>JAGFMF010011642.1:3115078-3147730 GCA_019455555.1 Galemys pyrenaicus | reverse complement strand
CCACACACATACTCCCCCACACCACACACCACATGCACATACCACACACACACACCACACACATACACCACACACACCACATACACACACCACACAATCCACACACACATCACACACATGCACCACACACCACACACATACCCCACACGCACCACACGCCACATGCACATATCACACACATACACACCACACACATACCACACACATACCACATACACCACACACATCACACACATACACCACACACACCACATACACACACCACATATACCCCCACACACACACCACATGCACATACCACACACACACCACACACCACACACACACACACACACCACATCCTCCCCCTTTGCAGGCCCCTGGCCTTGGCTCCGAGCAAGCTCCCCCCCGGGTGCCCTGCCAGGGACCTTCACAGGGCTGACCCTCACACCCACTGTCCAAACACTCCTGTCCTCTGGGACCCCCCTCCATGCCCTCCTGCTCCCGCCGCCCACCCACCTCCTCTCCATTCTCCTCTCCCGCCTGCCTCCCCTACTCCCTGCCTGCTCCCCCCTTCCCTTCTCACCTCCCCTTTCTTCCCTCTGTCTTCCTCTTTTCTCCCTTCCTTCTCCTCCTCTCCCCTCCCCGCCCCCGCTGCTCTACTTCCTCCCTCAGCCTCCTCCTTCTACCATCCTCCTCCTCTTCACCCTCCCCCGTCAGGACAGGGTCCTCCTTGCAGCCTTGGTCACCCTCTCTGCCCGCCAGGGCTGGAGAGGGTTGGCGGCACTCTGGGGGGCACTCCGGGTGAGGGGCTGGATTCATGGGTGAAACTCAGTGGGGGGGGGGGCACCTGCAGGGTCCCAAGGATGCAGCTAGAGGCCCTGGCCTCACGCACCCAGAGGCCTGTGCATCCTCGAGGGTTAGGAGAGACACTCCCACCCCAGGCTTTGTGGAAGGTGCCAGTGCCGCCAGGGGGCCCTGAGGGATGGGCTGCAGTTACACCCCTCCATGGTCCCCTGCAGCTACACCCCTCCTCCATGGTCCCCTGCAGCTATGCCCCTCCTCCATGGTCACCTGCAGCTACGCCCCTCCTCCATGGTCCCCTGCAGCTACACCCCTCCTCCATGGTCCCCTGCAGCTATGCCCCTCCTCCATGGTCACCTGCAGCTATGCCCCTCCTCCATGGTCACCTGCAGCTACGCCCCTCCTCCATGGTCCCCTGCAGCTACGCCCCTCCTCCATGGTCCCCTGCAGCTATGCCCCTCCTCCATGGTCCCCTGCAGCTACACCCCTCCTCCATGGTCCCCTGCAGCTATGCCCCTCCTCCATGGTCCCCTGCAGCTACACCCCTCCTCCATGGTTACCTGCAGCTACAGCCCTTCTCCATGGTCCCCTGCAGCTACACCCCTCCTCCATGGTCCCCTGCAGCTATGCCCCTCCTCCATGGTCCCCTGCAGCTACGCCCCTCCTCCATGGTCCCCTGCAGCTACACCCCTCCTCCATGGTCCCTTGCAGCTACACCCCTTCTCCATGGTCCCCTGCAGCTACACCCCTCCTCCATGGTTACCTGCAGCTACGCCCCTCCTCCATGGTCACCTGCACCTCTGGCCTGTATCCCAGCTCTTGTATGCATAAAAAAATAAAATCTTAAAAAAAATAAGAAGTTATTTAATCTCTAAGTCTATTGGAACTTTCTAGTCATATTTTTGTATTGCTTTTTTGTTTTTTCCCATCGCCATCAGAAAGCAGGCATTGTCTGACTTTTGTTCGTTTAAATGTGGTAAGGTGTATGTTATAAGTGGCCCGGAGCGGCCTATGTGATTGCGTGCTGTGTGACCAGGAGAGAACGTGTGTTCTCGAGTTGTTGACAAGCTGTGTGGGTGCTGGTCACTCTCAGGTATTGGCGGTGTCCAGCACAGCTACGCCTTCACCCAGTCCTGTCTGCCGGACACCCACGAGTGTCCATTTCTGTCTCAGGGTGTACAGTGGACAGCTATAGTAGTGGACTCATCCCTCCCTCCCCACGGCGCCATCATTCCCGACGCTACTTGGGGTCTCTGAGCTCAGGCAGGATCGCCCCATCTTCCTGGAGTAGGGGCCCTTTGTCAGTGTGTAAAAACGGCCCTTTGGAAAGGCAGATCAAACAGCTGTGAGAGGCCAGGGGTGAAGGCCGATGGTCACCTGTGCCATGGTGACCAGGGTGCCTGTTACGGGGAGATGGGGCCGGCCCTGCCGCTGCTGACTGAAGCCCACGCCGGGCTCTGCCTGGGCCTCAGGAGGAGCCAATCCGCCTTGTCCCACAAGGCCAGTGGGGACCCCACCTTAGCCCCCCTCCAATCCTCCTCTCAGGAGCTGGGCCCTCTTCCCTCAGCTCAGCCCCTAGAATCTGCTGTCTGTCCCTCCATCCCATGAGAAGGTGGCCAGCCTGGGGCGTC
This sequence comes from Galemys pyrenaicus, assembly GCA_019455555.1. Taxonomy (NCBI): domain Eukaryota; kingdom Metazoa; phylum Chordata; class Mammalia; order Eulipotyphla; family Talpidae; genus Galemys; species Galemys pyrenaicus. Next base: position 3,145,316 of record JAGFMF010011642.1, on the reverse strand, counting down.
TGGGTTCTTCTCTCAGCTGGGGTCCATCAGCTCGTGGTTCTGGGGTCTCGGGCTCCCCCAAGCAACCCCGCTTCCCTCTGGGTGCACGCCCCTGCTTGTGCCTTCAGAGACCCACACAGCTGGCCGGGCCTGCCTCTCGGCTGCCCTCTCCCTGAGCATGGTGTGTTCTGTTCCCCTTGACCTAAGTGCAGGATAGAGGGGAGCTGGCTCTGTGCCCGAGAGGGGCCAGGCCCAGAGAGCCGCAGGATGGCCGATTGCATGGAGGGAGGTCCTGGGAGTTTAAGTGGCTCCCGCAGCACCGTGGCCCCTGATGGTGCTGCTGGGGTTGGGGGGAGCCCCCGGGTCCTCCAGCCCTGGCTGCTGCTGGGGAGAAGAGACTACAGTGCACAGGGCCAAGCTGGCTTGCTGCTGGGGGCCTCCAGAGCCCAACAGACACCCCGTGGGCCCTCCCAGCCGACAGGACGTCCCCCAGCCCTGCGCAGGGGAGCTGTCCAGCCCTGCGGTGGCAACACGTTCCCCGCAGGCCGCCTGCTCTGTCTTTAAATAATTCAAAGCACCAAGCCCCGGCAGATCCCACAGGCGGGCGCCCTCCTGGGAAGCAGCTGGAAGGAGAAGAAAGGGCCGTCTCTCAACCCTGAGTTCAAGAGATGGCCAGCGCTTTTAATTTAGTTTGATTGATTTAATATCCTGCATCCTGGGAGCTGCGCTCAGCGTGCTCCCGCTGGCCCCTCTCCTGCTAAGCCGGCGGCAGGCCGCGCATCCCGGCAGGCGCCATAATAAAGCAGTCTCCGCCCGGCCAGGGCAGCCAGCGTGGGCTGCAGGGGGGGCTCGGGCTCCTGGAAACGGCCGGGGTCACCTTGAGCTGTGCTTCTTGACAAATGGAGTCCTCTCGCGGCCGGCGCCCTCCTCCACTGGCGGGGAGGGCCTCGCGAATGTGCCACCTCGTTGTCCGGGGGTGCTGGGCTGGACGGAGTCCACGCTCCCGGCTCCTTCCTGCTGCTGCTGGGGCTCTGTTCAAGGGGCGTCTCCTGCTCTTTACCCAGCACTGGGGTCTCCAGACTGCAGGAACCTCCTCCAGGAAGTCAGTGGGGGCCCCATATGTCCTTGGTGCCTCTGTTCTGTTGGGCCCCTGCCCCCCAATACCCGTGTAGCTCCAGTCTCCCAGGCCTCTGCCCCCCACCCCAGCAGCAATTTGAAACACTGGACTCTTGCCAAGAAAACCCAAACTCTGCAGCAGGGCTCTGTGCTCTGTGTCCGCAGTGCTCCCATGATCCAAATGCTCCACGGCCTGAGTGCTCCCATGATCTGAGTGCTCCACAGCCTGAGTGCTCCACGGCCTGAGTGCTCTCATGATCTGAGTGCTCCACAGCCTGAGTGCTCCACGGCCTGAGTGATCCCATGATCCGAATGCTCCATGACTTGAGTGCTCCACCGCCTTAGTGCTACCATGATCTGAGTGCTCCATGGCCTGAGTGCTCTGCTGCTTGCAGGTGGAAAAGTGGCTCAGGCATTTATTTTTCCAAACAGGAAACAAACAGGGGCCTTCCCAGTGGTGCAAGGGGTTAAGCACCACACTGAAGCATCCACTGCACTGCAGGGCGAGTTCGATCCCCAGCCAGGCAGGGGACCCACACGGCACAGCAGACCTCTCCTGCCTCGCCCGCTGCTCTCCTCAGCAGTGTGTTTCAGTCCTGTTCTGCTCCCCACCCTGTCCCTGGTGACTCCTCTCACCCCCCACACCTCTGGCCTGCACCCAGCTCTTGTGTGCATAAGGAAATAAAAATCTTTAAAAACAAAACAAAACCAGCAGCTGGCCAGGACTCTGTCCGGGGCAGCGCCCCCTCACCCCGTGCACCCTGCGGGGTCCGTCCACCCTGAGCCAGGCCGGTGTACCACAGAGCAGAGGTGTCCAGAGAGGGCACGGGGTGCTGGTCTCACAGCAGTGGGGTCCAGGTGAGCTTGGCGGAGCCTCTCTGACAGCCTGCAGCCCCAGCGTGACATCGTGGGGCGGGGCCAGTTCAGAGACTCACACTGCCTCTCCCGCCTGGACGGTGGCCCAGAACAGCCTGGCACAGCCACCTCCCGCTGCGTCCTGCCGGCCCAGTGCCCTCAGACCTGGGCTTTCCCGGCGTGCGCCTGCCCAGTCTCCAGGATGCACACCCTCGAGACGAGGGACACACAATGGGCCTGCACGGGCACTGCTGGACGCTGATGTTCCTGGTCAGTGGTGCTTCGGAAGGCCCACCCAGCGGGCGAGGACTTGGTTCTGGCCCCCTTGAACTTTGCCCGCGGAAGTTCATTTCGTCTTTAAAAAGACCTCATTGACTGCGCAGGCAGATTACCCAGGAACACGCTTTCATTGATTTTATGATGATCACGGTTTCTAATGGAATTAGTCAGGGTGCTCCAGAAACAAGCCAGAGGATTTGGGGGCACGCGGGCAGAGGGATGTTGGGAACAGGCTGAGGGGCCAGCGGCCAGCAGGACCAGGAGACGCCGGCCGAGGCCTGGCAACCAGGCACGCGATGTGGGGGAGACAGGGACCCCAGCTGGGGGGCGAGACGGAGAGCGTCCTTCCTCCCCTGTGCTGGACTGGGGCCCCGCGAGACCCTGTGGGGAGGGCCTCTCGCCCCCCATCTGAGGGCCCCGCCTGAGGGTGCCTGGGTGTGGACTCAGCCTTCTCCTCGCCCCCACCCATGGGCAGGATGCTAGCCCGGTGTCACGGTCGCGAGCTGGTTGGCCATTTGCATCTTTGCTTAACCGGAAGTTGCGGCTTTTGTTCAAGCCGCACCCTTTCCAGCTGTGCTCACAGGAAGTTTTCTTCCCGAGTTCCTTCGGAGTGGACCCTGTCCACTATCCTTTCCTAGGGTTAACAGATCACCTGCTCCTGAAGCGCAAGCAGGCCGGTCCTCGGTGGCCACGTTTGGCCTTTTGCTAGAAGCAGCTGGTTTCATCCGAGCTGCCGCCCCAGCAGAGCCAGACATGTGGCTGTGAGCTTTGTCCCTGCAGCTCTGGTTCAAGGACACGCTGCTGGGGCTGGGGAATGCCTCGCCTTTCTCCGGATTTGATGCAAAAGCTCTTTCCCTTGGGGCTGGGGAAACCTCCTCCCCCCACATCTTCAGCCCCCTGCCCCTCCATGCCCCCCCCCCCCAATTCCTCCTTGCTTGGCTTGGGCTGGCAAGGGTTGAGAAGCTGCTGGGAGGTGCTGCAGCTCATAAGTGGTTACAGGTCTTCTGCGGCTTTGGGGGGCATTTTATAGTTTTCTATAAATTTCCCATTTCATCATAGACATGAAATTTACGGGCACGGAATTGGCTCTAAGACAGTATTATATTTTCAAACTCCACTCCATCGATGAGATATTTTATTCTGAACATTTTTATTTGTTGTTTTTGTCCTTTTTTAATCGTCACTTTCCCAAAGTTCACACTCTTCTGCTTATCGCTTCCCACCTGCTTGGATCACCATGGCCCAAGCATTTTAACATTTCTACTTTTAACTTTGAGATTTGCTCTTCAAGATTGTGTTTTGGGAGCCTCCCTGGTGGCGCAGGGGTTAATTCTCAGCACTGTGAAGCATCCGCAGCCATTGCAGGGTGAGTTCGATCCCCGGCCAGGGAGGGGACCACAGGGCGCAGCAGACCTCTCCTGCCTCCCGTTGCTCCCCACGGCAGTGTGTTTCAGTCGATCTGCCTGTTCCGCTCCCTGCTCTGTCTCTGGGGAATCCTCTCAGCCCTGCACCTCTGGCCTACACCCTAGTTTTTGTATGCGTTAATAAATATTTTTTTTTAAAAAAAGATTGTTTTGTTTTGGTCTGGTGCGTATCGGTGTGTGTTGGGACCGACGTTGATTCTGCTAAGTGACTGAGTCAGACGTCCATCTTTATAGTTTCCATTTTTATAAAAAAAATAAAACAGGGCCAGCCAGGCATTCCGTGGTCCTTCCCTTGATGTCTTCTTCGTGGGGCTCTAGTATCAGCGCACCTGCTTCTATTTAAAAGCACAGGTTTCCTGAATACAGATTTTCCATTAGAATATTTCAACTGTGCCATTTTGTTTAAAACACGCCCCCTAAATACTTCGATGATGGTGATCACGGCTACCTCTGCCCACCCAGAGTTTATGAGATCACTTCCTAGGCTTCTTCCAACAGATTTATCCTTCTAACTTTAAAACCCACATCGACAATCTAGCTAGAATTGATTTTTGAGTAAGGCGCAAAGTAGTTCTTAAGATCCTTTTCTTCCCCCTTAAAGTGGACATGCCATCGACCAAGCACCATCAGAAGGCATTAGTGTTTGGAACACACATCCGGCCTGTTACGTCTCTGGGCGTCACGAGAGGCAGCTGAGGACAACCTTTGGTGGGGGTTGCACCCACCGAGAGCCTCTGTTTTAATATTTAAGACAGCGCCTGCTCCGTGCAGGATTCAGTCACCAGGGAACTGGTCATGTCGCTTCTCCCCGCTTGACCTGGATGCCTCTTGGTAATTGGTCACTTCGGACAGCCCTGGAGGTCTCCAGCTCCACCCCAAAGGCAAGAGGGAGGGAGGCCCCCTGCTGGGGTCAGGGCAGAGAGGCAAAGCGTTTGGTTCTTCCCTTGGTTTCGACATCAGCTGTGAGCTCTTCACAAACGGTCTTTATTGTACCGAGCGCACTTCTTTTTATAACTATTTTATTGAGAGACTTTATCGTGAACAGATGTTGAACTTTGTCAAACACTTTTCCTGCCTTTGCTGAAAAGCTCTTGTGGCTTTTATCTTTCCTTCTGTTAAGAGTCATAGTGTCTGGGTTTTTTGATGTGTTGCTGAATTCGGTTTGATCTACAGGCAGAAAACCTTAAAGACCACAAGAAAACCACTAGACTGAATAGACAAATTCAGGAGTTGCAGGGTCCAAAACCAAGGTACAAATATCAGCTGTGTATCTTTATATCAACAATGGTCAATCTAGAAAGGAGAATGAGAGAATAGTCTTACTTGTGATACTGTCATAAAGAATGAAATTCTTAGGCATCAATTCACCAAAATGGGGAAAGAGCAACTGTAAATATTGGTGATATTAAAGCAGACATAGTAAATGGAAAGATAACCCATATCCATGGATTGGAAGACTTCATATTGGTAAAATTATGCCCAAAGTGATATAGCAATTCAAAGCAACCCTTATCAAAATTCCAATGGCATGATTCACAGAAATAGAAAAAAGCAGTGCTAGAATCTGTATGGTATACCATAAATCTTCAAGTAACAGGAAAATCCCAAAGAGGAAGACCAGAACTAGAGGCATCCCTTTTCCTGACTTCAAACTATGTTACAAAGCTACAGCAATCAAAACAGCATGGCACTGACATGATAACAGCACATAGACTGAAGGAACAGAATGGTGAGCTCAGAAATAAGCACAAACACGTACAGTCAACTAAGTATTGACAGAGGTGCATGAATACACGGTGGAGAAAGGGCACTCTTCAATAAATGATGCTGGGAAAACTGTTTACAAAAGAAAGAAATCTGGCCCTTGCCTTCCATCACACACAAAAACCAACTCAAAGTGGGTTGAAGGCAGACATTGGACTGAAGGCACAACATTCATATGAGAAACGGGGGGGTGGGGGTGTGCTCCTGATGCTGCTCTTGGCGGAGAATATTTGGATACTACCCCAGAAGTCAGTCAACAAAAGCAAAAGGAAGTGAACAGCCAAGCAAGTTCACATCAAACCAGAAAGGCTTTGCACGGCAAAGCGGGCGACCTGCGGGTTAGGAGAACACGTTACGAGCCACGTGTCTGAGAGGGGTTAAAATTCAAGATACACGAATTCGTACGGCTGAATAACAGGAGAAACGACCAAAGGGCTTGAATGGGTGCGTTTTGCCTAGAAGACAGTGGCCAGCAGAGGACAACAAAGTCATAACCAGCACGCAGTGAGGTGCTGCTGGGTCCCACAGAGCAGCTGGGAAACTGCTGAAGCTGAAGGCGGGTGTGGACATGGGGGCGGAGCTCTGCCCAGTGGGCGGGGTCTCTGTTGGGTGGGCGGGACTCTGAGTGGTGGGCGGGGCTCCGAGTGGTGGGCGGGGCGGAGAGCAGAGTCTTTGACAGTGCCCACCCAGGGTCCTCTCCTGGGTCTGGCCGGCAGCTCTGCGACATGTCCTGCCTCATCACCATCCCCGCGGTGGCACCAGCGAAGAGAGTGGCCTCATCAGCCAGCCGAGAAGAGCTGGAATTTCCTCGCATGAGCACGGCTGGTCTCCCCTGGCTGGGAGCCCCTTTTTCCGCGCGGAGGACTTTTCCGGCAGCTGGGGGACTGATGACTCCGCAGATGCGCTCTCCAAACCCCGGGAGCTCTCGGGGTGCTGGGAAAGGGTCGCGGCAGCTTCTCCGACTTTGGCGCTTTGGACACAGACAAGCCGTGACTCAGTCTTCGGGGGGGCCCTGCCACCTGCAGCTTTGTGGGTGAACCCTGAGGACATAAGCTCAGTGGGATGAGCCAGAACCATGCTGGGCCCTTGGGCCTCCAGAGCCGGTGCACCCGGCGGCACCCAGACCCCGGCCCACCTGGAGGCGCCCAGACCCCGGCCCTGCCCGGGGACGCGGGGCCGCAGGCTGGGGGCTAGCCGCGAGCAGCCCTGGGGCTCCAGAGCCATGGCTGATCCCTAGGGAGCTGGCCGACAAGGCAGGCCACAGGCTACACGGCTTTTCCAAGTTCCCTCCTGAATTTTTAAAAACATTATGAAAGTTTAATACTCAAAAGCATTAAAAGTACCATAAAAATACTGCCTGTCTCCTGACCAGGGATGTGCTTTCTCTCCTGGGGCCGAGAGGAGAATTATTCTCCCGTGTGAGAAGACGTGTGTCTCCCATTAGCTGGTTGAAGCCCAACAATAAAGCAAATTAAAGATTGAACACCCAGGCCACGCCAGGCTCTGGCCACTGGTGGAACCCTCTGCCTTGACCTTCTGCCGGGAGGCTCTGGGCCTGGCTGGGGGTGCCCCTTCCAGCGGTGTGACAGGGGCTCCTCTGCCAGCGTTGTCACGGGGTGGGGGCAGGACCTTGCTGGACATGCCCCCAGGCCTGAAGTCACGGCCAGGGAAGGCCATGGCAGGCGGTGGGGCTGGACAGGCGGGGGACATGTTAGCAAGGAGGGGGTGGCTGCATGATGCCCCACTCAGCACAAGCTCCCCCTCCGCCCTCAGCCCCAGCCTGATCTGCGTGTCTCCTGGGTGGCCGTGGAAGCTGCATGTAAGGCATGTGGCAGCTGTGGTCCTGCCCGACTTGTTACCCCCGGCCAGTGCCCTCGAGGCCCATCCACCAGCACACAGCAGGGTGTCCTTCTTCATGGCTGACTAATATTCCACATCACACCAAGACCACCTTGTCCTAGTCCACCTCCCATCAGCACACACCCAGATGATGTCCAGAGGGCTTCAGAGGGCTGAGCAGAGACCCGGAGGTGAGTGACTACATCTCCCTCGGCGATGCCCAGACTGGGGCCACTGGGCCTCTGACCGCTGGGTTCCTGCTTTTGAGGCCCGTCCCTTCTGCTCCCCGTGGTGGCTGCCCCAGCTCAGCCCTTGCCTTCGTGGTTTTCTAGGCAGCCACACACGGTAACAGCACAGCAGTGGTATCCCCGCCAGCCAGACCCACCGGCACCCACAGGGCCTCTCCCTCCCTAGAGCAGAGACACAGGGCGTCCCCTCTCTGTTCTGAATTGTCCTGTCCACGGCAGGACATAGTGTGTGTGTGTCCACTCCTGGCCCCCTGTCGCCAAGACCGTGCGTGTCCTGTGCTCGTACCGCTGGTCTCGGCTGCAATGCCCAGAGTCTGAAACCAGCACCGAGACTCCCAACTTCACCTCCTTTTTCAAAGTGGCCCTTTCTACCCTAAGCCCTTTGGCTTTCCGTGCAAACCATAGACGTGCCTTGTGTCCATCCACGAGAGCTTGGGGCATCGCTTGGACTCGAATGGGGCTCCCAGCTCTCCCCCATGACCTGCATCTGCCTTCCTCTGCGCTTGGGGCTCTTCCAGAGCTCCATCGCTGTGTCGGCCCCTGATGTACTGGCTGGGAGGAGCACCCGTCCCGTGGCTCCGTGTGCCCCCGTCTGGTCTGGGGACAAGTACCAAAGCAAGGTCAGAGGCGTTTCCTCCTCACCACAGGCTGGTGACATCGGTGCTGTTTCCTTTTAAATATTTGCTGTGGGGCCTCCCTGGTGGCGCAATGGGTTGAGCACCGCACTATGGAGCAAATTGCAGCCACTGCAGCACCGTTTGATCCCTGCCGCCAGCCAGGGAGGGGACCCACATGCCTCCCGCTGCTCCCCTCGGCAGTGTGTTTCAGTCCATCTGCCTGTTCTGCTCCCCGCTCTGTCTCTGGTGCATCCTCTCACCCCCACACCTCTGGCCTGTACCCCAGCTCTTGTGTGCATAAATAAATAAAATCTTTACCAAAACACACACACACACACAAAGAAAATTGAAGGTCATTGGGAAATTTACTCTCAGTTCAAGCCAAAATGAAAACTGGTTAAATAAGTGGCAAAGACAACTTCACCTGAGACCTGGAACAGGAAGCCTGGGAGGTGGTCTCGGCCCAGCTCCCCGCCCTCTGCGGGCCCCTCACCTGCCAACACCCCAGGTGCCCTGGACTACAGAGCTCAGCACCCCTGGAGCTTAGGCAATGCCCGCGGGCTGACTTAGGGCAGGAGCCCCGGGGAGCGTCTCCTCCCTGGTCTGTCCACACACAGCTCTGTGATTTGGTCCTGGTACTTGATAACCGCAGAAAGAAGCAGCCTCCCACAGCCGCTGCAGCGCGAGTTCGATCCCTGGCCAGGAAGGGACCCACAGGGCGCAGCAGACCTCTCCTGTCTCCTGCTGCTCCCCTCAGCAGTGTGTTTCAGTCCATCTGCCTGTCCTGCTCCCCGCTCTGTCTCTGGTGCATCCTCTCACCCCCCACACCTCTGGCCTGCACCCCAGCCCTTGTGTGCATGAATAAATAAATCTTTAAAGCAAAATTTGGTGGAATGCACCATGGAATGGTCTGGGGGGGGTCTCTGTCTCTCAGGCTTCTAGCCGCAAATCCAGCAGCTCGAATAGAAAAGGACCCTCAGCTCTGTTTCCTCGGGTGAGTTGTGGTTTGCGTTGACTTGTGTGTGTTGCTGCTTTGTGTGTCGTGTGGACTTACACATGGGGCCTCTCCCTCCCCATGGTGCCCTCAGAAAATGTCTGCAGTTGTCTTCTGGACGTCTCTCCTATTTCTGGTCAGCTTGCCAGTGCCTTATCGATTTTATGGATCTCTACAAAGAACGGTTTTCATTTTCTCTGGGAGCCTCCGTTTCAAGACCGATCGACTCTGCTTTTGTCTTTCTAATTCCCTTTCTTCTTGCTGTGGCCTGATTGCCCTTCAGTTTTCAGCTCCTTAACTGCAGCTGAGCTGAATGATCCAGGACACCCCTTGGTCCCAGTCAGCGCTGTCGTCCCCTTGCCGGTGGCCTCAGCCACGCTCCGCGGACGGGGCAACACGGATACGCGCGTGCCCTGCCACTCAGCGCCGCTAATTTCCCCCGACACGTCCTCTTTAACCCGATGAGTGTTTAAAAGTGTTTTCTTTAATTTCCAAGTGTTTGGAGGGCCTCCTGTTATCTTTCTGTTATTGATTTGGGACTTCATTCCATTATTATCAGCAAGCACACGGGCAGCTCAGCCATCCGTCTTGGTGAATGCCCCACGTGGGTCTGGAGTGTGTGAATTTTCCTCCCACTGAGGAGAGGGTTCCAGGGACCCCCCAAGAGGGCGCCCTGGATCCTGACGCCCTCTCCGTCCTCCTGGCTGATTCCACCTGCTCACCCCATCTTACGAGGAGAGGGGTGACGAGTCTCAGACTCCCACTCAGTTCTCCCATCGGCCTCCACAGTCTTACTCCCGTCACTGCACCTGCAGTCAGCTGCCCCCACACTCTGCACCTGCAGTCAGCTGCCCCCACACTCTGCACCTGCAGTCAGCTGCCCCCACACTCTGCACCTGCAGTCAGCTGCCCCCACACTCTGCACCTGCAGTCAGCTGCCCCCACACTCTGCACCTGCAGTCAGCTGCCCCCACACTCTGCACCTGCAGTCAGCTGCACCCACACTCTGCACCTGCAGTCAGCTGCACCCACACTCTGCACCTGCAGTCAGCTGCACCCGCACTCTGCACCTGCGATCAGCTGCACCCCACACTTAGGCGCCTCGCCTGTTGGGGTGAGCCCTTTCCTCACCGAGCGAAGCCCTGCTTTAGCCTGCTGCATTATTTGCTATGCAGTCTGTTTTGTCTGATATTAATAGCCAATCAGACTGCTTTAATTAGTGTGCACACAATAACCTTTCCATCCTTTTACTTTTAATCAGCCCGTGTCATTATGTTGGAGATTAGTTTCTTGCAGGAGCATATGGGCGGCTCTTACTGTCCGATCCATCCCGGCAGCCTTGTGCTGCGTGGGGCCGCCCGGGTGCTGTGACACTGGATGTGACTGGAGTGTACTCTCCCCTTTGATTGTTTCTCTCACGTCTGTTTCCTCCATCGCTCCGTTCTCCCTTTCCCGCCTTCTTTGGGGCCACTTGAATCTCTCTAGCTGTGTCTGTCGAGCTGGCCGCGGTGTATCTGTGCACACTAGCTATGCAGACAGCCGCTCCAGGAACTTCCCGCTTCCTGCTCAGAAACAGCACATCGGGGTCCTCCCTGGGGGCGCAGGGGTTAAGCACCGCACTGTGAAGCGTCAGTAGCCACTGTAGCTAGAGTTCGATCCCCGGCCAGGGAGGGGACCCACAGGGCACAGCAGACCTCTCCTGCCTCCCCGCTGCTCCCCTCAGCAGTGTGTTTCAGTCCATCTGCCTGTCCTGCTCCCCGCTCTGTCTCTGGTGGGTCCTCTCACCCCTCTACCTCTGGCCTGCGCCCCAGCTCGCGTATGCATGAATAAATAAATCCTAAAAAACTAGCAGGGTGGCACAGCCCCAGGTGAGTGTGGCTCCCTCACCTCGACGCAGCCCCCACCCGTCGTCAGGGAAACCGCGCCCCCTGTGCTCACGCATGCGCCCTAGCCCTGTCAGCAAGGCGGTCGTTTTTTGCATCCTTTTAAAGAATTCAGAACATGGGCGAGTGTAGCGGCAGGAAGGTGGCACAGGAGCAAGGTTCGGGATGGTCTGATGCAGACGGGTGCGGAGCCCTAAGAAGACAACAGGACGGACCAACAGGACCGACAGTACTGACGAGCAGCAGCGGTAGAAAGCAGCCGAGAGGGTGAGATGCACTGGGGGCTGCGAGGCCTGCCAGTCTCCCGGCCCCCACCACCCCCCACCCTCGGCACCCATGCCTGCCATGTACCTGGCCACCTCTACCCTCTACTATCATCTCCTGGGGTGTACAAACAATCATCCACCCCCAGAGTCCCATAAACATAACCTGCCAAAATTTCCCAGCCTTCTGGCAGGACCATCAGTTCAAGTCCATCAGTCCTTTCCTTGCGTCAGCAGTGGGCGAGCTCTGGATCGTGGTCCTCTTTCAGGCTGCTGCCTCAGGGGTCGTGGGCTAGTCCTCGCAGGCGTCTCCTCCTCCACTCGAGGTCTTGTCCCGCAGCTCCCGGACCGATCCACCTCCTGCGCTCCTGTGGCGTCTTTGGCTCTTCCCGCAGCGTCCTGGTCTTCAGCCACCTCCTGTGCTGCCATTGATCCTCCACCGTTACATGTTCATGTCCTGCCACCTCTCAGTCCCTCCTGCAGCCTTCTTAGGGCTCTGCACCCATCTGCATCGGACCATCCTGCCGACTACGCCACTTGTAGCGGCAGGAAGGGGCGGCACAGGAGCAGGGTTCGGGATGGTTCTGGGCAGATGGGTCAGGGAAGGAGAGTCTTGGAGCCCTCGGTGGCTTTTCATGCTTTTATTAGTAGAGGTGGCCAGGTCCATGGCAGGCAGGGGTGCTGGGGGCCGGGAGGCCCTCTCGGCTGCTGTGCTGCTTCTTTCTCTTTGCTGGTTGGTCCTGTCGGTTCTGTTGGTTCTGGCGTTTCTGTTGGTCGGTCCTGGCGGCCTCATGATGCCGCCCACTTAAACCCGTGTCCCAACTCAGGTGCACCCACTTGCGCATGCCCAGCCTGGAATGCTCGCAGCACTGCAGGTGTCCGTCATCACAGTGGTGGGAGGGTAGAAAGACCTGATCATTCTCTAACCCTACAGCGAGTCAACCATTTCACCCATGAGTTTGCCACTCTGTTATTTACTTTGCTCCTGACTCCCTCCGGCCCCCACGACTCCCTCCGGCCCCCATGTCCCTCTGTCTGGGGGTGCCCCTGACGGGATTCTCACTGCACAACACAGCTGGTAGTGAATCCCTGGTTCTCCCTCAGCTGAGGCTGTCTGTAGCTCCTCCCACTCCAGGGCGTTTACCTGGCCGGAGAGCCTTCTCAACTCTCCTCGTGTGCACACTGTGGGCAGCCACCTTGCCCGGGGGCTGCAGTAGGAAGCCCCAGCCGGATCCTCTCCCCATGACCACACCTGCCCACTTTCCAGCTCCTGCATGCACCAGCGGGCACGGTCAGGCTGCCTGTGTCTGCACGGTCTTGAGCTGCTTCTCCTCGGTTGCTGCACTTACTGGTGCTCTGGTTTCCACTGTTTGCACTGGTGTGCACTGGTTTGTGCTAGTCTGCATTGGTTTGTGCTGGTTTGCACTGGTCTGTGCTAGTTTGCACAAGTTTGTGCTAGTCTGCACTGGTTTGTGCTGTCTGTGCGGGTTTGTACTAGTTTGTGCTGGTCTGTGCTGGTTTGCACTGGTCTGTGCTAGTTTGCACAAGTTTGCTAGTCTGCACTGGTTTGTGCTGGTCTGCGTTGGTTTGTGCTGGTTTGCACTGGTCTGTGCTGGTTTGCACTGGTCTGTGCTGGTTTGCACAAGTTTGTGCTAGTCTGCACTGGTTTGTGCTGTCTGTGCTGGTTTGTGCTAGTTTGTGCTGGTCTGTGCTGGTTTGTGCTGGTTTGCACTGGTCTGTGCCAGTTTGCACGGCTTCGCGCTTCTTTGCAATGGTCTGTGCTGGTTAGTGCTGGTCTACACTGGTCTGCGCTGGTCTGCACTGATTTGCACATTGTCTTTCATATTTAGAGCGTTTTCTGTTGCTGTTTTCTCAGCATCGTGCTTGCTCCTCTGTGGTACTGACCATGAAGGGGGTTCTGGCTTCTCTCCCAGGCCTGGGTTTGCTTTTCAAGTCACCTGCCGTGTTTCCAACTGGATGTCACATTGGCTGGATTCTGCAGGGGCTCCCCCTTCCTCTGCCTCCCTGGGAGCATTCCAAGGCCTTCTTGGGACCTAGATTTCCACTGAATCTGAGTGTGTTTGTCAGGGCTCCCGGGATGTCTCCTGAGTGCTGTTTGACCATCTCTGCTGTGACTGCCTGGTGCCCCGCTGTCCAGTGCTGCTGCCAGAGCATCTCTGGGGCCCTCCCGGCGCTCTCAGGCGGTGCCCCAGCACTTCGGTCGGGCTCCAGTCTCACTGGCGTCGGGGGAGGAGGCCGCGTCTTGCTGTGGCTCACATCCGGCCCACGGTTCCGGTCTGTCTGGGCCGGCGCGGGGTGCGGCGTCTCTGCCCGGCCTTTGCAGCTCCATGTTCTTTATGTCGCCCGGTGTCCAGCGTGGCCAGTCTAGGGCCGAGCCTGCAGTCTCGCTGTGAGCTGAGCCCTCAGAACGCTTGATGGGAGGGGTACGGGCACAGCATGTGTGTGGGGGAGGTGTGAGCCCCAGAAGTCACACAGCCCTCCGGGGCCACTTACCTGTGTTCCTCAGACCAGAAACCAGGCCCTGCCCTGGCGCGGCGGCTCCGCTCAGCCCCCAAAACTCATAGCACCTGCCCACCGGAGCGGCCGGCTCTGCCTGCAGGCGTGGGGCCGTGTGTTCTGGTGAAATTCTCTACGTTTTTTCTGTAACACTTAGAACTATATCCATGTAGTTTTATTGATTTGGATTTGGAAACATTTTGTTTGAACACATTAAACAGGCTTTTTTTTCATTGTGTCCCAGACCCAAGTGTCTGGTAATAAGCTGAGAAAACTAAAAAAAAAAAAAAAGGTTTAGTTTTCTTTTAAGAAAATCGATGTCACAAGAGACGAATTTAATAATAATGAAAACATGAAGGTTCTGCCTTGTCATTGCCTCCCTGTGGGGACAGGGCTGATGACATGGGGCGGCCCTGGCCCGAGGTCGGGGTGCACGTCCTGAGGGCTGCGACCAGGCCTGTCTCCCTGGAGACCTCGGCCCTGTGCCCCCAGCCTGGGGCGCCCTCTCCCAGAGCCTCACATGGGCTGGGCAAGAACCGGGCCACCCCAGGGCCTGCCATCACATCTGCGTCCCTCGTCCCCAGGGCCCAGCGAGCCCGTCCGTCCCGCTCCAGACCCCAGAGCCCACGGCCTGCCCAGGGCCCTCTCTCCCTCAGGACACTCTCCTGTCTGGGGACCCTGAGCAGCCCCGCTATCTGCTCTGTGAGCTCCCCAGCCAGCCGGGCCTTGAGTCCTGCCCCTCACTGGGCCCTCTCCTGGCCAGACTGGGGTCAGGGCCAGAGCTGGGGCTGGGGTCAGGCTGGGGTTGGGCCTGGAGTCAGGGCTGGGCCCAGAGCTGAGGTCAGGGCCGGGGGCTGGGGTTGGGACTGGTGTCGGTGCTGGGGTCAGGGCTGGGGCTGGGGTCGGGGCTGGGGCCTGGGGCTGGGGGTTGGGGCTAAGGCTGGGGGTCAGGTCTGGGGCTGTGGGTCAGGGCTGTGACCAGGGCTGGGGACTGGGGCTGAGGGTCAGGGCCGGGGTCAGGGCTGGGGCTGGGGCTGGGGGTCTGTCTGGGGTTTGGGGCCGGGGACTGGCTCTGGGGCTAGAGGTCTGGGCCAGGGCCGGGGACTGGGGCTGGGGTCACCCCGTGAGCACATGACTTCCTGAGACCCCTCAGTCCCTGCACAAGCTGGGCAGAAAGCAGCAGATGAGTCAGGAGTGGGGTTGAGGCCTGTGTGAGCCTCGAGGTGGAGGGCGGGGCATGGCCTGAGGCAGCAAAACACAGGCACTCAGGTGCCAAGCCTGTCGCAAGACTCATGAGAGAAGGCCACAGATGAGCGAGTCTGGCCTGGACGGGGCCAAGCAGCCGGGTGCAGCGCAGCCAGCAAAGGGCAGGAAGCTCCCGGCGGAGCGGGAGAGAAATCAAAGGGAGCAGCGAAGGCGATAAAAACACCTGGAAGAAGTGGAAAAGGCACATTTATGCCTCGTCCTTTCAAAGAGAGAACGGGGAGAATCAGAATTTGAAGAAACCCTGACAAATCAGTTTTTAAAAATTGATGAAGAGCTCAACTATCCCGCTCCAGGAACATCAGTAAAACCGCGGGGACAGCGCACAGCGCCGGGAAGATTCAGGGAACCACCAGAACAGGGGGGGTGGGTGGGGTGGGTGCCGCGGCCCGAGACGACACAGGCGGAAAGGAACAAGGCCCGCAGGCGCCATGCTGAGCTGGACGCGGGTGTCTCTGAAGCGTGACCCGCTCTGCGGCCACAAGGGGGCGGCAGCCGGAGCACAAGGCTCTGGGCCAGCACGGCCCCGGGGGCCCATCGCAGGCACCGGAGAGGACCTGGAGAGTGGACACACGGGCAGAGGCAGAGGACGCAGGTGGGACTGGCCGGACCGACCCCGCGACGCCCTGACTCGGGAGGTGAGCGGGCCTGAGCGTCACGCATGCACACGCAGAAGCGCAGACCACACACGCGTGTGTGCATACTGTACACGCTGCATGCGCACACATTCTCACGCTTTTAGAGGCGGGGGGAGCCCCCTGTCCCCTCCTCGTCCTCCCTGACCTGCCCACCGCCCTCCTCCGCGTTCCAGCCACAACAGCTCTGAGCGCTGAGGCCTGAGCTCGTGCTGGGTACTCTGCAGGGTGCCCCGCGGCTCCCTGTACCCCACCTGTAACGCGCTGCCGTGCCCTGAGCGCATCTGCTCTACCGCGCCTGCGCCATGCAGGACCCAGCCCCGAAGGTGGGGCAGAGCGAGGCCGGTGCTGGCGCCTCTGTAGGAAGGGTGCAGCAGCCCATGCACAGTGGGGCCCGCATCACACCCCGTCTTTGCGCTCGTGCACGTGAACGGGTCAGCGTGTGCCCCCCTGGCTGGTCAGGCGTCTTGGGCCTGAAAGATGGCTGGGGACCCCCGAGAGGGCTGGGGAGTGGCCGTGACGGTCCTGCTGGGCGGCGAGTGCGGCCGCGGCCAGTCGGGCCGGGCCCTGGGCCCGCGAGCGTGTGTGAACTCACCGCGTGGGTGCAGAGGTGACTGGCACGGCGGGTGTGACCCTAGGACGTCACTGCGTGCGCGTGTCCAACAAACAGTTGCGCCCTGTGATGCATGGCTTCTAAATATAAATACTGCTACCGAGGCCTTTTAAGTTCATATAAATCACAATTAATGGGAATGGAGAGAAGCAAAGAAAATTTATTTTGCTCAGGGAAAAGAAAGCACTTGTAGAAAGCAAAGCACCAGACAGCAAACATCAGAGGAGGGGGCCCCGGAGCCTGGGGCCCCTCCAGCTGCCCCTGGGGAGCAGCCAGCTGTGCGGAACTCAGGCTGATGTCCCCATTAGGACCCCAAATCTGCACTTGGGAAGATCACACCCCACTCTCTGGGCTCCCCCTACCCCCAGTACAGACAAGGCTCTGGGGAGCCAGGAGTGGAGGGCAGGTTTTGGGGTGTGGGCTGCCACCATCTGCAAGTTTCTCAGCCTCCCTCCCTGAGTTTCCTCTCCCCTGTGCCCCAGGGTAGTGTCTGCCCTGAGGCCGCTGCCAGGCCCTTCCCACCTGCAGGCTCCACCTTGCACATCCCTCTGCTGCTGTGTAACCAGCTCAGGCATCGGGTTCAGGCTTCTCCGGCCCCGTGGGCTGACAGCAGGTTCTGCATGTTACCTCAAGACCCTCTGGGGTTTGGAAGCTGCTGTGCAAGCATTTGTCACTGGCCCCCATCTGCATATGGAGTCTCATGCACACACATGTGTGCACACATATGCACATGCAAACACACAGCTGGCGACAGCTCCCAGCGTCGTGGACAGAGGAGCCAGTGCCCAGAACAGCAGCTGGGGTTCCTGCTGTCTGCCGACTGGAGGGCACAGAGGCCCTCCCCAGGCTCCCTCTGCAGCAACTCCCCAGGGGTGTCTGCCCGGGACTGTGGTGGAGGGGAGCACCACCACCCGGAGTCAGGCAAAGTACATGGATGTCTCAGCCCTTGGGCTCCTGGTTACCATCTTCATTCCTCTGCAGAGGAGCAGCTGGCTCCAAGCTGCTCCATTTCACCACCAGAGCTGGCCCCAGAGCTGGGGGAGGCCGGTTGAATCCAGTCTTCTAAGCCAGGTGGGGCAGGTGAGGCCAGGAGGGGCTGGTGGGGGCAGGAGGGGGCCAAGAGAAGGCCAGGATAGTCCAGGTGGGGGGAGGTGGGGACCAGGTGGGAGCAAGTGGGGTAAGTGGGGGCCAGGAAGACAGGAGGGGCAAAGTGGAGGCAGGTGAGGGCCAGGTGATGGCAGGTGGGGGCCAGGAGGGAGCAGGAGGGGGCTGGTTGGGACAGGAAGGGCCAGGAGGGGGCAGGTATGTTACTGGACCCCAGCCGGCAGGAACAGTGGTGGCTTTCATCCTGCAGTCACTCCTCAGAGCCCTTTTATGTAACAGTGTACTGCCTGGATTGTGGAATGGACCAAACAGGGGTGAGCTGTGAGTTGATTGGTGCTTTGTTACCAGGACCCTGCCTCTCATCACAAATCAGTGGCGGCAGAGCCCTTTTATGTAAAGTGCATTTCCTGGATTATGGAATGGACCAATCAGGTGCAGGATTGAAAAATGATCCAATCAGACTGGTGGGTGGGACACCGCGAAAGTGAATGTAAGTCAGGGTCAGAGGGAGCCTGGGACTCAGAGAGAGGCCCTGAGGAACAGCCAGAGCTCCAGAGAAGCACAGAGAGAGCCCTGGAGGAGCAGAGGAAGGAGCCCTGGAGAAGCAGAGGAAAAAGAGCCCAGGAGAAACAGCAGCCCCGAGGAAGAGCCCCTGCAGAGAAAGATGAGAACCCTGAAGAGGAGAAGACAGTTACTCCAAAGGAAGGAGGGAAGCATCCTTCTACATCCTTCTGCTTCCCTCCTTTCTTGGGAGGCTGGAATTGTCTTCTCTTCAGGGCATTTTGTACACCAGACATGAACTTAGTTAAGAAGCTTCTTGTTTCTTAGCACAAACTGAGGCAGTCACAGGCTATTTTGGCATAACCACTTACTGATCGATGATATTAATTTGCAAAATATCTAAGTATCCTTGGTGGGTGTGAACTAACATCTCCTCAGACGATGTGGAAGTAACTCTCCCGCTTGGAGGCTTTTAAATTCACATTCTTCTCCTAGAAATCATTTGCAATTAAAAAATGTTTTCTATTTTAAAGAGCATCATCAAACCCAAATGTGAAAACTCAGCTAACAGGGAGCTAACAGCTTCTTCCCAGGCAGCAGTTCTGGGCGCGCTTCCTTCCATGGGGCTTTTTGGCAGCCCCCCCACCCCAGGTACCCCTTACCTCTCAACTGACTTCCTTGTTCTTCCTGTGCTGCTGGTTCCCAAACTCCCAATTAAACATGTGCCAATAGATGCTGACTGGAAGGGGCAAGACTCCAGCTCTGCTCCAAAGTCAGAGGAGCTGTGTCCCACCATAGACAATTTGATTTCCCATCTCTCTGGAAAGCAAATTTCATAGAGACTCAAGTAGGGCAAAAAAGACCAGAGGAAAACAACAGGGAACTGAAGGGAGAGGAGCCGGAAGAGGAGGAACCTGGGGCAGGTAGAGGAGGGAGAAAAGAGGATGAGGTGTTCAGTCATCTCTACAGAGACCTATACCCCAAGGCTGGCCTGGCCCGGAGCCCTGCAGGTGTGGGTCAGAGTCTGTGGACTCGGATATGGTCCCTTTCTCTCACCTTGTCATGTCTGAGATTCATCCAGTTGTCTGTGGGTCAACAGCTTCTTCTTTTAATGTCTGAGGAGTGCGCAACAGCATTGCTGTTCCACAAACTGCACATTATTCTCCAGTGGGAGGCTGTGGGCTGCTCATTATTTGGGCCACAATGGCTAAGCCAGGAGGCCCCTCTGGGTACATGTGTTTCTACCCTTTTTGGTCCAGGAGTTGTCTGATGATGGGCAGGCAGGCATCAAAGAGACCAACCATTGGCATCCTAGAGTTTACCATTGGCGTCCCAGATGGGACATAGAGTTTCATGTCCTCTAGCAATGCATAGAATCTGCATCCCAGCCAACCCTTGACACCAGGTACTGCTAAGCCAGTCTCCTGGATGGGTGTTCACTGTGGCTTTAATTTCCATTTCCCTGATTAATAAAGGTTTTAACTTCCCTCCACATGCTTCTTGACACTTCCTGGTGCATTTCCACTTGTGATGGAGCTATGCAAATTGCTTGTTATTTTTCCTGCATTTACACAATCTTTTATAACTGACTTACAGGGTAGCCCTATATTTCTATAAAATAAGCTATTTGTCTTCAGACAAAAATTTTGTACTGTGTTGCCATACTGTATTGTCGATATTTTCTCCCAGTCTGTGGTTTGCCTTTTCATTGTCTTAATGGTATCTTTTGATGAGAAAAAGCTTTTAATTTTGAGGAAGCTTAGATTCTCAATTTATTTTCCTTTATGGTTATTGCTTTCTGTATCCTGCTAAGGAACCTTTGCCTATTCTGAAATCACATTAGATTCTTTGGTTTTCTTCTAAAGGCTTTATAGTTATAGATTTCACACGTAGAACTATAATCTCAATTAATTTTTGTGAAGGGTGTGAAATTGGGGTCGAGTTTCTGTCTTTTTTTTTCTGTATGCATAGACAATTGTTAGAGAACTATCTGTTAAAAAGACTGTCCTTTCTGCATGGAACTACCTTAGCAACTTTGTCAAAAGTCGATTACTTTATCTGTTTACCAGAAGGGAAAGGGAAAGAGGCATTAGTTAAAATATTTGATAAGATAGATTGTATGGTGGAGAAGGGAAACTAGACTTTTGGTGACAAACATAATATGATATCTAGAGATGTTGATTTCTAATGCCATATACCTCCGTCATCACATATCATGTTATAAACCAATGTTACTTTAAAAACTAGTCAGTTGGCTTTACATGCATGGCTTACCTGGGTGTTATCATTTTTGACCGATCTTGACCTGCATGGATGCCATCAGCACATGGTCCCAGTTACCGTGACTCTGTGTAGTGTTGAATCCATTCTGAGTCCTCCATCTTGGTTTCTTAAAAATACTGAAAATATTTTAGATATAAATTTTTAGAGTCACTTATTACCATCTAGCGGGGGTGGGGGTTGGATTGGAAATGGAATTGTATTTAATTTATAGACTATTTCAGGTATCTAACAATGCTGACTCTCCCACTCTATTGACATGCCAGTGTTCTCTATTTACTTAACTCTTCTTTGCCTTTAGAAACCATATTTGCAAGTCTTCCTGGTGATGCAGCGGTTAAAGACGCAGCACTATCAAGCTGTCTACAGTCACTGCAGCATGAGTTCAGTCCCCAGGTAGGGAGCTGACTCACGTGACACAGCAGACCTCTCTGATCTCCCCACTGCTCCCCTCAACAGTGGATTTCAGTGGACCTCCTGTTCTGCTCCCTATTCCATCTCTGGTGGATCCTCTTACCCCCCGCACCCCAGTTCTTGTATGCATAAATAAGTAAATCTTTAAATAAAATAAAGAAAAAAGAAACCACATTTACATTTTCATATAAAACAGTCACGTCTTTATCATTTTCATAAATAAATTTTCCAATTGGCTTTATGTTGATTTGTTTCCCATGAACACACTAAATTTCTTAACCCATGAGTTTTTTCTTCCCATGAGTTTTTTCTTTCCCCAGATGATAATAATGCTGTGTGTAGACAGGGATCATTTTATCTTTCCTTTTCAAATGTTTTTGTCATATCTGAAATATATGCATTTGTTGGGTTATTGGCAAGTCATGATGTATAGCCTAATATTCTTCAGTTTGCTAATTTATTTACTGCGGAGGTAACATTGGATTACTATGTTGAATATGATTGACATTTTTCTTGTTCCTAACCTTGCATAAGGCTATCAACAAATGTTAGACAGAAATGAGGAAAGCAGAACACCTGACTTTAGGATCCACCACTATTTGATGTTAGCTGTATGTCTTTTTTGTGTGTTCCTTACTTGTTAGTGTGATGAACTACATGGATTAGCTTTTGAATGTTCAATAAGCATTGCATTCCTGGGGTAAGTCCCCATGAGTCACAGCACATCCTATTTTTATATAGTACTGCATTCTATTTCCTAATATCTTATTCTGGACTGTTATGTCTGTGTTAATGAGAGATACTGGTATATAATTCTATTCCCTTTTACATCTTTGTAGGTTTTAGTATCAGGGAAAGAACAGGCATCATGAAATAACTTGGAACATGTTCCCTCTGCCTCTAAATTTTGAAATTAAGTGTGTAAGATTAGTAATACTTCTCGCTTTAGTGCTTTAATGTTAAATTCATTGTTTTAAGTTATCAGAGCACGAACATTCAGTTATAAAAGGTATTTTATCACAAATGCAATGTTATAGACACAGGGCTGTTCCAGTCTCCTGTTGCCTCTTGATATGTTTTTTTTTTTAAGAAATTTGTTCATTACATTAAATTTGTAAAAATTATCAAAATAAAGAAGTTCATTACATCCCTTACTGTCCAATAAATGTTGTAGATCCTGTAGTGCCAGCTTCTCTTTCACTAGGGTTTGATCATTTGCTGCTATTCCTTGCCCCTTCCTCATGTGTGTGTGTATGTTCTTTATTCTCTGTCTTGCTAAGATTTTACAATTTTATTAACCTTTCTAAAGAACTTTTCTTCACTTTGTTAACTTCTTAATTGCAAATTTCCTATTGCATTGAATTCTGTTCTAACCTTTACTGTCTTTAACATACCACTACTCTCTTTGAGGTTAATTGGTCTTATTTTTTTCAACTTGTAAGGTAGCTAATTAACCTTAGTTTTCCCTCCTCATTATGTCATTAAAATTATAAATTCGTTTTTAAGCATAGACACTTCTTTCTACATATTGTTTTAACCTCAGTCCATAGGTTTTGATATGTTTTACTATCATTTCATTCATTTCAAAGTACTTTTAATTGTCACTGTGCTTTCTTCTTTGACTTTTGATGAGTGTGTATCTCAGTTGCCAACTATTTGTATGTTTCATGGTTATTAACTTCTAATTTAGTTGTACTGTCTTTGTCAGGTTTGGGTATCATGGTTATGATGGCATCATAAATGATTTTTTAAATATTCCCTTCTCTACTTTATGCATGCAGCAAAAAAACTTTATTATTTATTATTTCAAGCCTACAACATTTACTGAGACTTGTGCCTTAGCATATGGTCATTCTATCATGATGATCTTCCTCTACACACAGGAAAGAATGTATATCCTGCAAATGTCAGTTATACCAGGTTTGTTAATAAGCTATTTTTTAAATCTTCTGTATCCCTAATTATTTTGTGTATTTTTTATTCACCATCCTGAAATATGGAGGTTATGATTGTTGACATATTCATTTCTCCCCTAAGTTTCATATTAATTCATAAGCAATATAATCCCGTGTGTATAAAATACTGAATCATCAAAAACCCAACAGAACAAATAAATAAATTCAGCAAGGTCACAGCATGCAACTATTATAAACAAAAATTCATTACATTTCTGCTTACTAATAATGAGGTAACTGAAAATGATATCAAGGAAGTCTTTCTGTTCAAAATAGCATCAAGAAAGGATAAGTTTAACAGAAAAATATTAGATTTACACCCTGAAAACAATTAAGTCTCTAAGAAAAATTAAAGCTCTAAATAAATAAAAAGGCATTTATGTTCATGAACTTAAAGGCCTAAATATTATTAACATTTCAATTCTTCCTCAAATTGATTTACAGGTCCAATGCAATCTGAATTAAAATACCGTCAGACTTTTCATTATGATGTGTTCATCCTAAAATGTGTATGCTAATACAAGTGTCCTAAA
Organism: Galemys pyrenaicus; assembly: GCA_019455555.1. Classification (NCBI taxonomy): domain Eukaryota; kingdom Metazoa; phylum Chordata; class Mammalia; order Eulipotyphla; family Talpidae; genus Galemys; species Galemys pyrenaicus. The sequence continues at coordinate 3,122,240 of JAGFMF010011642.1, read as the reverse complement.
CAGTAAAAGTAATTTTGACAAAGGAGATTAAAATCAGAATTTGAAAAGTTACTCTAAAGCTATAGTCATCAAGAACTTTGTCCTAAAGACAAGCATAGAGAATAATGAGAGAAAACAAGGTCCAGATTTGTGGTCAATTTATTTTCAGCACAGGACTGAAGACATTTTAATGAACAAATAATAGTTTTTTCAAAAGGTGGTGCTGTAACAACTGGATATCCATATGTGGAAGAGGAAGAGAAAGAAATAAAAGAGAAAAATGGTGAAAAGGGGAGCGAGGATGGGAGAAGAGAACTTAGGCATTTACTTTACACCATATAAAAAATTAATACAAAATACATCATACACCTGAGTGTAATCTTTACAATGTTAAAACTTTTGGGAGAAAATCTTTGGTGAGAAAACATTTCTTAAATATGACACCAAACTCATGATACAAAAAAAAAAAAAAAAGAATTTCAAACATTGGAGTCCACCAAATTTTAAAGGGTTGGTCCTTCAGAAGAAACCATCAGAAAATTTTAAAAACAAACCAAAGACTGGTGAATTTTTAAACAAACCAAAATTTTAAAAACAAACCAAAGACAGGAATTTTTTCAACTCAAAAAGACATACAACCCAAGTTTTGTTTTTTTTTAAAGTGGGCAGAAATGTTAAGAGCTATTTCACCAATGAAGATATGTGTGTGGTGGTTTTAATCACATGAAAAGATGCCCACTCTCATTAAAATACAAGTTGAGATGTCATGAGTTAGCACTATACACCCACTGGATGTTGGAGTTGGAGAAAAGGGAGATAGACACACACACACACCCCTGGTAGGTGTGTGAAATGGTGCCGCCATTTTGGAAATAGTTCCAGCAATCCATCATTCAGAAGTCAGTCATAAACTGGCCGCCAGCCTGAATGCCCGTATGAGAGCACCTGTGGGAAGACTTGTTCCCAAGGCAGCTTCATTGTGGCTGGGAGCAGACACCTGTGTGTTCTACACCCACCTGCCCTCAAGGTGTACTCTCGTCCTTGGGCTAGGGTTTGGACGGCACCTGTGGGAAGGGTTCAGAGGAGTGTCTAGGACTCTGTCCCCTACCCCAGGGTACCCCAGGGCACCCCTTCCCTCCCCCCCTCCACTATGGAGTCCATTTGGTCTCCACGTTCTACCTTCACGCCCCCCTCCACGACTGACCGGGAGACTGCCCACCACCACTGCCCTGCCTCAGGAACTCCGTGGGGTTCCCACCAGAGTCCATTTATAGGCCCTGGCACCACGCGTCCTTGCGGGCTTCTGGTAGATTCCACCGGGTCAAAGCTGCGTCCTCCGCGGACCCCGCAGGAAGCAGTGTGCGTGCGGTGGGAAGCGCACCTGGCCCTGAGCCTCACCGGAGGTCTTGGTGTGAAGGCCTCCTGCCTCCTCTATGCTCGCACCCCAGACCCCCATTTCAGGAGCGCACACTCCTAGCGCGGGAGGGGGTGGGGCCAGCAGACGCCAGCACACCAGGACGGCCACCTGGGGCCAGGGACGCCGAAGGGGGCCTCTGCCCTCAGCCTTGGCAGGAGCAAGCCTGGCGGAGGTGGGGGTCCCCAGCTCTCCCCTGCACCGCGGGGGCCCCGCCTCAGGCAGGCCCACGCTGTTTTTTCCAGTCCAGGCGCGGGTGCGCGCTTAGGACCGTTTATAGGAAATTGACAGGGCAATTTTCTGACTGTTGGAATTAATAATAGAAGCGTGGCGTCTGTATTATGTGAGCCTTCTCATTTCATTTTGTGAGTGATTTCTTCTTGCTGTAATTTTCAAAATACTGTCTGTGATGGACAGAAAAACCCTGTTTTTCCACTGAGGAGCACGGGAATGGCGGCGAATGGCTCGCTCCAACTGCAGATGGCTGCGGGCAGCGGGAGGCCAGCGGGACCCTGGGGCGCTGCAGCCGGAACCTGTCCCACCCCTGTCATGGGCTAGGGGCTGGAGCAGGATAGAGTGGGGGGTCGGGGGACGCCTGGGCACCACTGCCCCAGGTAATGTCTTGGAACCCTGTGTCCCCGGGAGGCCGCTCTCCCACCGGCGCCCCCCAGCACGCAGCCCGCAGCAGCTGGAGGTTGTGCGCGCAGGCACCTCCTGGCCGGGGCGTGGCACCCGTGGGCGCTGGCAGACCACGCCCCTCTCAGGACAGGAGGGCAGCGAGAAAAGGCAAGTCCTTTGATTTTTACACTGGCAAGAAGTTTTGTGTTTTGTGAGGTCTAGGGCTCTTTTTTATCCTTCAAAACCAGCAAGTTAGCAGCCAGGAGCCATCTGTCCTTGTTTGATGGAGAAATAGGGCCTGGGAGGGAGTGTCTGAGCTGGAGTGCCCCAACAAAGGCAAATGTGTGTGTACCCGTGAGCGTGCGTGTGCCTGTGTGCACACACGTGTGTACGTGTTGCACTTCAGAGCCGATGCAGAGAACTTTTACAGCAGAGACACCGAGGGGGACGTGTGTGCAGACAGAGCTGTACCAGACCCTGGCTGGGGCTTTGCCGGAGAAGAGCTTTGCGCCCTGGGGTGAGTGACAGCTACTTCCTCCTGCCCCAACCCTGGCTGGGCCACCACCTTGCTCTGGGTCCAGAAATACCCTGAGGGCCTCCCTGGTGGTGCAGCGGGGTGAGCACCGGGGTGAGCACCGCACTGTGAAGCATCCGCGGCACAGCAGCGCGAGTTCGATCCCCGGCCAGGGAGGGACCCACAGGGCGCAGCAGATCCCTCCTGCCAGCTGCTCCCCTCAGCAGTGTGTTTCAGTCTATCTGCCCATTCTACTCCCACTCTGTCTCTGGTGGAGCCTCTCACCCCCTCCCCACACCTCTGGCCTGCACCCCAGCTCTTGTGCGCATAAATAAATAAATATTTAAGGAAAAAAAATGCCCTGAGCCCGGCCCACCACCCAGGCGCCCTGCGGCTGGACGTCCCAGGGAGAGAGATGCACAATAACAAGGGGGGGGGGTGTTATCAGTAGAACAGCAGCTGTGTCCGACAACATGGAAGCAGAGGGCTGCGGACAAAGCTGGAAGGGTCATACCTGGCTGACACACCTACAATATGTGGTGTTCTGGGAAGGGGCAGACGGCCCCTGGGGACAGCCAGGTGAGACTGGAGAAGAGGCAGGTTAGACGCTGTCCCGGGAAGCGGGAGGAGGGAAGGAGCGACCAATGGGAACTACAGGCGGACACGGAGGCAGATGTGTCAGATGCATAGAAACTTCCAGAAGGACACAGCAGATAAGCCAAGGGAGGAACTGCTGTAGGCAACGGACGACTGGGAAGCATGAGCAGCAGCGGCAGGCAGGCCCGACTTGAAAGGCTTCGAAGTGGCCTAAAAAGACAAGAAAGGAAAAAGAACTAGAGAAAGTAAATTTTAAAACATCAAAGATAAAGAAATACTCTAAAAGCTCTCGGAACAAGGACAGCACGCCCCTGAGCCCGCCGGCAGTGCTGCCGCCCCCCGGGGCTCTGCGGACAGAGGGGGTCTGCTGGCACCGGAGGCTCGACGGGCTGAGAGTGAGGAGCTTCCGTTCACCCGAAAACACAGCATGGAGGGGCCAACAGGACGGGAGAAGGGAAGCCGTCCTCGGCACTGGAATCAGAGAGGCGTCTGCATCCAAGCAGCGTGTTTGCAAAGGCTCCCCTGATCTAGGACAAAGACAACCCAAGAGAAGCGTTGTCAAGAGCGTACAAGGAACGACTCCAAACGGAAATGAACACGCAGCCAAAGCCCGCTCCTTATGAACCGGGAGAGGCCCTGAACCGGGCCTGGGGGGTGGCCAGGCCCTGGTGGAGCCTGCAAGTGCAGAACCTGCCCTGGGCCCCCCAGATGTGGGGCTTGCCGAGGCGGGGCAGCAGCGTCCTGAGCACGGCCAGGGTGCACAGGGGAGAAGCACAGATGAGGCAGAGCCTAGCAAGCACAGTGCCTGGCGGCCTGGGGCCCACGCAGCCTCTCCTCCACAGCCAGCCCCAGGCCAGGGACAGGCAGAGCCAGGTGGGGGCCAGGTGTGCCAGGTGGGCCAGGTGTGCCAGGTGGGCCAGGTGTGCCAGGTGGGCCAGGTGTGCGGGCGCAGGGCACAGGAGAGTGGACGCCCGCTGCTCACACAGGGACCTCTCTTTACTCCTCCTCGTCCACCTGTGCATGCCATACCCTGTGCCACGCGAAAACATCCAGAAAGAAGAGACGGAGGCAGAGGGAAGGAGGAGGGAGGAGGAGGGAAGAGAGAGGAAAGGAGGGAGGGAAGAAAACAGGGAGGGCTGGGCAGGGGGAGGGAGGCAGGCAGGGCAGGGTGGGCGGGGGGTGGGCGTGAGCCAGGGGCAGTGGCTCTGGCCTGCTGCCTGAGGCAGCAGCCCACCTCAGCCCCTGGCAGCGCTGCTCGGCACCCACAGGAGGTCCCAGGAGTGGGGTGCGCAGGTGCTGACTGATGGCAGAATGAGAGGTCAGAACAGGTCTGGAAATCTGCATAAGCAGTGAGCGCCAGGCGGGTAGTCTGCAGAGGTCGTTTCTGCGAGAACAGCCTTGACAGTCCCACTTCGGGGGTTAAACCAGCTTGAAAGGCAGGAGCTTGTCAGGAAGACAGCGGAACCAGGAGGGACGGTGGTCAGGAGGCCGCGCGGCTGCACGCGAGAGCCCTCATGATGCACAGGCTCGGCGGCGGCCGGGGCAGCAGAGACGCAGGGCCGCGGCCCAGGCCAGGGGAGCCCCCCAGAGACCAGCCTGCCCGAGGCAGAGGCACACGCCAGAGCTGGACACGGGAGCTGGACGCGCCAAGGGGGCAGGCGTGGGGGGTGGGGGTGTGTGAGTGGGGTGTCAGTGTGAGCGGGCTGAGTGTGAGTCCAGGGGATCAGTGAGTGTGAGTGTGAGTGGGGTGTCAGTGTGAGCAGGGTGTGAGTGGGGTCAGTGAGTATGAGTGGGGGTATCAGTGTGAGTGGGGGTCAGTGAGTGGGGGTCAGTGAATATGAGTGGGATGTCAGTGTGAGTGGGGTGAGAGTGGGGGTCAGTGAGTGAGTGTGAGTGGGGTGTCAGTGTGAGTGAGGTGAGTGTGAGTTGGGGTCAGTGAGTGTGAGTTGGGTGTCAGTGTGAGTGGGGTGAGTGTGAGAGTGGGGGTGTCAGTGAGTGAGTGGGGCGAGTGTGTGAAGGAGCCATCACAGCCCTGCGTCGGGCCAGCTCACCAGCCCCACACCCCCGCTCGAAGTGTCCAGCTGATGCACTCTCGGCGCTGAAGCAACAGGTCCGGAATCAATACCAACACCAGATAAAAATAAATAAAACACCACATGCCCAAAGCTCCGAAGCCCGCTGCCAGGACTCCCGGGCTCAGCCAGCAGGGCGACAGCGGTCAGCCACAGCCACCCGCAGCGCCAGCCCGGGGTTCAGACCGGCCGCCCTCAAGGAGGGAGACACCGAAGAGGAGAGAGGAGAGAGGAGAGGAAACAGATAAGGCAGAAATCGATGGAACAGAAAAGATTAGCAAAAACAAAAGCTGTTTCCTTAAAAGATTAGCCAAATACATAAACTTCTGCAAATCAGATCAATAAAAGGAGAGAAAGATACAAATTCACGGAGCTCTCTGCAAACAAAGGCATAAATTTGAAAACAGAAGCAAGCGAACCCATTTGTGGAAAAGCACAATATTCCCAAAGGGAGCGAGAAGAAACACATGATTTTTATTTAAAATTTTGTACTGGCAATTAAACCACCCAAGGGGGAGGCAACCGACATCAGCAGCCCCCACAAAATCCTGCAGGGAAGTCGGAGCGGCGGCTCAAGAGTTGCCATCTTGCACCTTTGGGTGCTGTTCTAGAGCGGGGGGAGGGGCGGCAGGGGAGGGAGGAGGGTCCGTGAGTGACCGCTACTGGACAGTCCCCCCAGGAGGAGCAGTCACTTCTGGAGAACTCCGAAGCGCAAAGCCTGAGGCCCAGACGCCATGGGCTTGGCGTGAGGACACCAATCAGCGGAAAGGCCGCGGCGCGCACTCGGGCTCCAAGTGGCTTTTTGCGGAACAGTAAGACGCAGATGGGAACGCCTGGCCGGGAGGCCGCCGGAGACGAGGACAGGGTTGTGGAAAGGTGCCAGCCCCCTGGCTGCCGAGCTGCGGGGCAGGCCTGGCCTTGGGACAGACACCCCAGGAAGCGGCCGTGGCAGGTCTGTGCGCACCGGGTCAGCCCGAGCAGTGTCGGGGAGACCGAGGCTGTTGGGGGAGGGGAGGGGGACGCAGCGGTCCTCGAGTGCCACAGCCCGCCTGCAGTGGCCAGGCGGCTGTCCTGCTCTGGGGTCACCGGAGACGGCGCAGCCGCGGGCGAGGCGCCGTGCGTCCGGGTAACCAGCGGCCAGACCCGGCAAGTGCTGACCGTGGCCCAAGGGCCGGGGGCGAGGCAGGGGGCAGCAGCCTTAGAACACGCAGCTGACCACACGCAGGTCTCTGGTGCCAGAACATGGCGGGATCAGGGTGAGCCACGCTTGGACGCCAGACGATCGCGGAGCCAGTACCAGGGACAGGCGGGTACACTAGAAAGAGCCGCTGCGCAGGTGGGCAGGGTCGGCGGGGAAGGGCGGTGACCCCGGGAGAACCGCCCCAGGAGCCTGTGGCCTAAATCCATGATTGTCACAGGGCACCCCAGAGGGAAGTGGGGCCTGGGGCTGCGGCCACACGCCAGCCAGAGGCAGCACACGGGGAGGGGGAGGAAAGGTGTATGTACCAGGGGCAGGAAAAGAGGGGAGCAGAGAGAGAACAATGGGGTGATCGGCCAGCAAGTCCTACCTAAGATGCGCCTGAGCCAGACGGCAAGCTGAACCCCTGCAGACCGCACCCCGAACCCCCTCCTCCTGCTTAGTCAAGCTCCACCCTTGCTTCCCAGCAACCCCTCCAAGAAGTCAGGGGTCCCGGCCGGGATGGGATGGGAGCTGGGGCCCTCCCGCCTGGGGTCTCTGCATGGAGAGGGCGGGGGTCATTCATTCGGGACATTCAGCCCCCAACAATAATGATGCATAAATAAAAGCAGGAGGGGGCCAGGCAGGGGGGAGGGGCCAGGCAAGGGGAGGGGCTTGCAAGTGGGAGGAGCTGTGTGAGGGGAGGGGCTGCACAAGGGGGAGGAGCCGGCCCTGTCCGATGAGATCTTGACAGAGTAGGGGGGGTGGTCCAGCAAGGGGAGGGGCCGGCA
>JAGFMF010011642.1:3098906-3115028 GCA_019455555.1 Galemys pyrenaicus | reverse complement strand
GAGGGGGAGGAGCCAGCAAGGGGGTGTCCCCAAGTCCTGCAGGGGTGGCGGGGCCCTCAGGGGGAGGGGCCGGCAGAGGTTGGGGCCGGCATGGGGGAGGGCCTGACCAGCAGCCAGAGGCCTCCGGTGCCAGCGGGAGAGCCGCCAGCCCTCTCTTCCCTGAGAAAAGGAAAAACAAGACACAGAGCCAATGGAAGCCAGAGAAAATAAACATAACTTTAATTTGAATTGAAGAACAGAACAATTTTATGACGTGGGTTGGGGCTGCGTCCCCTTCAAAAAGGACAAGATTGTCAGTCGAGCGGTAAAACGAGGCTGGAGTCTGCGGCGCATGCAGACCGACCTGGGAGAGGTGGTCCCTGCATACGCGGTGGGCGACTTGGAGATAGCACAGGGACCCCGCTGGGGTCCCCCAGCCCGAGGGGGCGGGATCTTCCCAGAGGAGCCGGGCCCTGGAGAGGGGAGGCAGGGTGGAGGCACACACCCGGGCCAGGAAGACACGCGCTTTGTTCCAAGTCATTTTGGTGTATTTTCCGTGTGGTGGCGGCAGATGCATCAAGACGCGGTCGCCGCGGGGCAAGTGGCGCGGGGCAGGGGGCTGAGCTGCTGACGGGCTGGTGGGGTTCAGATGAACATGCGATACGCAGGACTCAAAAACCGCCAGACCAAGAGGCGGGGCTCCTGGCATCGGAGAGACAGACTCGGGAGGGAACAGCAGCCGCAGGCAGGGCGTGCGGGGCCGGTTGGTAAGGAGGGCATCTCCCCACGGTTTTCTTAATCCCAGACAGCAGATAAGAGGGCGCAAAGCCTGTACTGCCATCTCCTAAAACAAGAAGCAAAAATGGGGGACAAAGTGAAAAGATGGGTCCGTTTTAACAGCAGCCATAGGTGGGCGAGGCTCAGAACCCTGAAGACCTACTGTGCGCTCCCATGGAAATCTGCCATCTTAAAAGCTGACCATGCCACAGGCTGGTGAAGACCTCCAGCCGCAGAGAGTCTCACGTGGTGCTGGTCAGAGAAGGGGCCACTCGCTCGCCTGAAAAGGACTAACACTCCGACCCAGCTGGTCTCCCCAAACCGCCGGCCCGGCAATGAGCGGGTCTGAGCACCAGGGGGCGCCGTCCTGCGCGCCCCCAGCGGTCAGGTGGATGCCCGTAGGCGGCCTCGCAAGTAAGTGGGCCCGGGAGAGAGGGCACCCCCGACAGGCTGGCTCAGGGATCCCGCAGGAATCACACCGGGAAGGGCCCCTGCGGGGGCTACTCTGTTCACGGGGCCACCCGCAGGGACGGGCTGGCGGGAGGAGTGGGCCAGGAGCGACCTGGCCCGCAGACAACCCTGGGGTTCTGGCTCTGAACTGCGGGTGGTGTGTGGAGAGGGACCCCGGGGGGAGGGGGGCCTGGGGACGGTGGTGTGAGCCTGTACCTCTAAGTCACAGGCAGTGCCATCAACCAACATCGCCTAATAAAACAAATAACTGGGGTTAAAGAAGGAAGAGAGTTAGCTGCGGTGTGGCCGGAGGAGGGAGGGGATGGGGGTGGGAGAGGAGGGTGGAGAGGGGTGGGGGAGGGACGGGGAGGGGGAGGGGCCAGTCAGATGCTCCTGTAGCTATTTACCTTCCTGCTGGTAACCTCCATCACCACCATTCCTTCAGTCAGGTTCCCCCACATTCTATTGTGCCCACTGCTATTAATATTTATTTAAAATTTAATATTTATCTGAAGAGGAACAAGAGCGTTGCTGAGTTCGCGGAGTATTGCAACAGAGAATCAAGGCCATTCGGTGTTTGTTAGCTCAACTTATTAGATTTACAAGCACTATTGAAAAGCTTGGGAGGTTTGTTTGATAGACAATTGAAATACAAAAAAAAGAAAGAAAGTCAAATACATTAGCTATATTAATTCCATTTAAAATACCTAATGGAATTTAGTTATCTGTGTTTATAAATAGGATCAAACATTCATCAAAGCAGAACCTAAAGGGAGAAAGACGTCACTTTGTTTAATGTGGGATTTTAATAAACCAAGTAATTTGAGGCCGTGAGGCCTGAGGTGACCTGGGCTCAGCTGGGGCTGGAGCTGCCCAGGGTGTCACGTGGACAGTCCACACAGAGGGGACCTGGTGCCTGGACGGAGCGCACAGGGGCCACATCAGCTCACCTGCTCACCCCCATGCCTTGTGCGAAGGGAGCCCTCACCTTGGGGCTCTCCTACAGGGTCCGCAGCCCCCACCCCACTCACACCACCCCACAATCTCTGACCCGACTGGCCCGCCTGGAGTTCTGCTGAGACCCTGCTCTGACACGCGGGCTCCGGACTGCTGCTTCCTCTCTGGACATCAGGGACAGGCTTGTGATCTTGCTAGATCCTTGTGAGAATGGAAGCTCCTTCATGCTGGACACAGCAGTTGCTACAGCCTGGGGGTTTGCTCCTGGGTGGTGGACAGCTAGTCACACAGCACAGGCTGGAGACACCCAAGCTTGATGGGTAGATGAGGAAATGGGTCTGCTCACACCGTGGAATACGATGCAGCCATGAAAAGGGAAGAAGGAATTGTTAGGGGGAAAGACCCTCCTGAATGGATTATACAAATAGGTTATGGACTTCGACCCCAATTCCAGACCTACAAGATCCAAGGACTACAAATCCCATAAGGTCATCATCGAAGAGCAGATCACTGGGACCTGAGGGTGGAGCTGAGCAGCCAGGCTGAGTATAAAAGCAGACACGTGGGCCTTGCGGGGGTCCTCTTTCCTTGGGAGTCAGCTCTCAGCGCACCATTGGGTTCCAGCTCCAAGGAACTGGTAGGATATTTATAGATTTGTAGCCCTCTCTTCCCCTTGTGTTATTCACTACACTATTTCTCCTTCCCTTGTAAATAAAACCCTTTATTAACCTTTGTTGTGTGTGTCTGCAGTTGGGGCATTATAAGTGCCGTTCGAGCGTGCGGGTGTGGACCCAGTCAGGCAAACCCACTTTATATTAGGGTTACCCTGTAACAGAATGACTTGTTACAAAAGGGATGGACATCGACAGCTGCACAGGAAGCCTGAGGAGCCAGCCACCAAGGCCACAGAGCGTGTGACTTCACTCAGCCTCATCTCCAGATGGGAGGGTCCCCATGGAGGAAATGAGAGCCCCTTGGCAGGTAGGCAGGGTGTATTTCCGGTCACATGAGGACTGGACCCTTCCGCCACGAGGGGGTGGCATCACAGAGGGAAGGTGCCGTGGCACCAGGTGGCCGTCCATCGGCGTCCTCCCCGGACTCTCGTCTGCTCCACAGCCAGCCTGAGAAGTGCCCCATGGCCTCCGCCCTGAGTCCTGGGCTTCTCCTGGGCTGTGGGCCCAGCCCCGCCAGCTCCCCCACCAGCAGAGTCCAGCGGGCAGCCCCTGTGGGGAGGCAGCTATAATTATGCCACGGTGCGGAAGACACTGCGGAATCTTCCAATTAAAGCTGTTTTAATTACTCCTGGTCCCGCAGCCCTCCTGATCTCCAGCACCAGTGAGAACACAGCCAGAGCATGGCCGGGCAGCAGGGTCCACGGTGCTGCCCTGGTCCTTCCCTTCGGGGTGCACTCTAATTTGGCTGCTGGTCACAGCACTTCCGGTGGAGGAGGAAAAGGTCTAATCCCTTTAGTGACAATTAAAAGGAAGGATTTGCCTCCAGGTCATCTGGAGCATCTGGCCCTCCTTGTCTTTCCACTTTAATCCTGTTATCTTGTGTCCTCCAGCTCCTCTCTTTATTGCTCTGAAATCCCTTATCAGGGAGGGAGAAAAACAATCAGAAGCCTGTAAGATGGTTATCTCACTGTAGCCAGAGGCCCTGGCTCCCAGACCATTATACCTGGCGCCTTCTGGGGTCCTCTCCACAGGAGGGGAGAAGGCCTGGGCGGGGTTTGGGGGTCGCAGGGTCCAGCGGGAGGGGCGACCCTAGGCTCAGCTCACTGAGGGCCAGGCTGCTGGCAGAGCCCCCAGAGGGCTGCCAAGGCCGCCCCTACTTTCCACAGGGGCAGCGGAAGTCCCAGAAGAGAGCTGGGCTCCAGTGCCCACGTCCAAGCGGGGCAGCGGCAGGGCCTGCAGGCTGGGGCGGGAGGCAGCTTCTGCTGGGTCTCAGCACACTGTGCAAATGAGAGTTTGTTAGGGGGTAAAAGGGGAACAGGCTGCTCTGTGGGAGCTGTCCAGCCAGCCGCAGCTGGAGACTAGCACCCAGAGGTGGGCTGCATCCGCTGCATCAAGACAGAACAGCCTCCAGCATGTAAGACCTTTAATGGAAGGAACTATAACCCAGTGGTGAGCTATAGAGAGAAGACAAGAAAGAGACCAAGAATGGGTTTCCGAACCAAGTACCCCCCCACACCCTCCCCATGGGCAAGTGGCCAGCCAAGCCGGGTTGGCCCGAGGACCCTGCAGGCAGTGCCTAGCCCCTGGGCTCCTGGCCGCAGCATATGGGGCTGGACATGGAGCCGGCTGATGGTCTTTCTCCTTTCTGAGGCTCTCGCTGCGGCCCAGAGCCGTGAGGGTCTCAGTGCTGGTTCTCCTTCATCGGCATCCGAGGGGCCTCGGTGCCCAGGACGCACACAGGGGGCCTTGTGGGCACTTCCCGCTCCCCACTGCGGGCACGCGGAGGTGGCGCGGGCACCCGATGCCCCGCAGCCCTTCACCGGGCCCAAGGAGAAGCCCCGCTCCAGAGCCTGCTCCGCTGGACCAACCCAGGGCCGCGGTGAACGTCAGCTCACACCAGAGCGTGGTCTGGGAGCACTCCACGCGTGCACAAACGTGTGCATGCACACTTCTGTGCACACACATGCATAGTCACGCACACAGAGACACATGTGTGCACGCACCGCCGTGCACAGAGACACGTGTGCTTGCACACTGCTGTGCAACACATGCACGCTCGGAGATGCATGTGACACACTGCTGTGCACACGAGTGCACACTCACAAGACACATGGCATGCACACAGCCAAGCACACATGCTCACAGACACATAAGCACATGCTGTCATGCAGACACGTGTGTGTACGCACTTCTGTGCACATGCATTTGCACTCACGTATGCACAGACACCCACGTGTACACAGCCACGCACACAAGCCCATACTCACACATGCACACACACATCCACACACACGGACATATGTGTGCACTCACTGCCATGCACATGCCACATATGCACAGGCACATGTGTGCTTGCACACTGCCATGCACACACATGCACACTCACAATGAGACACATGACACACTGTTGTGCCCACACATGTGCACACTCACAAGGCACACACATGACATGTACATGGCCATGCACACCTGTTCACACTCACACATGTGCATAGGCACATATGCACACACTGTGTGTACACATGGTCATGTTCACATGCACGTGCATAGACACCCATGTGCACACTGCCGTGCACACACGCACACTCACACAGAGACACATGTGATGTGCTGCCATGCACACATGCTCACACATGTGCATGACACGTGTTCATACTCACAAGACACATGACACACATGCAGCCACATGCCTGTTCATACTCTCACATGTGCATAGACACATATGCACACACTTGTGCACGTATGGTCGTGTTCACACATGCGTGCACAGACGCCCATGTGCACACACTGCCATGCACACACGCTCACACGTGCACACACAGGCACAGACTCACTCTTTCAGGTGTCACCTCTGTCCGAGCTGCTCCTTGAGTCACATCTGCCAGCTGCCCGCGGCCCTTGCTCTGTGGGGACGCAGGTCTCGGGACAGGAACCCACCAGTTAGGGCTCGCTGCCCCCTCACACGTTAGCTGTTTCCTTAATCCCATTAAAGTTTTCCTGAAGTGTGTGACTGGCGTACACCATTATATTAGTTCCAGGAGCAGACATCGCGATCTGACATTTGGGTTTGGGCTTTAATTTAGCAACCTGATGCCGCTACCTCCCTGCTGGCCCGAGCCTCTGTGCCTCGAATCGCCTTCGAGTCTCCTCGCCATCCTGCAGCCCGTGCAGCCGGCATCTCCTCGCCAGCCCGAGCCGCTCCTTCCTTCAGCGCTGTGCTCCGCTGCCAGCCGTGGCCAGCCCTGTGCCCACTCCAGTGCCCTCCCTCCGCCCAGCTCGGGGCTGCCTGCGGCTGCCTCCCCGCCCGGCCCCCACGTGGAGGGGGACCCCGCTGTGGTTCCCACGCCCACCTGCGCTCACCACCTGCAGCAGCCCCGGAGCGGGTGGGGTGACTGGTGAGTCTCGCTTGGGGCCCTGCTGACGCCTGCGTGTCCCTGCGCTGTGGTCCTGCCCCGCGCCCGCCTGTCCCCAGCCCACTGCTCGCCACCCACCTCGGTGAACCTCTAAACTCGGCTCCAGGTCCCCAAGTGGCCTGGAGTAGACCACGCCTCTCCCTGGCCTCAGTCTCCCCCTTTTGGGTGGCAGATGCAGGCAGGCCGAGTCCAGGCGTTCCTCGCAGCCCGAGCCAGGGCACTGCGGAGGCCAGAAGCAGATCCCGGGCTAATCTCTGCGCACACACTCTCCTGACACCGAGTTCGAAGGAAAGTGCTCTCGATGCCAAGTCCAAGCACAAAGCAAAGGCCCTGGATCTGCTCAGAGCCGTGTGGCCAGAGGCCACCGGGAGCTGCCCCACGCCCTGGGGGCCCGGAGGAGAGGTTGTTCAGGCTGGGTGGACACCCTCCCTCACCTTCCCCCAAAGGGGCCAGCCTGGGTGCCCATCCTGGCCCCACACACTCTGGACAGTTGGGCGCAGGCCAGGACACGAAGCTGCCGGCCACAGACCACCACAGCAGGGGGCCGGGGCCTGGTCCTGGGTGCGGGGGGCACTGGACAGTCTGGGCAGAGACAGGTTGCCCTGCCTGGGAGGGAAGCAGGCCCAGTCCAAAGGGGTCTCCGCTCAGCCCAGGCGGCCAGTTGTGAGACCCCTGCGCCCCATCCCAGAGTCGGGGTGCAGGGTGGGTGCAGCGGTGGGAGCCTGTCCTGGCAGGGGTCCGAGTGCACCTCTCTGGTCCAGAAGCCCCGTTCCCCATCCCATGAGGCTGGGCAGATGGCAGGGAGGGAGTGTCTGCGGGAGGGATGCTGGATGGCTAGGAGCCGGGGATCAAAACTGTGCAGTCTCAAAACTGTGCAATCTCAAAACTGTGCAACCTCTGGGCGGATGAAGGAGTCTGGCCCCAGAGGTGGCGCTTTCTTCCTCAAAAGCTTCCATCGGAGCCCGGAGGGAGCCCGGAGGGAGAGGATGAAAGCAGCTCTGAATAGGTGTTAACAGGCTCCCCTGGGGCAGCAGGACCAGCCCTGGTGATGTCCCCCAGCCCCTCTCTGCAGCAGCTCGGCCATAGGGGTCAGGACTGGCCTTCGAGAGCCCTCCCCAGGCAGCAGGGGTGGAGGGCGCTGAGTGCGGCTGCCCCCCCCCTTGTCTGGTCCCTCAGTGGGGTGTTAATTTGCCGACAGCTCAGCGGTGGGCCCTGCATGTCACATCAAAGCCCTGGATGTCACTTCAGCCCGGGAGGCGTGTCCACTGTTAGTTGGCAGGGCTGCTAGGGCTCCCGCTTACTCTGTTCCTGGGGCACGGGGGATGCCAACCTGGCAGGTGTGAGCCCTGCCCCACAGTGGACCTAGGAGCAGGTGCACGGTCTGTCCCAAATCCGACTTAGCCCTGCGGGCCTGGCAGTCTCCAGGCTGCCCAGCCTGGACTGTGGCCTGTGGGCCTGGGGCAGAGGGAACATGCGGCCAAGGGGTCATTCCCTGCATCCAGCTGGCTGACCACAGTGGTGCTGTCCTTGCCTGGCCAGCGGCCGCTGGGGTCCAGATAAAGTTCCTGGAGGACACAGAGCATCACCCCCAACCAGGCCCTTTTCAAACACCAGGCGCGGGAGGTGGGAGGGAGAGGTGGGGGCGTGGAGCAGGACTGGACATGGGTGTGGGCAGCTGGCGGGTTGGGGCATGAGTGGGGGCTCCGTCCTCACCCCCCCACATCCATGTTTCTCAGGTGCCCGGTGCTGTGAGGGCCGCTCCATGGCCCCTCGTTGGCCTCTCCCCGCTCTGCCTGTGGGGACGTCCAGGAAACTGCAGGGCTCCCGAGGCACAGCGCCCCAACCCCGGAAGGGTAGGGGCTCCCCACTGCACCCCCAGGCCGCCTCCTGGGGCCCCTGGAAGCTGATGTCCTCAAAGCCAGCTGACCGGGGAGCTCGCCTTGTGAGACTGGAAACCAGACCTGGAGGCCGCCAGCCCCATCGAGGCCGCGACTGCCCAGAGCGGACCCAGCCCCCCCAGGCCCAGACACCGCCTGCCCGGACGGAAGCTCCGGCCTGAGACACTGCGGTTTCCTTGCTGGGTCCCGACAGGTGCACCCGCAAAGACTCCCAGGCCCCCAAACTAAAGCACCTTTCAAGCAAGCGTCAGGTGGGGGAGGAGATGCGTCCTCCGTGGGCCAGGGCGAGGGGCGGGGCCCAGCCCCCGCCTGCACAGAGGCTCCCCGCCCCCACAGGTACTCCCCATGCCCCCCACGTGCCCGGCGCCCCCGCGCTGGAACAGGAGGTGCTCGGCCGGTGCAGAGGAACAGGTGTCCATCAGGTCCCACGTGGCTCTGGATGTGGCCAGCCCAGCCCGTCCAGGTGAACCAGCCTCCCAGAATCTGCGGAGAGGGGGCGGCCTCAAGTGCGCAGGTGAGGGCCTCGCGGGTGTCGCTGGGCGAGCCCCCACACCAGCTCCTGCTCCGGGACCACATGGGGGCACAGCCTCAAAGCTGAGGACCCGCAGGGCTGGGGACCCACACCGGGGCCCGGGGCACCTCGCAGTGGCTGTGGCCCATCACCACCAGCCAGAGGCTCGGGCGTCCAATGGGTCATTCCCTGCGTCCAGCTGGCCGACCACAGTGTGCGGTCCCTGTCTGGCCAGCGGCAGTGTCCCCAGGGCGGCCACTGCTGTGCACCCTGAGAAGAGGCACATCTGTCAAAGAGCACCAAGAGCGGGCAGCAGCGGGCAGGTCTGTGGCCTCCAGGAGCGGCTCGTCGAAGGCCGCCCTTGCCCGACTCACTTGTTTCCCGTCTGCTCCACGCGTCTCCTGCCCACTCTGTCCAGGCTGAGGGCAGCTGTGACGGCCTTCGCCACTCACGGTGGCGGCTCCTGGCTGCCCTCCGTGACCTTCCCTCCCAGCCGCCACGCAGGGGACCCACCGGAATGCAGGGCCGTGGTGGCCGTACCGAGGTCAGCTGCTGGACACCTCAACTCATGCGGGCGGCTCCAGGCAGATGATGGAGGACAAAAGAATAGGAAAAAACTGGGCAGGAGGCGCCTTAAGACTGGAGCCCTGGCTCTCGCAGGGAGGTGGGGGAGAAGGATGAACAGCCTCAGGCGCCAGTGCCTGCTGGGGAGCGTCAGGCCCAGAGTAAAGAGAGGGGAGTGAGCTCTAGCTCCAGAATCCAGAGCCCACTGGAAAAGTTCTGCATAGCTGGTTAAGAGTCAGCCAGCAGCCTCCATGAAGGAGTGAGCCCCCCAAAGAGAAGACTCTTCCAGGGCAGTCTCTGCAGGGCTGGGGGCAGCGTCCTTCTGCCCACCTGTGCCCGTGCAGGGGCTTCTCTGCACCAGCTCTCTCCTCTGCAGGGCAGNGGCCTCCTGCCTGCCCGTGACCTGCCCCTGCCGGGGCTTCTCTGCACTGACCCCTCAGCGGAGGCCGCTCTCCTCCTCAAGGCCGCCGCCTGCAGCCACGCAGCCTCTCTCAGCAGACCTGTCCCTCTGGGGCAGCTCTTCCTGCCCGCGTGTCCCTGCAAGTGTCCTTTACTCTCCTGCCCCTTTCCCCAATACACCTGTTCTTTAAAATGACCAACGTCTCTGCCTCGTGGAGACGCTCGCCTGGGAACTCGCCGTGTGCCCTGAACGGGGCGTCTGGAGAAAGCTTCCCAGAGTGAACCCAAGAACCCCGCTCCCCAGCTCCCAAAACGTCAAAGACTCTCCCTGCAGAGCCTGCCCGTCCCCAAGCCTGGCCTGGGTTGCCCTCTGCAGCCGAGGGCGTGGACAGTGCGCAGTGGCCGCGCTCAGACCCTGAACGAACGCTCCTGGGCGCAGCCTCGTCAGGGAAGTGGGGCGTCCATCCTGGCCGTGGGCACCAGCTCGCTGGGGGCACCTTGCGGAACGCTCGGGCTGGGCGTCTCTGCAGCTGTGTGCTCGCCCCACGCCCTGGAATGCCCTGAGGGCAAGGGCCACCCTGGCGCCACGTCCCGGCCTCCCCCCCAAACCTCTCACACTGGGGGGCGGCTCAGGTCGTGGCAAAGCAGGGGTCTTAGACCCGAGCGTCCCCTCAAGTCCGTGATCTGCGCAGCTGACTACGAAAGGAAAGCAGAGTCATTAACCCCTGGCAAGCACCCCTCTGATCAGTCACACACTTGGGTTTCATTAGCTATGGTGCAGTCATGTAGGTGCCATTGAAGCCACACTGGCTTCCAGGGGCCTGCTCCTTAGCGGTGCCCGTCGGGATTCCTCCGCAGGCTAATCCCTTTTTATAATTAAACTGCCAAGGGCGTCTGCAGATAAGCCCGGCCTCCTCCGAGACTCCCACCAGCCCAAGGACACTAACAGCCGCCACGGTCAGAGCCCTGGGCGCGTGGGCCAGGCTGCCAGGGAGGGGAACTTGCGAGGCGAGGGGACGCTAGGACCTGACCGGTCGCCTCCCTCGTCCGACCTCGGTCCCGCCATCCCCTCTCCGGGCTGTCACCACCTGTCCCCCTCTGGCCGCACCCCAGAGCCTCACCTTCACCTGCTCCCTGCCCCTCGGGCACCCATGAGAGCTAAAGAGCAGAGCTTCTGCCTTGGCCTCCAGCCCTGAACGAGGAGGATGTGAGGCCTGAGAGTCGGGAGACCAGAACCAAGATTCCCCAGCCCGCGGGGCTCCCGGCCCCCAGGCGCGCCCGCTGGGAGAAGCCGTTCTCCCGAGCTGCATCAGAAAACAATTACAGCCTAGTAAACGCAACGCCTCTGAAGAAAGCATCTTGGGGAGTTGTAAGAACCAGGTGCTCACGGCACCACAAAAATAAACTGGGCACTGCTGGCCCCAGAGGACGGGGAGACTCTGGTGTCCCCCGGGAAGGAGGGGCACGTCCATCGTGTCACGTGGAGGAGCAAGTGGGGTGCAGATGCCACGGGCTCTCAGGAAGGCCGGACTCCCCATCCCCCCACCCCGGAACCACGGGTCCCCACGAGCAGGTGGCCGGCCAAGCTAGAGCCCGTCCTGCAGCGGCCTGGACGGCGACGGAGGGCGGGGGGGTCATGGCCCCGTCCCTGAGAGGGCTCTCGTGCGCCCCGAGGAGAGCCGGGCCCATGCAGATGCCTCTGTATCCAAGCGCACCCTGACAGGAAGAAACCTTGGCCTGAGCTCAGGGCCTGGGCGCAGAGGTCCTGGGGGTGTCGCCTGTCAGTCAGGCTTTCTTCTTGCACCCAGCCCCTGAGCGGGGAGACGGTGGGGTGTCCCCTCCTGCCTCCCAGCTCCTCTCCGGCCCTCCCAGCCGGCTGGTCCCCGTGTTTCTACATTACAGCGGATAACGTTTGCTTCAGCCTTAGTGCCGCCCCGTGCTCAGAGGCGCGTGTGGTGTGTAACATGTGTGCTTGTGGGTGTGTCTGTGTGTGAGTGTGTCTGTGTGAGTGTGTCTGTCTGTGTGTGAGCGTCTCTGTGTGTCTGTGTGTGAGTGTATCTCTGTGGCTGTGTCTGTGTATTTCTGTCTCCACCTGAGTGTATCTGTTTCTCTGTCTGCGTGTGAGTGTGTTTCTGCGGATGTGTCTATAGGTGTGTCTGTGCATCTGTCTGTGAGTGTGTCTGTGCATCTGTGTGTGACTGTGTGCATCTGTGTGTTTGTGTCTGTGCCTCTGTGTCTGTGACTGTGTCCGTCTGTGTGCGATTGTGTCTGTGAGTTACTGTGTCTGTGAGTGTGTCTGTGTTTCTGACTGTGTGCAGGTGTGTCTATCTGTGTGTGAGTGTGTCTCTATGTGTCTGTCTGTCTGTGTGTGGCTGTCTCTGGTTGTCTGTGTGTCTGTATGTGAGTGTGTGTGTATATGTGTGTGTGTTTGTGCATCTGTGTGGGTATGTGTGTGTGTGTCTGTGCATCTGTGTGCAGGTGTGTCTGTGTGTGTTAGTCTGTGTTTATGTCTGTGTGCGTGTGTGTCTCTGTGTGTGTCTGTGTGAGTGTGTCTGTGTGCAGGTGTGTCTGTGTGCGTGTGTATTGTGTATGTGTGCGTGTGGGTATGTCTGTGTGTCTGTGTGTGTCTGTGTGCATGAGTGTGTCTGTGTGCATGTGTCTGTGCATCCGTGTGCAGGTGTGCCTGCGTGTGTGTGAGTGAGTCTGCTCTGGCATACACTACTCCGTAACTACCGGCAGGGAACAGGTCCCAGGGGCCTCTTGGAGAACAGGAGCGCAGGGAGGACCTCGCGTCTCAGTCCCATTAAGACCTGCAGCCGGCACCTCAGGTGGTGACAGGCCACTGGCTCTCCACCGAGGTCAGCTTTGCTCCAGGGGACACCTTGCAGTGCTCTCCACCAAGGTCAGCTTTGCTCCAGGGGACACCTTGCAGTGTCGGGGATATTTTTGCTTGTCACAAACGGAAGGACTGCCCTCGGGGTGCGGGGCCACCCCAGACACGCTGGCTGTTCTGGGCAAGCCCCCCATGCGCCCGCACACCCCTGCGTCCCTTCCCGCCAGGAAGCTCTCCTTGCATGCGGGCAGCGCCCAGCAGACTGTCCCACGGGCCCCTCCCAGCCGGGGAGCCCAGCTGACCTGAGTTCTGGCCTGCTCCTGCCAGGCCGGTGCCGCCAGCCAGGCCCGTCTCGCGCTGTCCCCAGCTCGGGCTCTGCCAGGCAGCACGGTGGCTGGCTTACCCCTTGGGCCAGAAACAGAAACAAGGCTCTGCCCTGTGAATCTTTCCTATTCCTGGGAGGCAGGACCCAGAAGGAGATAATGGGGGTGAGGGAGTGTCCAGGAAGCTGTGGCTGACATGGTTGCCTTCGGCCGGAAAGCCATCAAGCCACGTGGTTCCCCAAAACTGGGCCCCCAGCCTCCCTCTCTCTTGTTCTATATGACTTTGGGCAAACCCACAAGGCGTTTATACTGATTTTTGCGAGTGAAAAACTGAAGGGGCCCGACAGAGGGGCAGGGCTCCCGGAGAGTGGACCCAGCTCTTAACATTCAGACCTGAGATGCGGCAGAGAGCGGCCGAAAGTACCTGGAAATGTAATCTTCAAAGACACTTAACGTGAACGCACGTTCAATAAAGCCGAGAATATAGACTCTATCTAGACATCATCCTCATCAGACAGTGAAATTAAATTAGATTTCCCGATAACCAGCTTTAGTAAGCCATTTGCATTGCGGGTGTGAGATTAGAAGTGGAGTAATTCCGTAATGAAGCTGCCTGCAGAATTTCTGAGCGTGCATTTGGCTCCAGCCAGCCTTCCATGGCAATTCAGAATCATAAAGTTTCAGCTTGAATGTGGACTTGGAGGTCACAGGCTTTAACAGGCTCCATGTCTAACCCCCCCTCCCCGCCCTCCCAGGCGTTTGCCTGTATCTCCTACTCCTGGGTCAGGCAGTCCACAATAGCCCCAACCCCTTCTTGGCAGGGTCTCTGTGACTGGCTTCTACCCTGCCTGAACAGGCTTGAACCAGTTCTAACCAGCTCTAGTCTACTCTGGTTGGCCCTAACCTGCTGGAACCAGCTCAGACCAGCTCAGAATAGTTGAAACAGGCTCTCACTGACTCAAACCAGCTCCAACCAGTAACAAAGGGCACCAGACTGCTATACCCTGCTCTAGTCTGCCAAGACCACCTCCAACCAGCTCCAACACGCTAAAACCGGCTCCAGCAGGTCCAAAGCAGCTCAGACCAGCTAAAACCAATTCCAACCATCGCAACCAGGTCAGTCTGGCCGTAACTGGCTTGAACCAGTTCTGACTGGCTCCAGCCTGCTCCAATAGACTACAAACAGCTCTCACTGGCTCTAACCAGCACAAACTGGTTCTAACCAGCTGGAACTGGTTCTAGCCAGTTCAAAGCAGTCCAAATTGAACCCAACTGGCAAGAATGAGCTGAAATGTGCTAAAACCAGTCCCAATTGGTTCTAACCAACTAATCTTGTTTCTGCCTGGCTCCAAAAAAGCTCCCACCAGCTCCAAAGGGCTCACACCTTCCTTGACTGGCTGTAACTGAGCAGGATTTGTTCCAAGGCTCCATCCAGACCCAGCAGCTCCAGAGGTCTCAAGTTGGCTCAGAACAGCTCAAACCAGTTCTAATCAGCTGGAAAGCTTCCGACATACTCAAACCAGCTAAAGTCAGCTACAACCTGCTCGAACTGACTCAAAGCAGCTCAGACCTACTAAAACCAGTTGGAACCAGCTTGTACCAACTCCAACTGTTTCTGACTGCTTCAGACCAGCTGAAAGTGGCTGACTTCATTTCTGACAGGCTTCAGCCAGTTCAGACCAGCCTGGATTGGCTCCAACCAGCTAATACAGGTTCAAGCCAGCTCATACCAGCTAAAACCGGCTCTAACTAGCTCTAACTGGCCTTGATTGGCTATAACTGGCTAGAATCAGTTCTAACAGGCTCCAACCATCTCTAAGTAGCTCAAATGGACCAGCGTCCCCCAGCAGTGAGGACAGGGTGAGGGAGGGGGCTCATTCCCCTGGCGGGTCCCAGAGCCTGGGAATAGCTTTATGAAGGAGTGGACTTTGGCCTTGAACAAGGATGAGGGTGTCTCTTGGGGGACTAAAGGGCTCGAACCTGCTCTGGACTGTCAAACCATATCCAACAAACTCCAACCAGCTCCCAGCAGCTACAAGAGTCTCAAACTAGCTCAACCTGACTAAAACTGACCCAAACCAGTTCTAGCCATCTGGAACCATCTCCAACCAACTCAGGCTTGGACCAGCTGTAACTAGCTTGCACTGGTTCTAAGAGACACTAGACTGGACTGTAGATGAGTGGCAGTGTCTCCTCTCTGGGCTGGGCACTCGTGGGTGGCCACTGACACTGGACTTCCCAGGACCACCGAAGCTGGGACCAGGGTGAAGGGCAGGGTCTCCCCGTGGGACAGGCGGTCTCCACAGACCCGGTGGGAAGTGGTGGCGTCCCTGGGGCTGAGGCTCCTGCATTGTGCATGGGCTTAGAGCCACAGAAGGGGCCCGAGCTCTGTCCGTCGAGCCATTGGCAATGATAAAGATGGCGTTAGTTCACTACTCAGCCCCACTTACGAGGGTTTGCGGTGGACACCGCCCCCTTGCCCACTGTACTTTCTCCCGCACTCCGCCTGGCCGGCCAGGGATCCAGCTGGGAGACTGCGAGCCCCTTGGCATGTGTCCTTCCAGCCCGGGATGGCCCCAGGCCCCTGCCCCTTCACGTGGACAGCCCAGGCCCCACAGTTCACTGGCTTTCCCAAGCCTGCTTCTCTCCTCCGCCTGGCCTCAGGGGACTCTGGGCCTGCCAAATCTGCTCCTCTACCTGTCACCGAGAGCCCCAGCAGCTTAGCTATTTGTCCTGCACTAGCCACTAGCCAAGGACCGCTGGTGGAGCTGGACAGAGCAGACATGGACAGCACTGCCTGCCTGGCCGTGCCCAGCAGAGGGGCAGCGTCCCCCAGCAGTGAGGGCAGGGGTGAGGGAGGCGGCTCATTCCCCTGGCGGGTCTCAGAGCCTGGGGAGAGCTTCATGAGGGAGTGGACTTTGGCCTTGAACAAGGATGAGGGTGTCCCTTGGGGGACTGGCCTGGCCAGGCAGGTGGGTGTGACCCATGGGCAGGGCCGGCTGCCCTCCTTCGACCTCTGTGTGCTGTAGGGTACAGTCCAGGACCCGGCCAGCCGGCCTGGACTCAGTCTCACCACCAGCCGCACGATGCTATGCCCACCCTCCCACCACTGGAAGATCGAGTGGGCGAGACGTCAGGAGCACAGGACACTGCACAGCAGTGTCCACCCATCGGCCCTGCCAGGGCCACTTCCTGGTGTGCTCTTGCCCTCCTCCTCCTCCCTCCTCCTCCCTCCTCCTCCCTCCTCCTCCCTCCTCCTCCTGACCCTCCTCCTCCTGCCTTCTTCTCCCCCTCCTCCTCCCTCCTTCTCCCTTCTTCTCCTCCTCCCTTCTCTTCTCTCCTCC
>JAGFMF010011642.1:3084244-3094994 GCA_019455555.1 Galemys pyrenaicus | reverse complement strand
CACCACCATCACCAATATCACCACCATCATCACCATCACCCCCACCATCATCATCACCACCACCATCATCATCACCACCACCACACCACCATTACCACCACCATCACCATCACCACCACCACCACCATCATCACCATCATCACCCCCACCATCACCACCATCACCACCATCATCACCACCATCATCACCATCACCACCACCATCATCACCACCACCATCATCATCACCACCACCATCACCATCACCACCACCACCTCCACCACCATCACCACCACCACCACCACCATCATCACCACCACCATCATCATCACCACCATCATCACCATCACCACCACCACACCACCATCACCATCACCATCACCACACCACCATTACCACTACCATCACCACCATCACCATCACCATCACCCCCTCCACATCTCCATCACACAGCCATTATTGCACGTGTCACCACTCATAACTCAGTCACGAGTGCTCAGCTGTGCTCAGGTGCCCTCACATCGCCCCTAGCTCACACAGAGGCCTCCATTACAGCCATAGACACTTTCCTTTCAAATAAAGCTCACAAAGTTAAGATGACCTATCCCCAGACGAGCCGCTGTAACCTGGATGACTGGACACAGCTTTGAAGCTCCCCGACGCTGTCCATCATGCAGTCCATTATTTTATGTGCTAAATAACCTCAAAATCACATCCACCTCAAGGACGAAGGGGCTCCGCAGCCAGCTGCTGGCCCTGGGATGGCCGAGGAGGTCACTCCTGCATGGAGCTCCCCCCAGCCCTGCCTGCACCCCCTTTCCGTTGTGTAGCCTCCAAGAGTGACCCCAGAAGCCACACCTCCCCTGACTGCTCCCCATCTGCTCCTCAGTGGACAGCCAGAGCTGAGACTCCCTAACTCCTGGGAAGCAGCCGAGGCTCTGGGGGCTCAGGAAATGCAGATGGCCTGAGGGCCCCGCCGGCCTCCGCTTGGGGTGGGGCGCTCCGTATGAGGAAGCAGGTCAAGGTGCATATCCCAGCTGTGCCCACCACGCACCCGCCATCACGCCCACCCACTGGCTGTACCAGCAGAGTGCTTCTCACACCCCTCTCCCGCTGGGTCCCCTCACACCCAGCACCCTCAATCCTGGCCTCGCATGGCCTTCCCGACCCATGGGGGTGCTGGCTCCAAGCTCACTCGTCTGTGGCAAACCTACAAACACGGAGCCTGACTGCCCCCCTCTTCCTGCTCATGCCTGGTCCCAGGAGCCAGCAGACCCCGCCGCTGCAGTGCCCCTGCTCGCCTCCCCGAGTGCCCTGGGGAGGGCACTGCTGCAGCAGGCGCCCCGCCAGCCCCCCGTAGCTCTGCACCCCAGAACACCTCCCGCTGAGGGCCCCCGTGCCCTCTGCTACCCGTCAGCTCAGACACAGCCCTCAACCCGCCTGGCACCCCCTGGGCCACCTGCGCCCCTCCCTGGGCAAGCCCACGCACTGCCCCAATGCCTAGACTCTGTCGTCCCTGCCTGGGCCGGCCCCACCACAGCAATGGCTCATCGCTGCCACGTCTCTGTCCACCGTCCAGCGGGTGGCAGCTCCGGGCCCGGCCTGGCCTGCAGCCCTGCATGCAGGACTGGGCAGTCTGCACGGGGTGGGGGACAGGAAACCAGGGACCACCGCCCAGCCAGGAGGCCAGCACTGGGGAAGGCAGCTCCGGCAGGGGCCGCTCCGGCTCCCCGTCATGTGGGGCACCGCGACCCCAGGCAGAGGCGCCGAGGGGGCAGATCCGCCAGCCGGCCCCCCAGAGCGTGCAGCTGCTCCGTGCCCCCGGCTGCGCCCACTGGGCCAGCACACAGCAGGACGGGGCAGCATGCCGGGGCGCCAGCAGACAAAGGAAGACAGACGCAGGGTCCAGCCCCTGCCGCATCTCGGCCAGCTCCTGTGGGCACGGAGGGGCCACACAGCCGCCCCAGCCGCCCTCGCTCCATGCCGGGGCCCCTCCTAGTGCCCTGTCTGCAGTGGAGCCGTCTGGCCACCGGGCCGCTCAGTGCTGAGCGCTCTGCTCTGCTTGAGCATTTCCGCAGCTTCTGCTCCGCTCCAGTCTCAGTTCCGCCCTGGGCCTGTGCCCCCCCCAGGGCACTGCACGCCCCCGGGCCCAGTGGCTGTGCAGTCTGCAGCCAGGCTGCTCTTCCGTGTGGCTGGCTCCCTCGGAAGACAGCGAGACGAGGGCTCCCGGGGGTTCGGCTGGACAGGGCTTGTCAAGCCGCCGCTCCCGCTCCATCTGCGGCCTGAGTGCGGAGCGGATGCGCGGGGATGGTCCTGGGGGGCTTCCAGGAACCTCAGTGCTGGGCCAGAAGGACAGACGGGGCTGTCACACCGCGCATCTGCTGGCTCCTCGGCCCTCAGCCAGCACTTCACTCAGTGGCTCTGAGGACCAGCTGGCAGCGTCTCAGCCGGGACACACTTGGCAGGGGGGTAGCAGCAAGCATTTGCCGGCCTCCCGGGTACCGGCTCCGCGCACGCACTGTCAGACTCCGCGTGTGCAGACTCAACTCCAGGGGCCTGGCCTCAGGGTGGAGCCTGCTACGGAGCCCAGCTCTGCGGTCTAGACAAAGGCTGGTGGTGGTGGTGGTGGTGGTGATGATGATGATGATGGTGGTGGTGGTGGTGGTGGTGGTGATGATGATGGTGGTGGTGGTGATGGTGGTGGTGGTGGTGATGATGATGATGATGATGATGGTGGTGATGGTGATGATGGTGATGATGGTAATGGTGATGGTAATGGTGATGGTGGTGGTGGTGGTGGTGGTGGTGATGATGATGATGATGGTGGTGGTGATGGTGATGATGATGATGGTGGTGGTGGTGGTGGTGGTGGTGATGATGATGATGATGATGATGGTGATAATGGTGATGGTGGTGGTGGTGATGGTGGTGGCGATGATGATGGTGGTGGTGATGGTAATGATGATGGTGGTGACAGTGATGGTGGTGGTGATGATGATGATGATGGTGGTGGTGGTGATGGTGATGATGGTGATGGTGGTGGTGGTGGTGGTGGTGGCGATGATGATGGTGGTGGTGATGATGGTGGTGATGATGGTGGTGGTGGTGTTGATCGTGGTGGTGATGGTGGTGGTGGAGGTGATGGTGGTGGTGGTGATGATGGTGGTGATGATGGTGGTGGTGGTGTTGATCGTGGTGGTGATGGTGGTGGTGGAGGTGATGGTGGTGGTGGTGGTGGTGATGGCAGTGGTGATGGTGGTGACAATGATGGTGGTGGTGATGATAATGATGGTGGCGATGATGATGGTGATGGTGGTGATGATAATGGTGATTGTGGTGACAGTGATGGTGGCAGTGATGGTGGTGATGGCGGTGGTGGTGACGACAGTGCACCTCTAAATATCAGGGCTGCAGAAAGACATCCACCCCCCAGCACCGCAGGGCTCACGGTGGCTCTGCAGAACGACCCAGAGGCCCCTCCTGCCCACCAGGTAGTGTGTCTGTCCAGGGACACAGCTCTGTCCAGAAAGGCTCCGCCACCCGCCCACCCCACAGCGGGGCAGGCGCTGCACTCGGGATCCACCGTGCCGGCTGCTCTGGCATGTGCGGGCTGCAGGGACAGCTGCCTGGCACGTCCCACCGTGCACGCACATGCCAGGGCAGGTGCCACTCGTCCGTGTAGCTGTGTGCTGCTGTCTCCATGGGCAGCCAGAGCCGCTCCTCCTGAGCAGCTGTGCCACCGACTGCAGGTGCCCACTCGTCAGGCACACCTGCCTTGGGGGTGGCGAACTCGCTCCAGGGGCTCCTCTGCAGCCAACACCACGCACTGCCAGCTGCCAACATCCCGTGGCCGCCAGGAGGAAGCTCATGCATCTCCAGGCTCTCCAGTTTCTCGGGTCCATCTTCTCATGTGACGGATGGTGGGTGGGGACAGAGGCAGATGGGTAGGGAAGGGGGATAGGTCAGAACAGCAGAGAAGGATGATGGGTGAGCGGGTGGACAGCAGATGTGCCTGGAAGGCAGATGGACAAACATGACACACCTAGGACAGACAGGTGTACGCCTGTGACCCAGATACAGGTGCAGGTGGATGCATGCACACACACGTGCACACAAGGGGGGCAGCCTGGGTCCTGTGGGCTGGACCCCCACCCCAGCTGGCACCCCAGCTCCCTGGCCCCTGCCTGCCCTCTCCATGGCCCTGTGGTCTCCGAGTTCCGTCTCCGAGTTCCCTCCTGGGCCCCAATCAGGGTGCCAGGTGGTGTTCCCTGCGGACACCCTGCCCTGCCAGGGTGCCTGGTCTCCGCCCCGCTCCTCCCCGCTGCCCGCTTGGGGCTGCACACCCAAGCTCAACTTCAGCGTTCCAATCGCCTCCCAATTTTGCATTAAAGGTCCTAAAATGTTGCAAAAAGGTGAGAGCCTGTTAGCCCCGAAAAGCGCATTGCCCAGCCAGGGCTGGTTAGACGCGGGTGGCGGGAGCAGATGCGCCTGGGGCTGGGCTGTCTGGGCTCTGCGTCCCGCCTCCCTGCTCTGCGGCAGGCGTCACCCAGTGGGTGACGTCCACAGCGGGGCCGGGAGCCTGAGGTTGCTCAGCAGGGCAGGGAGCAGGTGTTTCTGGGGCCGGCGGGCCACGGCCTGGCCATCTGGGAGCCTACCCTCTGTGTTGCACCCCGAGATTCCCCAGCCTCAGGGGACTGTGCAGCTGGTCAGCAGGCCAAGCCCCTCCCCCCATTCACCAGCCCCCTCTGGGACAGCCAGAGTAGGGGTGCGTCTGCTCCTCCAAAGCCAAAAGGGGGTCCCCCGGGGGGGCAGGTCTCAGCGCCCAGAGGGGAGGTCGGCTTGGATCCACTCTAAGGGAGCGTGGGCTCCCCTCTGAGCCGGGGCCCCTCGCGGCCTCTCCTTCCTTCCGGCCTGAACACCCGCGAGTCGCCCGCACCCACCACCCGCTGGGCCGCCTGAGGGCAGCAGCCAGCAAGACGCCCTTTCACGGCCCGGTTGTGACCCTGACTCCGAAGAAGACCCGCCTCGGACCCGGCAGACACCTGTGTCTCCAAATCTTTATCTGTTCTAGTCCAAACCTCTCCCCGCCAGAACGCCTGCTTTGTAGTGCATTTGGGGAAGAAGTGGGTGGGTTTTCCAGGGGCTCGCCCAACCTGGGCGCCGAGGCCGAGCTGGAAGTGGGGGCCTGGCGGCGGCACGGGGCACCCTGTAAAGGACCCCGTGTCCACAGGGAGCCGCCCTGCTGCCGCAGGGGCCCCTCCCATGTACGGCCCAGCACCCCTGCCCCAGCCCCCGCTGCTCTCAAGCCCAACGCTGAGGACCAGGAAACCCCCTTCTCAGGGTGCTATTCACCCAGAAGAGTCTCCCGAGACAACGCGGGTCAGCTCCATTTCTTCCTTTTGCCTGGTCTTTTTTTTTTCCTTAAAGATTTATTTATTTGTGCACACAGGAGATGGGGGACAGGCCAGAGGCGCGGGGGGTGAGAGGATTCAGAGCGGGGAGCAGAACAGGCAGATCAACTGAAATCCACTGCTGAGGGGAGCAGCGGGGAAGCAGGAGAGGTCTGCTGCGCCCTGTGGGTCCCCTCCCTGGCTGGGGATCGAACTCAGGCTGCTGTGGCTGCAGATGCATCAAGGGTGGTGCTCAACCCCTTGCGCCACCAGGGAGGCCCTTTTCGGAAATTTTTGAGAGGAACTTGCTTACATTGTGGCTCTTCCAAACACTTCAGCGTGTATCTCCTAAGAATAAGAACGAGTCTGTCACACAATCACAGTACCGCTAGCAACGCAGTACTGTAAACAGTGTGGTGGTGCTTTTATTTAATAGCCACTTTCTGTTGACCCACTTGGCCCACTAATGTTCTAGATAGAGATATAATTTCAAGGTGACTTTTTTCTCTTAAACGTAAACGCATGTACAGAAAGTCCACCTGATACCTCGAGTGTAAAACTGCTGTGGTTTTAGCAGTTTGGAGATATCTATCTACATTCTTTTTTTTTTTAAAGATTTATTTATGCATACAAGAGCTGGGGTGCAGGCCAGAGTCCAGGGAGGTGAGAAGACTCCTCAGAGACAGAGTGGGGACCAGAACAGGCAGATCGACTGAAACACATTGCTGAGGGAAGCAGCGGGGAGACAGGAGAGGTCTGCTATGCCATGTGGGTCCCCCCCCTGGCCGGGGATCGAACTCGCGTTGTTATAGCTGCGGATGCTTCACCGTGCGGCGCTCACAGTGCGGCGCTCACCCCGCTGCGCCCCCAGGGAGACCCCTTTTGCAAAGTCTTTGCAAAAGCTCCTGGTGACCGCTGGCCGGGGCAGACATGCTTCGGTTCTCTCCCTGCCGGGACCCTGCGTGGTCTCCCTGCGTGGAGACGCGCCATGTGGGGGGCCGACCCTCGCCGCTGGTGCACACTGCCCGCCCTGCGGGCTTCTGGAAGTGGTGGCGCAGCAGGGCAGGCGCCCTGCAGGCACTGGTCCCTGTGGCCGAGAAGGGAGGTATGGAACGTCCCTCTGCCCCGCAACGCCCCTGCCACCCCCTCACTCTGTCTCGGACAGACCCAGGGCGCCCCCTAGCAACGGGGCGGGGACCTGGCTGCTCCGCGGAGGGATTGCAACTTCGGTGTCCACAGGGAGGGCGGCGGCATCAGCACCCCAAAGTCGCGC
Organism: Galemys pyrenaicus; assembly: GCA_019455555.1. NCBI lineage: Eukaryota > Metazoa > Chordata > Mammalia > Eulipotyphla > Talpidae > Galemys > Galemys pyrenaicus. Next base: position 3,088,352 of record JAGFMF010011642.1, on the reverse strand, counting down.
GCCGGCATCAGCACCCCAAAGTCGCGCGACGGTTGCACTTTGGCGGTGTCCCCCACTTGGGTCTACACAAACCCATGCGCCCCCTGGACCCGGGATGCCTTTGACCTTCACTTTTGGTTTAAATTGATAAGACAGACGCGCGGCTTTCCCCAGACTGACGCCCAGGCAGGCGGAGAGTGCGGTCTCTGTGTACTTGCGCAGTACCGCTGTGGACGGGGTTCGCCTTCACAGATGGACAAGATTGTGCTAAAATAGATCTAAAAAGGCAAAGGCACTGAAGCTGCTAAGCTTTTGAGAAAGAAGAATACAGCGGGGGGAATCAGCCTGCTGGTTTATTTTATTTTGGTTGTGCACCCACGCTTGGCGACTCGGCCGTTCTCGGGGTGGCGGGGGCGTCACGCACACCCCAGCTCCTGCAAAGCTGCATCTGCCAGCGATGCACCAGCGCCCCCTGCCCGCCACCCCCGTTTCCATATGCCCCCAGTGTCCCTCACCCTCAAAGTTCATCCAGGCTGCAGCCCGACCGCACCTCTCTGCCCTGGGCGGAGCGCCCACCCTGCTCTGGCCGCCTGGTGGCGCAAGCAGTTGAGCGCCGCACTGTGAAGCATCTGCAGCCACTGCAGCGCGAGTTCGATCCCCGGCCAGGGAGGGGTCCCACATGGCGCAGTAGACCTCTCCTACCTCACCAGAGTGAGAGCCCTGCCGCTCCCCAAGCTCTGCTGCCTGAGCCCCTCAGCCAGGAGGGCGGGTGCCGAGAGAGACCTTTCAGCTCCAGCTTGCAATTCCTGGGGCTTCACACCCGGTGTGGGCGGCTTCAGTGTTGATTTCCCGAGGGACCTGGGGGGAGGGGCAGTGTCTTTCCCAGGGCCCAGCAGGGGAGAGGGGGGCTGTCTGTGCTCCCGGGTGGGGGTCCCGGCGGCCACTTCCATCTCCCGCTGAGCGGCGCTGTGGCCTCTCCAGGTGTCCCTGCCGCTTGAGTTTCTCCTTTGGAGTAAACCGACCGGGGTCCCGGGCCTTCCTCGTCAAGGTCTTCAGCTTGTGGTGGTTGCTGAGGAGCGGCTGGAATCCCGGTCGTCAAGTCTGTGAGATGTGAGATTCGCAAATGCTTCTCTCCCTTTCCTGGGGTGGCTTCCCCTCTGCCTGACTGCGGTCCTTGGTGTGTTATACCTGATTTTTTTTTTAGATTTTATTTATTTATGCACACAAGATTTGGGGTACAGGCCAGAAGCGGGGGAGGGGGTGAGAGGACTCACCAGAGACAGAGTGGGGAGCAGAACAGGCAGGTTGCCCTAAACACACTGCTGAGGGGAACAGCAGGAGGCAAGAGAGGTCTGCTGCGCCCTGTGGGTCCCCTTCCTGGCCGGGGATCGAACTCGTGCTGCAGTGGCTGCAGATGCTTCACAGTGCGGCGCCCAACTGCTTCCGCCACCAAGGAGGCCCCGCAATCTACCTGACGTTAAGGGTTATAGAGCGATTGTAATCAAGACCATGATGTTGGCAGAGACAGAACAATGGGACAGAACAGAGGCCGGTAGAGACGTTCTGCGTCCCGCCAGCTGATTTTCTCAAAGGTATAAAAGCAGTTTAATGGAGGACACAAGGCCTTCTCAACAAGGCCAGGAATTAAATGCCCACGGGCAAAGCCAAACCAAAAATAAACCCTGATTGTCACGGTTTACGTAAGAGTCAACCTGAAATGAGCACAGTCTTAGCCAAAGTAAAATACAAAACTGAAACTTGTAGAAAAAACGTACGAGACAATCTCCAGGGCTGAGGGCTAAGCCAAGTCTTAGACTTGCCGCCCAAGCTGTAGTTCTAGAGAAAATGGATAGATCACACCTCAAAATTGCAACCTCTTGCCTTGCAAAGGGCCTGTAAGAGAACTCACATGAAGACCCCCATGGGGAAGGAAGCGTCTGGCAAAGGACTGGCACCTGCTGCACCACACTGTGGCTTGGCTAGAACCAAACACTGACCCCACTGTACACTGGGGGTGCAGACATGGGCCCCCACATCCTGCTGGGGGAACAGCAATGCTGAGCCTCTCTGGAAAATGGTTGGGTGGATTGAAAGAAATGATGCATACAACTACTAACGTCCAACTTGGCATTTTCGATCTCATGCATTTCTGCTCACATGATGTACTATACACGGGTGCTTTATAATGAAGAGTCCCCAAAAGGAAACAACATGGGTTGCCTTCCACATGTGAATCCTTCAAGCTGTGATAACTGCCCCTGCTGTGGAATATTACACAGCAAGAAAGAGGGGCACTCTGGTGAGGGACACAGCAGCTCCCAGGGAATCAACTCAGCGAGGAGAGCTGGATTCCTGAGCTGTGGAATATTACACAGTGAGGAAGAGGAACACGCTGGTGAGGCAAGCAGCAGCCCCCAGGGAATCAGCTCAGCGAGGAGAGCTGGATTCCTGAGCTGTGGAATATTACGCAGTGAGGAAGAGGAGCACGCTGGTAAGGCAAGCAGCAGCCCCCAGGGAATCAGCTCAGCGAGGAGAGCTGGATTCCTGAGCTGTGGAATATTATGCAGCGAGGAAGAGGAGCACCCTGGTGAGGCACACAGCAGCCCTCAGGGAATCAGCTCAGTGAGCAGAGCTGGATTCCTGAGCTCCAGAGCTGCAGCATGGGCAGCAGCGTGCTGGCCATTTGCCCCAAATACCCCAACGCAGCCTGTTCGGCGGATGCACCTGTGCTTTTCACCGTGTGTGCACCGTGCCTGTTTCTGCAGATGCTGCCACTGAAAGGCGGTGAGGGGACGTGAGCTCCCGCTGCACCACTTCTTCATGTGAACCTATATTTATTTCAAAATGAAAAGTTCAGTTAAAAATACAGAAGAAAAAAATCAAGTATTTCTACAGAAATAAACTGTCACTGGGTAACAAATTACCCCCTAAGCGCACCACTGAAGCAACAAACCCTGGTCTCTGGTATACTCTTGGGGCAGGACCCAGCCCGGCTGCTTCCTCACTCCCCAGACTGCAGAGATGTGCTTCCTGGGGGGCACCCCTGGGCACCCACAGACCAGGCCCTCCCCTCGTGGGTATCTCTGCCAAGCGTCTGGCCACATGGCATCTGCGGCCGAGCCAGAGGTCAGGCAGGCTTCTGGGCGACCAGGTCATGAAGCCCGGTCTCCATGGACATTTCTGCAAAGGTGTTTTCCTTACGAGCAAATCACGGGGCCCAGCCACATTTAAAGGGGGCACAGGAACAAGCGGGGGCTGTCAGGAGCTTCTGTAAAGGCGCCCAGGATAAAGCAGACCCCGGCTTGGACAGGGTGGACGCTGAGCTGCCCGGCCTGCTTCCTGACCTTCACACTATCTCAATAAAACACCGTTTTCCTGGCTCTCCCTCCTGGTCCCGGGGCCTCATTAACAAGAAGTAATTTGGGGCCTCCTTGGTGGTGCAGTGGATTAAGCAGTGCGCTATGAAGCAGACCAAGGCCACGGCGGCACGAGTTTGATCCCTGCTGCCGGCCAGGGAGGGGACCCACATGGTGCAGCAGACCTCTCCTGCCTCCCCGCTGCTCCCCTCAGCAGTGTGTTTCAGTTGATCTGCCTGTTCTGCTCCCCACTCTGTTTGGTGAATCCTCTCACCTCCCTGGACTCTGGCCTGTACCCCAGCTTTGTGTGCATAAATAAATAAATCTTTAAAAAAAAAGACAGGAAGTAATTTGTAACAATAGCTGAGAGTAACCTGCTACACCTTGAAAGAGACCATCTTCCACAAACAGACCAGAGACCAACAATTGGACAGAACAACACCCTACCCACCCTCCTCTAAGACCCTCCCTGAGTCCCCTGGCCCTCTGCCCCTCTGCCCCTCTGCCCCCTGCCCCCTGCCCCCCTGCTCCCCTGACATCTGCCCCCTGCCCCCCTGCCCCTCTGCTGTCACCACAGTCTTCTGTGCTTTCAAGCCTAATCTGGGTTAATTTTCCTGCCCTCGCTCTCCTTTGAGGGCTGTCTTTTGAGGTCAGGTTTGTGGGCAGCCCAGAGGGGCCACTCCCAGGCCCTCCCCCTGCCCTCTCCCTGCCTTCCCCCTGGACCCTCTTTGAGCCATCCACCCTACCCCCTTCCTCCAGGCTCTCCCCCTCTC
>JAGFMF010011642.1:3020706-3084182 GCA_019455555.1 Galemys pyrenaicus | reverse complement strand
CTGGGCCCTCCTCCCAGGCCCTCTCCCCCTCTCCCTGGACCCCCCCACCCTCCCCCAGGACCCTCCTCTGAGCCCTCCCCCTCCCCTGCCCGCCCTCCTCCTGGGCCTCCTCCCAGACCCTAGCCTGTGATCTAAGTGTCCATCTTGCCTGTCACATCGGCCCACCTCTTCTCCTTTCTGTCCTGGTCTTTCTTTCATCTTGAGCTATTTTCAAGATACAGAGTCTTATCACCCGCAGGCACCAATGTCTCATCTGTCCTCCTTCCTCCCTGACCCTCCCTCCTCCTAACCTCACCGAGCTGACAGCTGACGCGGGTATCTGTCACACCGTCTGCTGCAGACACGCCAGGACGATTTTCTTTCTGTGTCCACTCGCGGGCCTCCTTTCCTTCTCTTGTCTAGTCACGGCACCTGGTGTTTTCCCCTTTTCTTTTTCTTTCTTAAATTTGTTTTTATTTATGCATGTGTGCAAGAGCTGGGGTGCAGGCCAGAGGCACAGGGGGTGAGAACAGGAGGTCAAGTCTCAGCGCTGTCAAGCTGTGGCCAGCCAGGGCGGCACAAGTTCGAGCCCGGCCAGGGAGCTGACCGCAGGCCGCAGCAGACCTCTCCTTCTTGTCTGGCATTGTCAAGGCAATGCCAAGGGGCCTGGAGGGGCCTCCCCCAGGCCAGGGGCGGGGAGGGGGGGCGCCAGGTCTGCCCAGAGCTGGGTCCACCCGTGGCTATTTTGTGGAGTGCTTTTCACGCGAATGTGTTCGACCGCGCAGAGAAGTCTCTTGGGCTCTTGAAATGACCGATGGTGTCTGCTTAGCTGTGTCCTCCCGAGGGAGGCTTCTGATGCCTCTTCTATTATCCGGCCTCACTCCCGTCTTGGCCAAACGGCCCTCGGCCACCACACGCCGCTGCCATGGCCGCTGGCTTCTCTTCAGGACGCTTTCCCCAAGGTCTGTGTGTTTCTGTGGCCGTGATGGACCCCGCGGGCTCTGGTTTTACGGTAAAGCTCGGTCCGGGAAGGAGGCGGCTTTGTTGCTTCATAGAAGGGCGCTGGAGTTTCCCGTGGTCCCCGCCACTCGAAGACCAGGCTGCGTTGCCGCGTTGCTCTGCACGGCGCTCCTAGGCCTGGGTGTCTTCCCGAGTTAGTGGCGTCCTGACCCCGCCTACATTTCTGCAACCGGCCCGTTTAACTGTCCGCTCCTCAACGAACATTGGCAATGCGTGTTTCAAGAAAAGTATTTATTTCTTCTTGGCATTTAAGTGGTTTTTCAGTTTTGCAAAGTTGTTTTGTCTTTAAGAAAATAAACTCTGTGGGGACTCCCTGGGGGCGCAGCGGGCTGAGCGCCACACTGTGGAAGCATCCGCAGCCACTGCAGCGCGAGTTCGATCCCCGGCCAGGGAGGGGACCACAGGGCGCAGCAGACCTCTCCTGCCTCCCGCTGCTCCCCTCAGCGGTGTGTTTCAGTTCATCTGCCCGTTCTGCTCCCCGCTCTGTCTCTGGTGACTTCTCTCATGCTCTGCACCTCTGGCCGGTCCCCCAGCTCTTGTGCATAAAAAAATCAAATAAAATCTTTAAAGAAAGCAAACTGGATTTGATGGCTGTTTCCTGTGTGCGTGTCTAACTCCGGGCGTGGGTCCTGCTCTCTCGAGCACACACAGACCTCCTGGACGGGCTTCCAGCCTGCCTGAGGCGCAGCTTTGGGGCAGTCGGCCTGCTTGGCATTTGCGGGGTGCCTGTGCCCCTGCTTCTTCGGGGTTGCCTTTGACTCCCCCTCAAGCCTTCATTCATTCATTTTGCATCTTCATTTTGTTACAGGGCAGGGAGAGGAGCACCCCAGGACCCCTAAGCCTGCCCTCTCTGAATGGGCTTTGCTATTCGCCTCATTAAGACAAACATATAAAACTTTTAATGGAAAGGAATTTTAATACAATTAGGGTATAATACAGAAAGGATAAAGAACATAGTTACTAAGTTAAGCATCCAGAGTTACCCATCTCCTTGAGGGTAAAAGTCCAGCCAAATAGGATTGGCTCAAAGCAAGGCCCAAAAGTCTGCCACACGTCTAAAGGACCTTTCAGTGGAGACCCATAGAGAAGGGTCAGAGTCAGACGGATCCGGGAGGAAAAGAGCAAAATCAAAATCAAGATGACAGCTGCCATTGTCAACCTCCCCACGGGCCTCTCACCCACATCTGTTCCAGCCAGTCCAAGACCAAGAAGCAAGCACAGTTTCTTTACATGTCTCTGCTCCACGTGCCTCCTCCAGGCCTCCTCGCTGCTCTCCATCCTGCTTCCTCCTTCCTCCCTCCCTTCTGTCCTCCTCTCTGCAGAATCTTCTTTCCCTGCTCAGCTCCACCCACTTAGGGCAGAACCGGGATTCTTCCCTCTTTCCTGGGGACCACCCTGTTGCAATTCTTGCCCACGGCCATCTTTGAATCCAGCCCGATTCTCTTATCACTGCTTTAACTGTCCTCTCTTGGGTCTTCTGTTCTCGCTCTTCATTGTCATTATTTTTTTATTCTGTTTTTTGCCTTGTCCCTGCAGCTGTTCAGCTGCAATTGGGGCTTTTGTTCCCGCTGGTGCTTTGTCACTGGTACCACGGGGATGCTTTGTGCCCCGGGACTGAAGGAAACACTTTCTGTAGCTCAGACGTGCTGACTTGGGGGTGTCCATAGTGCTTGTAGAGAGGCGTCCTCTCCATCTCCAGGCTCTCCATGTCCACCTCCATGTCCATGCCCATGTCCATCTCCGTCTCCATCGCTCTGTCGGGGCCTGGCGCCCAGCCTCAGGGCTGCTGCTGCTTTAGGCCGCAGTGTCTGGGCCAGTGGCTTGTGGCCCACAGAAGTGAGGGTGTCCCCATCCCCCGGGCCTGGGCGGCTTGCTCTGCAGCATGGAATGGGACTGTCCCCAAGACTGCCCACCCCGGGAGGACGTGAAGGCACCGGACAGGGGGCACGCGCTGAGGGGCTTGGCCCTATTTTATCGCCTGCGGTCATAGGACCTTGGCTGGGCCCCACAGACGGCACCATTCCTTCAAGCCGTCTACTGCAAAACACCGATGCCGTCACACCTTGTTCTTTATCTAACCACACACAGGCCGTGCAGTGCGGGGCCAGGCCTCGGCGGGGCACCCCAGTGGGTGCTGTGGCATCTGCGTTGGGTATCAGGATCTCCAGAGGGACCGAATCAGGTGTCTGTATAAAAAGACGCCAGAAGGTGGGGGTTAAGGACGGGGCGGTGACCCGGAGCTGGTGGCTGAAGTCTGCAGGGCCACGGAGGTGGGGGGCCCGCGGGGCGCCCTGCGGCCTTCACAGCCTCCCCCTCTAGGGCTCATCTGTCCTGCTGCGGCCTCCAGGCTGCAGGCTGGAACGTCAGTCACGGCTGCGAGCCCCTCGGGCGACACCCACACATGCAGCCGGCCCGGGCACCCCGCAGGGAGGCGCGAAGGCAGCCGGGACGCCGCACCCCAGGGCCCCGCACTGGTGGGGGAACACTGGCCCCCAGGGCTTCCCCACCAGCACCGGTCACTTCCCGTATCAAAGCCGCTCTGCAGATGCGGCCCCCTTGGCTGTGCTGGCAGCCGCCCAGGCGCTGCGGGAGTGAGGCCCACACAGAGGCGGGAGCGGGGGAGGAGAGCTCAAATGTCACAGTGATTTATAGACCATATTCCTGGGAAAAGAGCAGAGATTTATTTCCAGGAGACAGGCTGTTTGTAAACACGCTCGCAGGTGACTGTGTGGGCGCCGGGCAGAGGCCCGCCCGGGCTGGAGGCAGGAGCAGGGCGGCGGGGCCTGGGGTGCCCACTGCTGGCGGGGCGCAGAGGGGGGGCCCCCGCTGGACCAACCTGATGCCATCCACCGCAGGGACAGGGGACCGAGCGGCCACACGTGTCATGAACGGCACACAGTAGCCCGGTCAGAGCCGGAGGCGCCTGGCCGACGGGAGGCGAGAAGAACCGAGGGCCTGGACAGTGTACCCGAGGCGGAGACCGGGTGGGGGGCTGGGGGCGCAGAGGCTCACAGCCCCACAACACCCCCGGGCAGCTTCGGTGGCGGGAGAGAACTCACCTGAGCAGGGCGCCCCCCACCCTCAGAGTCGAGCCCACCGAAACCTCACCCCAAAAACGGACGTGCCCCCAGCAAGGAACAAAATAGGAAGGGAAGGTGGACCTCATCCTCAGAGATCCCATGAAAGGAGACCCTGAGCGCTCACGGCACTGCTGGAGTAGCCGCAGGACGAGACCCCCCCCACCCGAGAGTGAGGCCCCTGCCTGCCGGCTGCGCTGGGGCCAACTCTGTCTGAGCAAGGACAGCTCCCCCTCCCCAGCCCAGAAGGGGCTGGGGCCCCAGCACTGCAGCTGTGACCTTGCCCAGAGGCATGACCCGGGGTGCCAGGCCACATCTGTCCTCCCGGATCTGGGGAGGAGCCCCCCCGGCAGAACGTGGGCATCAGGGCCAGCCCTGAGGCGCCGCGTGTCCCAGACCCTGGGCCTGGCTGAGCTGCACAGCTCGGGGGCTCCCTGTGCTCCCGGGGACTGCCCCCACTCTGGGGGTCAGGGCTGCAGTGGGGCCACTCCGAGGGGGGCAGCTGTCCCCCCCACCCCCCTGCACGCATCGGGCACTCAGTCGCTCCCACGGATCCCAGGGAAAGCACTGCCCCTCTGCAGCCGCCTCCAGAGACGGCCAGGCGAGGAGCCCGTGCAAGCACCCCAAGCGTGGCCTGCGCCCCCTCCCTGCCCACGCACTCCTCCCCAATAGGATCCAGCGCTGCAGCCGATGACTGCTGGGTCTTCTCCGGGCATCCAGGTTGTCAGCCCAGGTAAGGCCTGACCGGGTTCATGACGACTCAGAGGGCCGTGGGGTCCCGCTTGGGACCTGGGGTGGGGCAGCGGGTGCTGCTCTCCTGTGTCCCCCAGTCCTCCCCCCTCTCCTCCCCCCATGATGGCAGCCGGTGGTCAGCACCCCCTGCAGGCCGGGGGCAGGTCAAGCGCAGGCCTCCTGGCTGCGGAGGGCTTTCAGACAGCGGCTGCAGGCCTGGCTGACAGTGACCTGCAAAGCAAAAGTGAGGATGACAGGGAGTCCGTGGAGTGTTCCAGAAGGTTCCAAAAGGTTCCAGAAGGTTCCAGAAGGCAGGCAGTCGGGCCCCTAGGAGGGCAGGTGCAGGAGGGGAGCCGCAGTGGCTGTGCAGATGGTTGACCCAGGGCAGGCCCACTGGGGAGGGGCTGCCTGGCCGCACAGGAGAGGGCCTCGCCGGCCGGTGCCATGAACAGGCCTTGGCCCCAGCCAGCGGGCAGTGGGCAGCTCCCTCTGCTCTCTCTGGAGCGGCTCCTTCCAGAAACACACACGAGGGTGCGAACCATAGCTCCCCCATGGACGCTGAGCAGAACCCGCCTCCCGCCCAGAGCTAGGGCCAGAGCCCTGGGAGGGAGGGCGCCGCGTCAGGCCTGGACGCTTGGGCAGCCGCACAGAGCCCACGGGCCAGCAGGACAGGGCGGCCCGAGGCGGCGCTGCAGGCTGCCGGAGTCCGGTGAAGCCCACACGCGCCATCCATCATCTTCTTATTGAATTAAGACAAACGGCTGGTTATTAATAGAGTAAGGCTTAACGAGGGCCGGGCAGGGCAGCGGGAAGGGAGGGCGTCAGAGCTACAGCCCTCGGCAAGGCCTGGAGGCGTCCTGACGAGGACGCGGCTGGATGGAGCTGGACCCGCTGAGAGCGTGGGGCGAAACTCAGGCTTGGTCTGGCTGTCGGGGGACCCACCTCTCCTAGTGGCCCCCTTCTGGGAGGGCTCGTGGGGCTGAGGACGGCCGCCCTGGCCCCCGCGGCTAGCTCGGCAGCAGACAGGGTGGGCGTGGATGTGGCCTGGCAGGTTGGGACAGGGCCTGGGGTGGCCCCGCGGCCTCAGCACTGGCCGGCCGGGAGCCCCACAGGCCCTGGCCCCGCGGCCGGGAATCCCCGTGGGGAGTGCTGCAGGCGGGGCCTTGGAGCGGCGCTGGCGGAGCAGATTGTGTTTATGCGGAGAAGAGACCATGTTGGGCTCGTGCTGGCGGCGCAGCTTGGCAGGTCAAGCCCACGCCCGGGCCCATCTGCCGAGGGCGCCCCGCACCGGCCTCGGCCTCGGCGGGGGCTGGGCCCAGGTGGAGCCGCCGGCACAGGACGGCCAGCAACCCCTGGGGGCGTCCGCCGCCCGTTCTCTGCTCCGGGAGGGAGGCTGGGGGGCCAGCCGGCCCTCTGCTGCTGGTGGGGACCCCAAGCCAGGGGGTGCGCTGGGGAGAGCCGCGCAGTGTTGGGGGCGCAGCAGCGGGGGCGGGGGCTCAGAGGCCCGGCCCTGGTCCTCAGCTGTGGGAGAGCCCGGAGCATGGACAGAAGAGGCCAGGGGTGCCTAGCCGGTGCGACCACGGCCGCCCACGGCGTGATGGAGACTGTAGGACGCGGGGCAGGCAGGCATGGGGCCAGCGCGGCCGCCTCGGCCTGCAAGGTGGGAACGCCGCCGGCTGGGTCATCCCTGTCCAGCGCACGGCCGAGGGGCCCAGGGAGAGAGCGCCCCGCCCCATTGTGGAGGACCTGGCCCCTCCCTGCCCCGCCCCTTAGGGGAGCGCCCCGCCCCATTGCAAAGGACCTAGTCCCGCCCCGCCCCTTGGGGGAGCTGCAGACCTGCTCCCGGTGGCCCTGGGCCCTGCCGGCCCTGCCCTCCACCCCAGGCTCTGCCCTCAGCAGCAGGACGTGGGCGCCCATGGTCCCAGGAGCCGTCGCCCGGAGAGGCCTGGGGACCCCCGGCGGACCCCACCCTCCAGTCAGCCAGGAGGGGCCAGGCCCTACTCTGCTGGGAAAGAAGCGACCGTAGCCCGTGGGCCGCTCCGTGGGGCCACCCTGGCCGCAGCCACCGTCCGGGGAGCCGGCAGTGTCCTCCTGGGCCCCTCACTCTGGGCGGGTGAGGAGGAGCCTGGGCCCACCCCTCCAGCTCAGCTTCTCAGGGCTCAGCAGGCTCCGCGGGCACCTCGCAGCACTGAGCCCCGCGGAAAGGTTGCCCAGGACTCATTCTCCCCAGGGGAGAGCCCCCACCACGGGAGAGGACAAAGCACACATCACAAATCGAGGCGCCCGCGTGCCCAAAGGGCGTGGTTCCTGGGAGACCCTCAGGGAGGCACCTCTCCGTGTGATGCCGCTTCTCAGAACACCCTTTGGTTTTATTTTCTGTCTTTTTTAAAGATTTATTTATGCACACAAGAGTGGGGTGCATGCCAGAGGTGTGGGGGGGGGTGAGAGGAGTCACCAGAGACAGAGTGGGGAGCAGAACAGGCAGATCGACTGAAACACACTGCTGAGGGGAGCAGCGGGGAGGCAGGAGAGGTCTGGAACATTAAGTCACTTGGGGGAAAAATACTCGTGTCTATTTTATTTTTTAATAAAACTTGCCCATTTTTTAAAAGATTTGAAAATTTTATTCACGCACACAAGAGCTGGGGTACGAGTCTCAGGAGGTGAGAAGACTCACCAGAGACAGAGTGAGGAGCAGAACAGGCAGGTCCACTGAAAGACACAACACAGCTGAGGGGAGCAGCGGGGAGGCAGGAGAGGTCTGCTGTGCCCTGTGGGTCCCTCCCTGGCCGGGGATCGAACTCGCGCTGCAGTGACTGCAGAAGCCCCACAGTGCGGCGCTCACCCTGCTGTGCCCCCAGGGAGGCCCAAACACCCCTTCGTTTTATAAGGAAAACACACACCATGAAATCCAGGAGACCCCTCACCAGTCGTAGTGGGGCCTCAGATTGTCACCTCGTTAGGCGTGAGGGGGCAGGTGCATGGGGGGAAGCGAATCCCCCCAGGCAGGCTCTATCAGGCCCGTGTTTCTCTGAACCCAGAGGCACACACACATCGCCCTAACACCAGCCAGAGCCTCCGAGGAGAACCCTGCGTGCGGCCAGGCGGGGGTTAGCACAGGCGGCCGAGCTCATTCAGCAGCTGGACATCAACCCCCAGCACCCGTCACGTGACGGGCGACCAGAAAGAAGCACGTGCGCACATCCAGGGCTGCGGGCGAAGAGCTCACAGATGTCGCCAGCTCGTGACTTAGTGCTCCCGGATGCTGGGGGTAGAGGGGAGCCCTGTCAGCGAAGTGGGGGGCCCTCTACGAAACGGAGCACATGGGTGAGGCCCGGGGGCTCCCCGGGCACGGGCAGGAGGGCAGGGGCGTCCTCCCAGCCAAGGAGGCGCGAGAGGAGCAGGCTGAGAGGCGCAGACCCCGCCAGGTTGGGCAGAAGACCCAGAGCCCACCGCTCAGGTTCCGGCCGGAGGAGGGGCCCAGCGAGGCGTGATGCGGCTGATACGGGAAAGCGGTCACTTTCCCGAGGGCCAGCCGCGGCCAGCGGGGCCAAATCACAGCAGAGCAACAGACGGCAGAGCGGGACCTGCAGCCGCGGTGCCTCCTCCGAGGGCAGCCAAGCAGGCGCAGGGCAGGGCCGGCCACACAGGGACGCCCACCCGAGGGGCAGCGCCCCCCACCCGGCGTCTGTGCAACAGCCCCACCTGCGGCCGCTCACCTGTGGGCGTCAACCTGCTGGTTCCGAAGCTGCGAGGCGAAGGGCAAAGGCCCAGAGTGACCACCACGGGACCAAGGGGGTGCAGACGCGGCCAGTCTGAGTGCCGAGGCGGCCAGCGCGGGGCCAGCGCGGGGGCAGTGCGGGGGCTGCGGACAGCGGAGCCGCACAGACGCCCCAAAACGGACTCCGCAAACACAGCCCCCGGTGTGGTGTCCACCGAGCAGCGGAGGCCCGGCGAGCAGGGAGCAGGGGCCGCGGGGCAGGGGCGGGCTCCTGGAGCGGGGGCCACGCAAAATCCCGTCGCCTGGCCAGGTGGGGGACAGTCCCGGGGTGCAGGGGCCCCATGGGCGAGGACCCCAAGGTGGGCGGGGAGGGGTGGGGGCGCAGGGGCCGCTGGTGAGGGCTCATCTCAGCAGGGACCGCGGCCAGCAAGGAGATCAGGACGCCCCTCCCAGCCTCAACCCGGGGGAGGTGCTCCGGGGCACCGGCGTGCTGGGGCCAGCGCCTGGGTGGACAGGCAGGCCAGCGGAGGATGGACAGAGCCAGTGGTGGATGGACAGGTCAGTTGTCTATGGACAGGCCAGCGGAGGACGGACAGAGCCAGTGGTGGATGGACAGCTCAGTCGTCTATGGACAGGCCAGCGGAGGACGGACAGAGCCAGTGGTGGATGGACAGCTCAGTCGTCTATGGACAGGCCAGCGGAGGACGGACAGAGCCAGCGGTGCACAGACAGGCCAGCGGAGGACAGATAGAGCCAGTGGTGGATGGACAGGCCAGCGGAGGATGGACAGTGCCTGCGGCAGAGCTCATGTGCAAACGTGGCTGGGGACCCCCTCAGCTCCTAACGGCTCATTATTGCCTTCTGATGGCAGCGGCTGCTCCTGCCCTCCCCCCCCCTAGCACCTGGCTTCTGGGCTTCTGCTGCGTGGGAACCCCTTTGTCTGCGCTGACAACTGTCAGGGGCCGCCCCGGAGGCAGAGCGGCCAGAGGAGGCCCGGCCCACGCAGCCAGGCCCAGAGGCCCAGAGACAGCTCCAGACGCAAGCAGAGATGACCCGGCGGGGGGACGGTCGGAAGTGGGGACGGGCCAGCAGAGGGACGGGCCAGCAGGGGGACAGGCCGGCAGTGGGGATGGGCCAGGACAGAGGAGGGCCAGCAGGGGGACAGGCCAGCAGGGGGACAGGCCAGGACAGGGGATGGGCACACGGCCGCCCACCCATTGCCCAGGAGCGGACCTCAGTGGAGCAGGGCCCGCGTCAGTGCCGGCTGCCGCGGTTGCTTGTCTTGACTGCGTGACCATTCTGGAGTTTGACAGAGTGTGGGAGGAAAGGGCAGGAGCAGACAGCAGCGACGGCCTCGAGAGCTTCGTCTGCTCTTCAGAGACTTTATTTCCAGCGGACAGAATTTCTGCAGAGCTGCCGGAGAGAACTGGAGGAGGAGCAGGGCCCGGGCGCCGATCACCGCGGGCGGCCGCTGAGCTGGCACGAGAAGCTCTCCCTGCAAACTTGCTCGGGCGTGCGGCTGCGGCCCACACCGCAAGACACCCCACGCCACTGCCCGCTGTGGACAGGGCTGCGACCCCCGCCCGGCCCCACACGCAGCTGCACCCCAGGAGGTTCAGCATCCCCCTGGCAGACTGGTCTGGTCCAGCTCCTGAGCCCCGCCCCGGGGCAGCCCCTGGCTAGTCCGGAGCCCTGCCCGCTCCGGAGCCCGTCTGCCTGTGACCAGGCGGGGGCAGCAGGCCAGGCCGCGGGGAGGGCCAGCTGCTGACCCTGGAGCCGGAGGCGCAGGGGCCGGTCCGGGGGGCCTGTGCACCCAGAGGGATGCATGCCCGATCCTCGCCCGCCAGGGACAGCTCGGGGTGCCCGTCTCAGGACACCTCTGGATGAGCCTGGCTGCGGGCTAGCCCCTGCATGGGCACCCCTGGGCAGCGGCCTGGCCAGGTGTCCAGGGTGCCCTCCTCCGAGCGTGGGCAGCCAGGCTGGCTCTGCAGCCAGGTCTCGGGCCCCGGCCTGCATGCCAGGCTCTCCCGCAGCGGCTCCCGGCCTGTGCCAGGCACCCGGGCGGCTCATGCGGGCACCCGCGCCCACCAGGCCCACGACACAGTCGACGCCTCCCTCCTCCCGCCTCGCCTCATCCATCAGCCCCACCCCGGGGCTGGCTGCAGCTGTTTTGTGCAAACATCCATCCTTCCTTCTCAGAGCTGTTTTATCATTATCCCGTGTCATGATTATTTTGACAGGATAATTTGAAAGATAACTTATTGAATACTTAGTCATATTTGTCAAATAAACAATGGAAAACAGACTGTTTGCTCTCAGTCACTGAGCACGCCGCCCGCAGACTGAATTCACGCAGCCGCTGAGTCGGCCTCTGCCACGGGGGACAGAGCCGTGGCCTGGGGCAGCCACTGGCCCGGCGTCTAACACCCTGTACTCAGTACCCTCCAGCATGCACTCAGCTCCCAGTGCCCTGCACTCTTCACCCAGCACCCAGCACCCTATACCCTGCACCCAGCGCCCTACACCCTGCACTCTGCACCCTGCACCCTGCACCCTGAACCCAGGACCCTGCACCCAGCAGCCTGCACCCTGCACTGAGCACCCTGCACCCTCCACCCTGTACCCTGCACCCTGCACGCAGCACCCAGCACCCTGCACCCTGCACCCTGTGCAGGAGCTGGACGAAGGGACAGTGGCCACTGCGTGGCCTTGACCTGGCCTGACGTTGCTGGGCACTTCCCAGACCCAAGCGCAGGCCAGACCCTCCCTGGGTCCCCAGAGGAGCAGCAGCGTGTCTCCCGGGTGGGCTGCCTGGTCGGAGGGAGTAGGCCAGCTGCGGCTGAGCGTGGTGGGGTGCAGGCTGAGTGGGCCGGGGGGCGCGGCCCCAGACAGGAGGAGGCCGTCAGTCACTGGTGGGTGCCCTGGCTTCCACCGGAGGCCTCCCACCGGACCACCGCCCCAAACGCTCCTGACCTGCCAGCAGGTCCCCGGCCCGGAGGGTCCGCACCTCCTCGCAGGACTCTGCTCTCCCCCGCTGCCTCGTTTCTCCCCGGGCGGCCCGTGTCACTGCCCCGGGCCCGGCGGCCACTCGGACTGGCCCGGCTCCTCTCTGTCCACGCCGGCTGCCTCCCCGTTCCTGCCAGCCATGGGCGCGAGCACACCGGGGACGGGCCACGTCCAGTGCCCGCCCTTGACCTTGATACTGGCGCGGCCCAGACCTGCTCCGGACCTGGTCCCTGAGCCCCGCCCCCCTCACCCTCTGCAGCCCCAAGGCCGACTCCAGACCCCCTCCCCCTTGCAGCCCGGCACAGCCTGCAGCTCGCACCCCAGGAAGGAGGCAACCGCTGGTCTCACTGGTCTCTGCGCGTCAGCGGTCCCAGCCCAGCCCTGGCCCGGCCCGGTCTCGGCAGGGCAGCCAGGCCGCATGCAGTCTGGAGCCTCCGGGTTCACCCGTTCAGCACCCCAGCGTGGGACAGCGGAGCCCACCGTGCCCAGGCAGCAGGCCCTGGGCCCATCCATGCCCCAGCATGGAGCTTCGGTGCTGCCTTCCAGCCTGGACCCCTCCCTGGGCCCCCAGAGACCCCCTCAAAGCCCCCTTCAGTCTGCACCTCCAACGCTCAGGGCCCCCTCTTTAAACTCCCAAACCTTTGCCCCAGGACTCCCATCACATAGGCTTCCTGCCTCTCTGTAGAAGTCAAGATGCAGGGGCCTCCCTGGGGGTGCAGCGGGGTGAGCGCCACACTGTGAGGCAGCCGCAGCCACTGCAGCGCGAGTTCGATCCCCGGCCAGGGAGGGACCCACAGGGCGCAGCAGACCTCTCCTGCCTCCCGCTGCTCCCCTCAGCAGTGTGTTTCAGTAGATCTGCCTGTTCTGCTCCCCGCTCTGTCTCTGGTGCATCCTCTCACTCCCCATGCTTCTGGCCTGCACCCCAGCTCTTGTGTGCATACATAAGTAAGTGTTTTAAAAAAGAAGTCACCGTCTAAGAAGCACCCTGACTGACTCCCTCTGTGCCCACCCCCACCCCCACCCTGTGCCTCTCCTTGCCACCAGGTGCCAGGTGGTGCTGCACCGTCTCTGTGCACCGGGCTGAGTGCTGCCCAGCCATGCAGCAGTGGAAGCCGGGAAGCCTGGTGGCTGCGAGGCTGAGCCAAGGGCGTTCAGAGGGACGCGATGGGGTGGGGAGGGGCACTGGCCCTGGACTCTGCTGGAGAGGGGCTGGGCGGGGCTGGGATGCAGGCAGCAGGGTGGTCTACGCCCCTCTGAGTGCAGCCGAGTTGGCCAGGGGCAGCCCCCGCGCACTGGGTGGTGCTGGAACAGCAGGACGGGAAACCAGAGCGCACGGGTCACCCATCAGACCCCACGCGACCTGAGCTGCTCCTGAACCTCTCCTTCCCTGCTGCTCAGCCCCGCGCCTCGCTCCAGCCATAAGCTTCATTCTGCCCAGATCCCCCACCCGGTCCTGCAGAGCGAGGCTCGGGGCTTAGCTGTCTCATCCCCCACCCCCGCGCTGCCAAGATGGATGACCCATTTCCCCTCAAAGCAAATAAAGACGAGATGGAGCTCGCTCCTTCCTGCCTCCCCCAGTGGGTTCCCAAAACACCTTGGACCAACCTCTGCAGGAGCACTTAGGATGAATTGCAATTGATTTGTCTGTCTCCGCGGCCATGACCTCACCACAGGGCAGGTGTCCCATCGGTCTCCTTCTGTCAGGCGCTTCCTGCAGAGCCCGGCGTGTAGTGGGGTCTCAGCGAGTGTGGACTGGGCACGTGCCTAAGAGATGGCGAGGAGGGCGGGAGGGTGGGTGGGTAGAGGAATGGGGGATGGATGGATGGCGAATGATGAATGGAGGGAGGGAGGACGCTCTGGCCCTGGACGCTCTGACCTCTAGACGCTCTGGCCCTTGGACGCTCTGGCCCTGGACGCTCTGGCCCTGGACGCTCTGGCCCCTGGATGCTCTGGCCCCTGGACGTTCTGGCCCTGGACACTCTGGCCCTGGATGCTCTGACCTCTGGACGCTCTGGCCCCTGGATGCTCTGGCCCCTGGACGCTCTGGCCCTGGACGCTCTGGCCTGGTGGCTCTGGCGCTCACCCTCCGGGGTCCCGGAGGGAGGCTGGTGTGCATGGTTGTAGCCCCAGCCCTTGTCTGCCTCACGCTTCCCCTGCCTGAGCCATAATGCATTTCAGGGGAAAATGTCCCCCAGACCCCTCGCCTGCTGGGGGGGGTGCCTTGAGGCCATCCAGAACCAGCTTCCTCCGCGTGCATGAGGGGGCGCACTGGGGACACCGCTGTGCCGGTCAGGCTGGCCCATTGTCCACTGGAGACTGATGGACACGACCCTGCACGGGAGACAGTCCCGGTCCCCAGCGCTGGCTCTGGGCGGCGGCAGGTGCAGACCCGAAGGCAGATGCAAGGTGCCGGTGCCAGCCCTTCTGGAGACCCCGGGGGACGCACCTCCCTGGTCTCGCCACCGCTGATCCGCCCACTGGCTGTGGCCCACAGGCCAGCCTTGGCCTCGAGTGCTTCCATCGCCGCAGACCGCTCCTCGTGGGGCCAGGCCAGCCCGGCAGCTCTTGACCGGCTCACGTCGACAGCCAAGCGAGGCCACTGGGGTTTGCGGTGGGCCTGGACGCCACACTTCCGCCCCCACGGGGTCTCCAAGCGCAGGGAGCTGGGGCTGGCCCAGGCGGGGGCAGCAGGCCGTGGGGGCGGCTCCTGGCAGGCTGAGGAAGCCAGGACGGAGGCCCCCAGAACTCGACCGCATCCTGCTCACACCGCCAGCAGTCCTGAGGGGCGGCCACCCACAGGGTGTGGGGGGGACACGGTCGCCCCACGCCAGCCTCCTACCCCCAGGAGCCCCCACAGGAGACCTGGGGTCACCCACGTCTGCTCCGTTGTGGGGAAACGAAAGAGCCCTCCGTGGGCCTCAGACGCCAGGAGACCCAGGACAGAGAGTGGTCAGCGCCAGGTCAGCCCTGGGGGCTTCATCACGACGCTCTCCCTGGCCGGGGTCGTGGTCACGGGCTCCACCCACCCCCAGCCGCTCCCGGGCGTCCAGTGGGCCAGCATCGACTCAGCCTGCGTGAGAGCTGGCCAGAGCTTTGCTGTGACGGCCCAAGCGGGCAGGCCAGCGTCCACCAGCAAACGGGGCTAACCCCACGTGTCTGCACGAAGGACAGAAACAGGACGTGGCGTGTGCTCTGAGTTGGCCCGCGGCGAGCTGCAGGCCCAGGGTGCTGCCCGGCTGCACTGAACCTACGTCCTCGCTGGGGAGCAGCAGGGCTCCCCAACACTGCTGCAAGCTCCGGGGCTCAGCCCTGCCCAGCTGGTGTTGAAGGGGGTGCAGGGGGTCTGGGGCTCCGGGTCACCGTCAGGGTGGGCTGCCCGCAAGGGACTCTGGGACATGGGTCAGTGGCTGGAGTCAACCAGGCCTTTGCCCACTCTGTCCTGCAATGGAGCCTCCTCCCAAACACGCCCCCCTGCCCGCCTCCCCTAGAACTGGGGGGGGGGGGCGCCCATGCCAGGAGGTGCCCCAGCCCCGGGCCCTTGGAGCCCCAGCAGGGACTTGGGGCGCCCTCCCACACCTTCTCCTTCGGGAGCTGCAAGCCAGCCCCGGACTCTGGCTCAGCCTGCGTCTCCCCGGTCACGAGGTGTCGCTGATCCGCAAAGCCAGACGCGAGCGCCGGTAATTCGAGGTTAATTATCGCGAACATCTCAAAGGCGGTGATCTCATTAATTTTGATTTGCTCCTAACCGGGCAAGGAGCGCACCGGAAGACGCGCCCATTAACCGCGGCAGGCGCTGCGCGGCTGTTACCTGCACGCTCTGCCCGGCTCCGAGGAGGCGGTGGAGCCGGTCCAAACACAACAGCAGCCGCGCGGAGGGCAGTGACCACACGCCCGGCGGGCCTCGCGCTGGACCAGAGACCCCGGAGATCTACCCTGCGGCCTGAGCGGCCCTCCTGGGCGAGGGCCCTGGGCCAGAGACACCAGTCACGTCCCCCTGAGACCCCGCGGGAGCCAGCCCCAGAGCCTGGGCTGTGAGCGTAGGGCCGTCAGCAGCCCCCGGGGAAACTGAGGCAGGCGCAGGGATGGCGGCCGGTCAGCACGGTGCTGATGCCATCTTAACAGCCGGCCCTCCAGGGGCACGAGTGGCTGCAGCAGGAACGGGAGCCCCAGCGACCCTGGCCAGCTCCCCCTGCTCCAGGCGGTCAGCGTCCCCTCTCCAGTTGCGGTCACAGTGGCACCAGCCCCACCACGGGACCTGCCAGGACCCTGGAGCCTAAGCCAGGACCGCCCCCTCTGAAGCTGTGTTCCTGTCCCTGGGGTGTCTACAGGGCTGGGGGCGCCCGCTGTGCAGCCCGACACGGCCCAGTGGACGCTGGAGCAGTCCGAGGTTGTCCGGGCAGGGGCGAGTGTCCGGATGAGCGGTCGCTCTCCAGCCTGCCCCCAGCCACATATGGAGCCACCTGGCCCGCGGGCTGTAGGGAGCTCCCCGGGCAGCGGGGCCTGACCTGCGCGGAATGGACGAGAGCACCCGAGGGCTCCTTGCTGTCTTCACAGCGCAGCACTCTGGCCCAGCAAAAGGGGAGGCGCGGGCCAGCGGGGCCGGGCTTGGGCCAGGCGGGCCCTGGTGCCCGAGCTGACCGGGAGGGTTTCCACTTGAGTGTGTTGGGGGAACTTCGCTTTACGCCTTTTCCAATTGAACCTACTCAGGGCCGAGCGTGCTGGGGGCACCCGAGCCTCTGGGGGTCCCTGGCCCGTCTGACGGGACGGAGCTGGCTCGGCCCCTCCGTGCTGCCTGGTGCAGCATGGCCAGGGGCCTGGGTCTGGGAGGGCCGCTCCTGATCAGGAGTTTCGTTTAAAAAGTCTCTCTCTGTACAGATGATTCAGACAGAAGCGCAGTGACGCGGTAGGAGGCAGGTCAGTTTACACAAAGCGTGGGTGTAGGTGGACACACAGGCCATGCCTGGTCATCTCTCCGTGTGTCCACTCCTAAAGCAGCCACCGCGTCCCAGCCCCAGCTCGGCGCCCCGTGTGGGGCTGGCCGCCCAGCCCACTGCCCGCTCACTCTGCTCTTGGACACGGCTGCCCACCGCTCGGTGCCCCCGGGCCCCTCACATCCATGTCCACACCTTCTCCCAGGTGGCAACCGCAGCAGGGTGGCTGCCGACCGCCGGCCACGGGTGGGCACCAGCGTCCTGCCAGGGACCACTACGAGAGGTCACAGCTGAATTGCTCCCCTCTGCTCCACGCGTGGCGCCCTCACCCCTCGGTCCCCAGGGACGATCCTGTTTGCAGACGAGGCCATGCAGGTGGGGATGGCCAAGGCCAGGCTGAGCCGCGGACCCGGCCCTTGCCCAGCGAGGCTGACGAAGGGGGGCGGGGGGCCCAGGAAGAGGGTGCATCAGGGTCCACGTGGCTGCGGAGGCCAAAAGCAGCTGAAGACCCCGGGGGTCCCCAGGGGCAGGAGAGGCGTCCACTAGACCCCTGGAGCCTCGGCCTGGGCCCCCATTCCCAGGTGGGTGAAGGTGAGCCCCTGTCGTGGATGTGGGGACGTGGGGTGTCTTGAGGCTGGGCCCCTCGCACAGGAGCTCAGAGGTCCCAGAGGAGCTGAGGATGCCCCCCCAGGGGAGACCCCAAGCAGGCGGTCGGGAAGCCCTGCCTGCCCATGGTTGCGTGTGCAGGGTCCCCCTCCTGCATGGGGGAGGACGGAGCCCAGGGCCACCTCCTGGGCCCAGCTGCGAACAGGGCCGCCGGGGAGAGATGCACATTCAGACATGGCAAAGCAGGCCGGAGCTCTGGCGCTGGGAGAGGAGCCGCAGAGCCAGGCGGATGCTTCCAGAAGACCGAATCTCCTGGGCCTCCCACCGGCTGCCCAGCCGCAGCCGCACCGCCTGTCAGCCTGCCAGCCTCCGGCTCGGCTCGGCAGCTGACAACACAAAGAAAACCCCACAGCAGACACCCCGCTGGCTCGGGCCTCCCGCCTCCCCCTCCCGCCAAGCCGAGTCCCCCCAGGAGCAGCCGCCTGCAGGCCTGGGCTGAAGGCTCAGCTTAGGACACCCCACTCCCCGACCGCCCGCGGGGAGCGAGTGAGACCCCCACGCCAACCCCGGCTCAGAGACCGGTTTCACAGAACTGGACGCCCTGGGACCCCCGGCCGCGCCCGCCCTCCAGCCTGGGCCCGCCATGGTCACAAGGGCGCCCAGTGCCCGCTCACCAGCCCTCCTAGTGCCTCTGCGCGCCTCAGGGGCCTCAGGCGAGGGGCTGGCCGGGGCCCGTGCCAGACTCGCCCTGCCCGGCAGCCCCCCACTCCGCCGGCCGCGCGGTGCCCTCCAGGGGCCTAGAGAATGCAGGCTGTCTGGCCAGTGCCACTGAGGCCCCGCTCCGTCCAAGGCCGCCCAGACCACGATGCCCACAGCCACTTCCCGGCCGGACAGCTTGGCACGGGCCAGCGGGTCCAGCAGGTCCTTCTCACCTCCTGCCCCGGCCACCTGCCGAGGGTCAGCGCCCTCTACCCAGCAGACCCTGGCTCTCCCCACCCGAGGGTGCTTGCCCCAGCACAGGAGCCCCGGAGCGAGCCACGCAGGCCAGCAGGACGTCCGGAGACCGGGGTTCGCATCTCTGTCCAGCCCGCGTCCCCGCGAAGGTGGTCTCTAGCCTCAGAACGTCCACTGTCTCTGCACAGCCTCGTTCCAGGGCGAACGTGGGAAACTGCCTCCGCCTGATAAACAAGCGGCTGCTCCGTGGGGTAGTGCATCTGACCCCCCTTTGCCTCAGGTGCATCTCAGTTCTCATCAGCGGCACCCATTTCCCCCATGGGGGCTCTTGGTGACCCCCAACACTCCCCTTCCTGGTCGCCCTCACCTCTCTCCAGTTCTGCCCCCGCCGTGCCAGCTGGTGGGCAGGGGGAAGGACCATTCCTGGCAGGTGAATCAAGCCGGGAACAGCAGCTGGGAAGCCGTCCAGTCACCCTCCTGGACGACGCCACGGAACGCCCGCCCGGCCCTGCGTGGCCGCCCGCCCTCCACTGAGAGTCCGGACGGCTGGTCAGACAGGGGGGAGCTTCCCAAGCCGCGGCGGGCACCTGCGGCACCCCAGACAGCCCGCCCTTGCGCCAGCTCCTGCCAGGTCGGCTGACACCCCGAGCACAGCAGACGGGGCAAAGACTGAGACCCCACAAAGGGTGCTGGGAGCCCGGCCTGCTTTCTCCCCGCAGGAGCTGGCCACACCCCAGCGCCCCACAGCCTTCAGCAGACAGCGAGAGCTCAGGCTCACTGACTTACAATTGAAAATCGTAAACTACAGCTTCACCTGCTGTTCCCACGCTCTGGGGGGGCACGAGGCTGCTGCCTCGGCCTGGAGATCGGGGCTCCCGCAGCCGTGAGCCTTGGTCCCACCCCAAAGCCCGCAGGCGCACCACGCACTGCTGCCTCGGCCTGGAGATCAGGGCTCCCGCAGCCGTGAGCCTTGGCCCCATCCCAAAGCCCGCGGGCGCACCACGCAGGGCAGGGACCCAGGAATCCACCCAGTGGTTTGGCCTCCAAGCCCGATAGTGCCCAGTCAGCTGGACACACCTGCCTGGCCGGGCTCGCGGGCTCACGGGTGAGCATGGGTGAGAAAATACCACGCTGTTCTCAGCAGTGGCTGCCCGTGTCTTTCTCCAGCACTGGTCCAGGGGTCCAGTGTCCATGTGCACCGCTCCCCCTGCTCTCCCAGCTGGCAGCCGGCCAGCTGTGATGTCCATGTTTGGGGTGCGGGCTGCGGAAGCGGATCCAGCAT
Organism: Galemys pyrenaicus; assembly: GCA_019455555.1. Classification (NCBI taxonomy): domain Eukaryota; kingdom Metazoa; phylum Chordata; class Mammalia; order Eulipotyphla; family Talpidae; genus Galemys; species Galemys pyrenaicus. Next base: position 3,064,874 of record JAGFMF010011642.1, on the reverse strand, counting down.
GCAGGCCCCCCTGGCCGTGGACGCCAAGCGCCGCCACCTTCAGAGCCAGGCCTTGCACGATGGACACTTACTTGCAAGTGTCCTTTGGTGACTGTGTCCTCCCCCTCAGCCACCTATGCTCTTGGCCGCTAACTTGAGTCTCGTAAGCTCTTTCCACATCGGTGCAAACCTTTTACCCAATATGTGCTTTGCAAACCCTTCCTCCCGGACCGAGGCTTTTTCCAGCCTCTCAAGTGGCTCTTCCACAGAGAAAAAGCTTTTAGTTTTGATGAATTCGTAAACACAAATCTCATGCTTTTTGGTGTTCTTTGCCTCCCGGCACAAATAGCCACTCCTAGATTCTTCTCCCAAATATCATGTCGTTTATTTTTATATAGAGACCTGTGATTTTTTTTTTGAGTTTTAATAGGTATAAAGTTCATTCCAGATTCTGCGTTGGTCTACGGATGTCCAGTTATTCCAGCACCGTTTCTTGAGAAGATGACCTTTAGTCCATAGTAAAGGTCACTCCATAGTTTTGTCAGACTCGAGTGCATGAATTTCAAAGGTCTGTTCCTAAGCCTCCTATTCTGGTGTTTTTGGTTTTTTTCCATTTGTTTCAAAGCCGTGTCGTACTATCTGAAGTCTTGAAATTGGGTGTGGGATTCCACCCTGATTTTTGGACTATTCTGAGTCCTTTGGCTTTCCATATACATTTTAAACTAGTTTGTTCATGCCTACCAAAACACCTGCCAACATTTTTCGTTGAAATTAAAGCTATAGATCTGGACCTCCCTGGTGGTGCAAGGGGTTGAGCGCTGCACTGTGAAGCATCCACAGCCACTGCAGCGCGAGTTCGATCCCTGGTCAGGGAGGGACCCACAGGCCGCAGCAGACCTCTCCTGCCTCCCCGCTGCTCCCCTCAGCAGTGTGTTTCAGTCCATCTGCCTGTTCTGCTCCCCACTCTGTCTCTGGTGACTCCTCCCACATCCTCCACGTCTGGCCTGTACCCCAGCTCTTGTGTGCATAAATAAACAAAAGCTTTAAAAAAATAAAAAGCTATAGGTCCATGGGTCAAGATTAAATCTTGGTGATGTCGAATTTCCCATCCATGAACATGGTCTATCCTCATATGTGGGTCTCTTTCATGTCTTTTTTTTTAAGATTTTTTTATTTATGCACACAAGAGCTGGGGTACAGGCCAAAGTCACAGGAGGTGAGAGGATCCACCAGAGACAGAGCGGGGAGCAGAACAGGCGGATCAATTGAAACACACGGCTGAGAGGAGCAGCAGGAGACAGGAGAGGTCTGCTGCGCCCTGTGGGTCCCTCCCTGGCCGGGGATGGAACTCACGTTGCTGTGCCGCAGATGCTTCACGGTGCGGCGCTCACCCCGCTGCGCCACCGGGGAGTCCCTAGAACTTTTTTTTTTTAAGATTTATTTATTTATGCATACAAGCACTGGGGTACAGGCCAGAGGTGTGGGGGGTGATAGGATTCACCACAGACAGAGCGGGGAGCAGAACAGTCAGATCAACAGAAGTACACTGCTGAGGGGAGCAGCGGGCAAGGCAGGAGAGGTCTGCTGCGCCCTGTGGGTCCCCTCCCTGGCCGGCAGCAGGGATCGAACTCGTGCTGCAGTGGCTGAGGTTTGCTTCATAGTGCATTGCTTAACCCACTGCGCCACCAGGGAGACCCCCCTAGAACTATTTTAAATGATATTATTGTTATTCTTTTTAGTTCCTAGTTATCATTGCTAGAAGATAAAATGGGGTTTAATTTTGGGGCGTTGGCTTTGGACCTGCATCTTCACAAAGCTCACCTGGTGACTTTTGTTGATTCTTGGTGTCTGCTGCGTGGGTGATGGCAGCACGTGCACAGATCCGTGCCCCTCACCCCCAGATGCCACGTGTCCCTGTCTTAATGCCTGCTTGGGGTTTCCACCATGAAGCCACGCTCAAGCGGTGAAACACTTGTGTCTGTCTTGTTAGGGAGACAGGAGTGAGACCTTGTGCTGACGGTTGGCAGCTCCGGGTTTGGGGGGGACGCCCTTTATCAGGTTCAGGGGATTTCTTCCTTTTCCTAGTTTGCTGTCAGGCTTTGTCATGAATGAGGTAAATTTATTGAGTGTTTCTCTGCAAGAGCTTATTTAATCATATGGCTTTCTCTTCGATCTTTCCATTTGCTGGGGCCTATCAATCAACTTTTTTTCGCCTTTACTTATATATATTTGACATCACTTGTGGCCCCCATTTCCCACCACCATTTCAGCACTGCACCATCACCTCAGTCCCTTGTGCTCTTTCTACCCTCGCCCCCCAACACAAAGTGTTTCTGATTTGTCCTTGTCTTTTTGTTTTTGTTTTGCTGTGTTTTTGGTTTTTTATTGTTCTTATTCTTTTCCTTGATCCCTTATTTTGTTCCCCTATATTCCTCCTAGGAGTGAAACCATCCGGTATTTCTCTTTCTAGTTTATCCTTTTTGACTGCTGCGTAGTATTCCATCGAGTATCTGGACCACTTCTTGATCCAGTCATGTATCTTTGGGCATTTAGTCAACCAACCAAATCTGGTTTTAGTAATAAACAGATCCTTCTCTATTCCTAGACCCAACTTGATGACTTTCTGTTCAAGTCTTTCTTCTAGGAAGGGAAGATCGGCCTCATTTGCAGCGTTCTATACTATTCGTCCCAGAAAGACCAGTTCATCGTCAGTTCAGGCGACTTCAAAGAGAAGCTCAGACTCCTCGGCATCATCCTCACAGGTTTTCTAAGAGCCCCAGGGGAAACAGATCGGCAGCAGGAGACAGCGCTTGGTCCCCACAAATGCCCACACCCTCTTTCCTCTGGGCGTCTTTTGCAGCCGTTGCTCCTCCTCTCCTGGCCACTGTTCTCTGCCACCCCACCCTGAGTCACACTGCCTTGCAGCCGCCTCCAGCCCGGTGCCCCCACTCACGCAGGCCCACCCCAGCTGCAGGTGTCCACCATCAGCTGCAGCCCGCCTTCGCCCAAGCACCTCCTGCACCCAGGGCCGCAGGTGACGACAGCCACAGAGCCCAGCAGGATAAAAGCCTGAGCATCCTCGTTTCCCCGTCACGTTCCTCTCGAGCTTTGCTCTCCAGTCTGAGACCCGGGAAGCGGGTGGGGAGCGGCCTCTTCATCTCTCCGGGGAAATCCACGGAGGTGGCACACTTCTTGGTTAAGTGTCTGATAAAATTCACCGATGAGACCACCTCGGCATGGGATTTGTTCCCCCTTTATCCTTGGGAAGACTTTAAACCACAAATTCAATCTCTTTGATAGATAAGAACTCTCCAGGCGATCTCTTAATTCATTAGCGAGCCGTGGTTGCTTGCGGGAGCCGAGGAATTGATCCGCTTCATCAGAGCTGTCAGCTCTGTGTGTGCCGAGATGCTCAGCGCCCCCCTCACGGACCTGGGACCCCCTAAGTGTTTGTGAGACCCCCTAAGTGTTCATGGGGCAGTGCCTCTTTTACTTGAACTGCCTCTGCCCCCCCAGCCCTGAGGCTGGCTGGTGGTGTATCTGTTCTCTCTTTTTTTTTTTAAAGATTTATTTATTTATGCATGCATAAAAGCACTGGGGTACAGGCCAGAGGTGTGGGGTGGGGTAGCGAGAGAATCCATCAGACAGAGCAGGATGCAGAACAGGCAGATTGACAGAAGCACACTACCGAGGGGAGCAGCACGCACAGCAGGAGAGATCCGCTACGCCATGTGGGTTCCCTCCCTGGCCGGCGGCAGGGATCGAACTTGCGCTGCAGTGGCTGCGGTTTGCTTCACAGTGCGCTGCTTAACCCACTGCGCCACCAGGGCAGGCCCTGTATCTGTTCTCTTGATCCTTTCAAAAAACCAGTCTGGTTCCATTCTTTCTGTTTTGGGTTTTTGGCCTTCTACTTCGCCATCACATTTCCGCTCTGCCCCTCACCTTAGCTTCTTCTTATTATTTCTTTTTAATATATCTGTCATGGTTCCAAATTCTTCTTGGCTATGATGTTCCTCATTTTTTTAAAGATGTATTTATGTATGCACACAAGAGCTGGGGTACAGGCCAGAGTCGCGAAGGTGAGAGGATGCACCAGAGACAGAGCGGGGAGCAGAACAGGCAGATGGACCAAAACACACTGCTGAGGGGAGCAGTGGGGAGATAGGAGAGGTCTGCTGCGCCATGGGGGTCCCGTCCCTGGCCGGGGGTCGAACTCGTGCTGCAGTGGCTGCAGATGCTTCCCAGTGCAGCGCTCAATCCGCTGCACCCCCAGGGAGGCCCCACCTTAGCTTCTTTTGCTCCTTTTCTATGGCCAGAAGGCCAGGGCTCAGATCTTGATGCTTACACTTGTCTCTCATCAATGTCAAACGGGACATTTGACAAGCCCAGCGTGGGCTGCATCTCACACGTTTAACGTGCTCTGTATACTGTATGTTCACTGCTCTACATCCAGCATCTCCTCCAGCTCCATCAGACCCTGAGCCCGCTGCTTCCCCGGGAGGGCATGCCCCGGCCCATCTTTCTAGAGGCCAGGGCCTTCCCGGGGAATATCCATGTGTGTGACTCCAATGCGCCGGGATGCCTCTGCTGTCAGTGGTTTGACTTCCTTTCAAGGAGCGAGGAGGAGAGCGGCCACCTCCCCGGCAGTCTCGGCCCCTCCTTCCCTTTCCAACCTGCCACGCTCCCCGCCCTAACTCCCTGCACTTTTGTAAAACTTCCTCCTGCAGTTTCATCAGAATAAGTCCGCTGCCAAGAACGCTCTCGGCTTCCTGCGCCCGCCTTTCTCGCTCTGTTTTGCGGAAAATGGAGCGTTCTGGTGACAGCTCTCCTCTTTCGTTATTTTAAAGAAATTTCACCCGTGCCTCCTGGTTGGTTTCTCACGGCAAATCCACAGTCGCTGAGGCCACACGGCCGCTCCCCTCCCTGGCGCTGCCGCGTGTCTTTCTCTGCTTCCTTCTGAGTTTTGTTTTTCAGCGATTTGATTACTCTCCACCTGCCAAGGCTTTCGTTATGTTGGTTTATCTTATTTGAGGTTCTTGAACCTGTGAATCGCCGCCTTTCGGCATGTCGGGGGGGATTTCGGTCCGTGTTTTTCATGTATTTTTCTGCGCGGCATCTTTGCTGGCCCTGGGAATCGGGGGACAGAGCTGTGCCCACAGGCCCGGCGTGCGACCCCCCTTCTCGTCCCGTTTTCTCTCTGGCGTCACAAGTGGGTAATCCCAGCGATTTCTCTTCCTGGTCATTGCTTCCTCAGCCATCTCCAATCGGTTCCAATTTGTGAGATTTTCTTCGTGATGAGAACACCCTTCGGTCCTCAAGCTTCCACCTTGTCTCTTTGTTGGGGTGCCCAGTCAGATAGCCCCCTAACATCCCCAGGCTGCACTCACTTCTCAGGGCCCAGCGGCCCTCTTGCAGGCGCGCCCCAAGTCCTGGTGCCAGCATCCCCCCGCACCAGTGCTGGCGGGCAGCCTTCACATAGTGCCCACTGGCGTGGCCCCGGCTCCCCGCTCAGTCCATGCGCACCCAGGGCCCGGGAGCCCCGCTGGGCTGCACCCCCTGTCAGGAGTGGGAACAGGCTTCTCCCAGGCGTGGGGCCAGGGGAGGGGGACGCGGGAGCAGCGTGCACGCCGCGGGCTCAGCCTCAAGTCCGTGGGGCCCTGGAGACTCAGAGCCACAGGTGTGCAGCTTGGAGGGGTGCTGCGAGAAGAGCTCTCTGCACCCCGTCTCGGTCGGCCTCCACGGCTGGTGCCAAGAACTCTCTTGCTGCAGACGCCGGGGCTGCCTTGGTCCTGCCCTCCGGCCGTCAGCAGCCAGCGGCTTGTGTCTGGACCGAAGTGAGAAGGCCAGCACACCCCACCCACCCCTGCTGCTTCTGCAGGTCTGCCGGGGGCCAAGGCAGGGCCGTAGGGTGGCCACGTCCAGGCACTGGCCAGTCACAGGAGTCTGGCAGGGGAGGCGCTGGGCGTGCTCACACCCACAGCCAAGAGCCAGAACCCCATTATGTCTTCCATCTTTGATCTTCTGTCAGCTGCACGTTTGTCCATCCTGCAGGGAGACTTAGCTGCACGCCGAGGGGCTCGGGGCACTCCTGACCAGTCCAGCGTGCCCAGTGGGTGGGAGCAGCCAGGCCGGCATTCCTTGGCTGTGCCGTCCCAGCCCTGGGGGTGTGCCTCTGGGACGGGGAGCCCACACCCTCCTCCCCAGGACCCCCAAGTCACACTTGTCTTCCATACCCAGTTTCATCAACCCTAAGATGACGAGGTTTGCTCAGACAGTGTGTCAGGAGGCTGCAGGCTAGAACCAGGGGTGCCCGAGGGCCCGCCACGGCGGCGCCTGGTTGCTGGGCACCAAAGGCTCCCTCCCCAAGAGCCTCCCTCCCAGGCCAGCTTGGGCTTTGCTGTCGAGAAAGGGCTGGTGGGTGGGTCTCTCCGGAAGCTGCTGTGTGGGGCGGGGGCATCTCGTGGCCCACCTGCCCGGGCCGCTGCCCTGGCCCCCCAGCCCCATGTCCTGACGTCTGTCCCCGAGGCCCCACCTCAGCCTCAGCACTTGACCCACGGCCCCTCCTGCCCTCCGCAGATGCCCCAGCCTGGAGTGTCCTCCCCTGCCCCATGGGAGCTGGTCGCAACCTCGCTTCTGTGTCTCCTCCGAGTGCCACCTGCTTCCCAGCCACATCCTGACCTCGTCTGTTCCAGTCTGGTCCCCACTGGGACAGAAAAACCTCCAGGAAAGGCCTGGGGTGGCCACCACTGCGACCTCGGCTGCCCACACAGGCTGCCCGCCCAGTGTCCAGTGTCCAGCACGCAGGTCCAGGCGCCTGTGAGTAACGGGCAGGAGCCAGTAGCCAGGCTGGGAGAGCAACCCGCCTCTCTGTTTGTTTCCACAGCACCCCAAGGGCCCCCAGAGCCTGAGGGAGCCCCGGCCGGGTTACACATCCAGGGCTGGCCTTCTCACCCCGCTTGACCCCTCAGGCCCAGCTCCCACAGCCCACTGAGGCTCCACTCCCCTGCGCCAGGCCCACCCCCACCAGCTCCGGAGACCCCGCCTGTCCTTGTTTTGAGCAGAAGACCGTCTGGCCCCACCCCGAGCCCGGCCTGCCTGGTCCCAGGCGCTGAGGCAGGTGGCGGCCCAGAGATGCACATCCCACAGGCCGCCCCAGCCAGAGCGCAGACACGCAGGGAGCAATTACGCGCTCGCGAGTCCCGAGAGTGGGGAAGCTTTGTGCTCCGTAAATGGGGTTTTTCTGGGTCACAGCTCAGGAGGGATAAAGGATTCTGTGGCGCTGGAGAGCGGTGGCGGGATGCCAGGGTCAGAGCCGGGCTGCAGAGATAGCAGGCCCAGAGCTGGCCCCGTGCGCGTCTGCCCGCGGCCGATAAGGACAGGCGCTGAGTGGCCGGTGACCTTGAGCAGGCCCCGCCCACCCTCGGGTTGGCACCACAGGCCCCTGTCCACGGCTGCTGCGGGAGGGCTGTCCTCCCGCCCGTGCCTCGCCTGCTGGACGGAGGCCCGGGCACATGCGGAGGGGCTCAGGCCGGGCCCTAGCAGGCAGGCGCCCTGGGGGTAACGGCTGGGCCGCAGGCGGGGTCTGCCCATAGGCGCTCCTGCTTCCGCGGCAGGTGCCGGCCGTGCAGATTTGGCCTCAGCAACGGAACATCTGCGCCTTCGTTTTCGATGAAGAGCTGCTGCTTCGGCTGGGCATCATCGAGCTGGTGGGCATAGGCCCCGGGGGCCGGTCCGTCCAGGAGGAGCCGGCCAGCAGTGGACACTCCCAGGGCACCTCTGGAGGGCGCTGGGCCTAGGCCCTGGAGGAGGCGCCACCCACGGACAGTGGGGATCAGAGGGACGGGGCCTGGGGAGCCGCCCTGCGCAGCCGGGCGTCCAGACGGGGGTGGCGGAAGCGAGGGAGCAGCCCCGGGCCGCTGGAGGCCCGTGCGGGCATGAACCGGGCAGGGAGGGGCTCGGAGCCGCTGGGCACACGCAGCCCAAGGAGGACGGAAATAGTGGAGCCCTGCAGCGGAGTCGGAAAACCACCCTGGCCTCAGGTTTCCACCCCTGCGAGAAAAACGGGGCCCAGGAGCATCATCAGTGGGAAATGCAGAGCCTCGGATGAGGCGGAAGGTAAGAAAGACGGAACTTAAATGAAGTCAGTGTTCTGCTTCACTTGCAAAAGAACAGAGTGAACTCGAGGAGGGAGAGGGAAGGGAGAAGATAAAGGCTCGGATTTAGAAACAGAAGCAGCGTTAAAATAGAAGCATCAACAAAACGAAACGGTGGTTCTTTGGGAACAAATCCTCCACAAGCTGGCTGAGACGCAGGAGGCAGGGGGCAGGGAGGAGGCAGGGAGGGCAGCAGGGAGGGGGCAGTAGGGGAGAGGCAGGAGGGGGCAAGAGGGCAGGAAAGGGGAAGGGAGAGGAAGGAGGGAGGGAGGAAGGGAGGGAGCAGGGAGAAGGCTGGAAGGGAGGCAGGCAGAGGGCAGGAGGGGTGCACACGCAGCACTCTGCAGACAGGCCCCCAGAGGAGGGGAGTCGTGTGCGTATCAGGGTGGTGGTGGATCGTGTAGAAAAAGCACACCCCGAAGTGAAGAGGAAAGTGTGTCCATCTGAGACTGCGACCGGGGAGGGCAGAGCTGGGGCGGGGGGCGCTGCAGGGGCCTGGCTGTCCTCCAGCAGGACCACGACCCAGGGTGGCCGGTCCCCGCAGGAGGGGCGTGTCTGGGCACACCTGAGGCCGCGCTCCCTCTGGCCCCGCGGAGCGAGGTGTGGGGCTGAGTGGACACACCATCTCTGGATTCCTCTCCACGCTTTACGTACTTTAGAATAAACAATGGAAAGTGCATTACGCAGAGCAAGGGTTGCAAATAGGGGACTTCTGCAGAGAAAGAACAATCGGCACCTCCGTAGACCGGAGGCCTCGCGGGTTATTTACAGACACGGTGTGACACGCACCCGCTGGCCCGGTCAGCGCCAGCGTCCACGCGGGGCTCGGTGGAGGCCGGGTGAGGGAATCCTGGCAGCAGGCAAGGGGGGCTCTGCCAGGAACCCCGGGCAGGCGCACACACAGAGCAACTGGGAGGCGCTGCCGGAGCCTCCGCTCTGCTGGGGGCACGGAGCCACCCCCAGCATGGCACATGAAGGGAGTCCCCGAGTGGCCGATGGATACTTCAGGCTCGCGACAGGAGGGCAGACAGCACAGAAACAGGCGCAGACTAAGCCGCAGACCACAAAAATGAGGCTTTCCTGGAGACCACGCAGAGAGGGCAGCTCCCCTCCAGCCAAGGCACCGAGGATGCGGCGGCCAGAGCAAGGGGTCACCCGCTGTGCCCTTGGCCGGGGAAGCACTCCTTCCTGGGGGACGCCGGACAGCGGGGAGCAGAGCCGCTTCCAGCCGGACCTCGGCTCCCAGGGATGGCCCTCGCAGTGGGGAGCAAACAGGCCCCAGACTTGCAGCCTCCGCCCTGGGGTTGAGGGCCTGGGGGCTGCGCCCTACTTCCCAGGGTCCCCAAGGGCCCGCCTCTCCACGCTGCAACTCGTGGGAGTCCCGGCTGCCACATGAGAAGCGCGAACCCCCAAATGTCTACGGGTGACCCGGGTCCACTTGGTGTCCATAGCAGGAGGCATGTCCGCGGCCAGCAGAGCCAGCGGAATTTAGACCGCAGAAGACCAGTAAAAAAATTTTAGAAAGCGAATAAATTTGGCAGCTGGAAGTCTGCGAACCCACTATCCACACGTGTTCGGTGATAAAAACACGAAGCTCCACGACAGGTTCTGGGGGAAGCGGCGTTGGCCGTGGGGGCGGGGAGACCGTCTGCGGTGGGGGGCGGGGCCCCCCCCGAGGACCTGTTGCTGCAAGTGGCCGCGCGGGTCACTCTGCGCCTCCCTCCGCCCCACCCACGAGAGAGGTTGGTTAGGACCCTCTGGGGTGTAGGGGGGGTGACCGGAGGGGCACAGGCTGGCAGCGGACAGCAGAGGGCCGCGTGTCCACACCCACGGGCTGCGGACTGTCTGATGCGGACGCGGCTGCTGGCGCCTCTCGCCCCCTTTGCCAGCTGAATATTCAGTGGGGGGCACTGGGGAGTCTCAGAGCGCGGTAGGGCCGGCCCCCAGAGTCACGGCCAAGGGAAGCGCCGTAAAGGGGAGGAAGGGCAGCTTTTACGGCTTACTACATAAAAATAAAACATTTTATCCTTGCAAAAACGCTATAAACAACATTTAAAGGCAAATGACAAATTTTACAAGGCGGGAAGGAGCGCGCAGATGCTCCCAGGCGGCAGCAGAGGGCCGGGCACCAGCGGAGCACGGTGGGCGGGTGCTGCGGAGAGGGCATCACGACGCCCCCTGCGCCCCGCGGGACACCGCTGACCCCCGGGGGACAGAGACGAGTCGCTGACCGACCGCGGACCTTCAGGGAGAGCTCCCGGGCCCAGGACACCGGCCCCTGCACTGCGGCCTGGGGCCTCCGGCAGATCCGCTCTCCGCAGCGGCCATGGGGCCTCCAGGCCTCCCCCGCCCTCCAGACAGCTGCCAGAGCGGACCCCACTGCCTGCCGGAGCTCAGGGCCAGTCCGGAGGTGGACTCCACCCGCCCCTCGCAGATACCCGGGCCTGGGCCAGACAGCACAGCGCCCCCTACAGGGGCCAACTCAAACTGCACACTCTCGGCCTGGCGGGCGTCCTGGGTGCCCTGAGGGGTCTCCAGGCTGCCTAGAGGCGGCGGCCTCATCAGGGGATGCCTGAGAGGCTTATGAAGTAGAGGGGGCGGAGCGGGGTCCCGCAGCTGGGGCGGGTGGGCGCCGGCCTCGCAGAGCCCGCAGGCTCAGGTCCGAGCGGGCTTGCCGGCAGGTGGTCACGGTGTCAGGCCCTGGGCGGGTGAAGAGCTGGCTGGACGCTGCCCAGCCCGGGCAGGGGCGCGGGGAGGCAGGCCTCACGGGGCTGCCTGTCTGCCCAGCCCGGGGCGCTGACCACGGCGGGAGGAGCCGGCTCCCTCCTGCAGCACCGCCGTGCTGCCTGAATGTAAATTCGCTGCTTTTCTTAATAACTGGAAGTAAAAGTTTGTGTAAACCCAATTGTCGGAGCACTAATAATCCAGTTTCTCTCGGCAGGGTCAGTCCTCCGGGCGCCATCTATAAAACAAATGTTTGTCACCCCAGTAAGCACTTCTTAGGGATAAATAAATAACCAAGGAGCTAATCGAGTGTACACCTTGCCACGCATTTGTGTATTCTTTCCTTTGCACATCAATAACCCCATTGGAATTGGGTTTATAAATTCAAATTATCTTCCCTATCTTTTTTTCTAGTGGCAAAGCCAGAAGGGAGGAGGGAGGAGGCATATGGGGGGGTGCTCCCCAGCCCGGCTTCGAGCATGACTGGGTCCTCCCTCCCGCACCTGCTGGCAGCATCCTACCAGGATGGAACTGGGGCTCCTTGCCTTTCTCTGCTTCTTCCAGAAATAAAGGAGCCCAGCATCATGGGGTGGGGGGGGTACAAGCAGAGCAGGAAGGAGAGGCTGTCAGCCCCCCACCCTGAGGTAGGCACCCTGACACCCTCTTCCCAGGCCCCACAAGCACACCCTGGCATTCAGAGGAGGGTCTGCAGTCGGAGTGGGCAAGCTGAGCTCTGCCCCAAGTTGTGCCCCAGCTTCTTCATCTCCTGCCCCAAGGGGCTAAGCGCCCCAAAAGGGCCCCAAAGGGTTTGTTACCAAGTCACCAAGTATTTCAATTTGTGAGGGTCTGCTGGGGAGCGAGGGTTGGGGCAAGAGGGGGCCCTGCCCTGAAGGGCCAGTAGCTAAGGGCTGCAGGAAATGTGCAAAGGATGCTGGGAGCACGGAGCATGTTGGGCTAATTCTGACTAGTGTGTGAAGGTGTAGGAGGAGGTGTTGGGAAGGTTTTGCCAAGAGGGAGGCAAGCAGCCAGACACTGAGGGGGCAGTACGTGTGTGAAGCCTGAGCAATAAGGACAGACAGGAGCAGGTGTGAGGTGGGTGCTGGGAGGTGCTGGAGAGGGGGCCCCACAAAGGCGGGGTCCAGGCAGGCAGTGGGCACAGGCACATCTGCAGCAAGTGACCATTGGCATGGAGCTTGCTTGGGGGCTCAGCTGGGTCTGGTGTCTCAATGCTTCTCATAGTCCATATCCACCCCTGTGGAGGCAGAGAAGGGGGCTCAGAGCGGACACGGCCCAGCTCCCACACCACGGGCCGGCACCCAAGCACAGGGCTTCCCCGGCCCAGACGCCTTGACCCCTGGCAGCCCCATCTCTGCAGCCTCTCCAGGACTAGCAGAGTCAGAGGGCCCTGGGGACCAGGGCACCCCCGAGGGATGTCACCGGTCACTGCTCCCCCCACACCCCACTCCTGTGGGCTGGCCTGCTGCCCACCCTGCAGGGAAGGAGCCGGAGGCCGTGTCCATCTTGGGCACCGCATGGCCGGGCTGGGACAGGCAGGCCCAGCAGGTACCTGGGGACCTCTCCCTGCCGGGCAGCCCTTCCAGAGGAGCTGGGAGGGCACTGGTGAAGGAGAGGCTGCTGCCCACGGGGGCCAGGCGGATCCTCGCTCTGTGCCCTGCTCTCCAGGCAGAGCGCAGCGTGGGCTGGGAAGTGCTCTCGGCCTCTCAGAACATCCTTCATCGCTGAGTGCCGCGCTCTGGGGGGCCTGCTGGGCCTTTCAGGAGCTGTATTTTTCTTCCGAGATGAGAGCTTGGCCCTGCGCCTCCAGAAGCAGCGGCGGCCATGGCAAGGTGCTCCCCGCGAGCTGCCCTCTGGGCCCGCCGGCGCCTGGAAGGGCTGCCTCTGCCTGAGTGAGACACCTGCGTGTGCGCGCCCCGCCCCCACCTCGCATCTGGGGGCTGGACAGGAGGAGGGACCCCCTGCTCGCCTCCAAGCAGCGCGCGGCGGTTCTGGGCCTCTGCTGTCCCGCCAGGGACGCTCCCTCCTGCCTACGTCTGGTCACTGAGGCCGGCCGAGGCCGAAGACCCCGCCCCGCCAGCACGCGAGGCCACGCCTCGTCCACCCGGCAGGACAGTGGGTCAGAGCGGCGGGTCACGAGATGCACAGGAGGAAGCCCAGCGTGCCCCGGGCGCTGCGTAGGCCTGGCCTGGGTGGGCATAATTGAAAACAGCTGACCCAGGGTTTTCTTCAGACCTCAGGGTGAGAAGATAAACTGTCGTGATGGAAACAGGCGGACCTGGGCTGCCCCCAACAAAGAGGGCCTCTGTGACAGTGCGGGACAAGTGAGCGGACACCTGGGGGTGACCTCATGCCCCTGGAGGTGACCTCATGCCCCTGGAGGGGTGGCCACGCCCCTTGAGGGATGGCCACGCCCCTGGAAGGTTGACCACGCCCTTGGAGGGATGGCCACGCCCCTGGAGGGTTGACCACGCCCTTGGAAGGATGGCCACGCCCCTGGTGGGTTGACCACGCCCCTGGGGCTGACCACGCCCCTGGGGGCCGACTACGCAACAATCGAGTACCAGACCCGCCACCGCTGCCGACCCGCAAGGGGAGCAGCCCCGTGGGCTCCGCCGAGGGGGTCAGAATAGTAACGGGGCGGCGCCAATGACCCTTCTCGCCAGGCTTTGCCTCCTCGGGACACGCACCGCCAGCCCCCACAGGAGGGTCGAGGTGAGAGGCCCAGTGCTGTGAGAGCCTTCGCTGGCCACTGGGTGGACACCGACCCGGTCCCGGCGCCCCCAGAAGTACTGAGCGTGCCAGGGTCCCTGGACAGCGGGGCGCCGCCTGCAGGCCGTTAGGCGTGGTCAGAGGAAGGTGCAGGCGGCTGGGGGCGTACCACACCCCAGCAGGCCACACCCCCGCAGCCCAAGGGCGGGTGGGGTAGGAAGAGCTCAGCAAGAGGCCAGCCGGGATGGAGTCACTCGGCCACGGCCGCGCACCTGCGCCCCCAGAGCGGCCTGCTGGACTCCCGGAGGGCCAGAGGAAGAAGGAGGCGCCCTCAGCCCGAGCTGAGCGCCCCCACCCCCAGCACTGCGCGCTCCCGGGGGGCAGCCCCGACGCCCAGGGAGGCGCCTCACGTTGGATTAGCAGCAAGATGACAGAAAGGTGCGGGGCCGAGACCCATCTGCATAGTAATCGGATTTTTTTTTTCCAATTTTTATTTAGACTTGTCGAGCTCTGATTCCAGCCCGGGAAGAGGAAACGCAAGTTCTCATTTCCCTCGGCTCATCCTAACTTGTGCCACTGGGTGTTTTAATTTACAAGTCAAAGTTAATAAATAGTGCATGTGCAGGGGCTGCTGCGGCCCGAGCCTCCCGCACCAGCGCCGGGCGCTGGCTCTGGGCACAGCTGGGTACAGCCGTTGCTCCCTGCCCGTGGGGCCACACCCGCCAGGCTCGGCTGGCTGGGGAAACAGGACGCCCTGGCAGGTCACCAGAGAACAGAGGACACGCCGGTTCAGAACACTGAGGACAAGGCTCAGCCCACAACCCCAGCGGGCGGCAGACGCTCTTCACACGTGTTGGGGCCCTGGCGTGGCCGGGACCCCAAGAGGCAGACCCCCGGAGGAGCACCCCTCGGCCACACTGTAGAGGGGCCTGGGGCTGCAGAGCGCCCAGTGACCAAGCCAGGCTCTCCAGCCCCCTTCCAGCCATCGCCCATCCCAGACCCTGAGTCCACCGGCCCCGAAGGCTCTGCTGTACGCTTCTGGGTCAGAACCAGCCCAGAAAGTTCTGGAGACAGCTGGGGCCCATCATCTTTCCTCGGCTCCGAGCTTCAGCGCCTGGTCTGCTGAGTCTCCTGCTGGCCGAGGCCGGAGCAGTCCTGTGAAGAGAGGACCCTCGTTCTCTAAGAGACCAGGCGAGAGGGCTGGACATACTCTCCTGCTGTGGAAGAGGGGACCTGCGTGACCCCAGAACGCCACAGCTGCTGAAAGCCCACCCCATGCCCTCTCCAAGGTGCTGCATCCCACCAGGGCAGACATCGCTGCCTCTCCTGTGTGTGTCCACCTGGTAAGTGCCCAGTCCGTCAGAGTGTCACCGCCTCCAGGAAGCCTGCCTGGGCTTGTCAGCCCTCCCACCCTCCCTTGGACTGCAGAGCTTACCCAGCTGTGTTGTCACTGCAGTCTGCAGGTACCTCGCCCACGTCCCTGGAGTAACCCCAGCGGGACCAAACCTTCTCTGACCCCCACGGCAAGGGAAAGCCAGGCCAGCCTCTAAAATGTGCACCCAAACACAGCCCTTGTCCCCTCACGGCAGCGTCTAACCCTCTCCCAGCTCCTGTGCAAACCCACTTTACAAGAGACAGCTCTGGGAGGGACAGCCAGAGCGGGGCCCTGAAGACAGACACAACTAGCCGTGCCCGCCACACCCACCTCTGGGTTCCCTTGAGCCCGTGTGCCGACACGCTGCAGGCACCGCAGCGAGAAGATGCCACCAGGAAGCCCACCAGCCTCGCCCAGCCCAGCCTCTGCCTGCTCAGCCGTCGAGGGAGGAGGGATAGAGGTTCTGCTGTCAGGAACGGAGCGGGCCCCAGCCTCCAGCCACACTGGGAGGAGACGTGACTGAGGGCCTGACCTGAGCCCTCTGGAGCAGGTCCCCAGGCTGCTGACCTGGGGCTGGGAACTGCCCCGCCAAGGGGGCCAGAAGCTGACCTCAGGCTGGGAGCCTCCGAGGGCTCCGGGGAACTGCATGAAACTCCTGGGGGCCAGTCTGTCCAGGAGGAGCCTGGCAGGCTGGAGAACAGACACTTCTAGGGGGATGCTGTGGCGAGAGTGCCCGGCAGAGGCACTGGAGGGCGCAGGGCATGGGGCTGGCCGGAGCCTGCAGGGCCAGCAATGCGGGAACCAAACAGACAGCGCCCCCAGAGACCCCCGCCACCCCGAAGGCGCAGCCAGCAGCACAGAGATGTGACGGGGTTTGCATTTTTCAAAGCTCCCTCAAGCCGCCTGCTGGAGCAAATCACGGGGGAAACCAGCACTGAGAAACACCTCGGCAGCCTGGGGCCCAGGACACCAGCGCATTGAAGACAGCCCAATGGGGCGCTGCGAAGAGGGGGCGTCAGACTCCCCAGGAGTGCAGCTGAGACTGGCAGGGAAGGAGGCGAGGGTCCTGGGGGGGTGTGTTGGGTCTGCAGCACAGGCCCCCGGGGACCCTGCAAGCAGCGAGGGGAGCTACAGGCGACCGGCTGCACCCCTGGGGCGCGTGCCTGGAGCCAAGAGAAGACACAGCGTGACAGCCTGCAGGGGCCGCGGGGCATGGGGAGGGGGCGCCCACCCCAGTCACGAGGGAGGGAGGGGCCCAGGGCAAGGGTACACCCAGGGCTGGGACAGAGCAGAGCCCAGATCTTACCTGGGGGAAGGTCCCTCTAAATGGGCCCTAGCAGGCTCCGCAGTCCCCACCCCCGGCAGGTGAGTGACAGGGAAGTGCTGGTCGGGACCCTCCCCCTCCACCCAGCCCACCTGCCCCGGCCCACAAAGGCCCACAGCAGACCGCTCTGACGCCGCTGCCCGTGGTGGGTGCATGGGGGTGCAGGGCCCAGCCCTGGCAGGCAGCGCTGCCCCACCAAGAGGGGCCCACCCGCCCCTCCTGCAGGGCCCTGGCGGGCAGGGGCTTTCCTGGGCGGGTGCACCATCAGGGTCGCTCTCCGCTTCTGTCCAAGGCTGTTCCGAGCGAGCAGAAGGGGACAAAAGAGGCAGAATCTGGGCTGACCCCGTGAGTCCGCGAGCCACGGCCCGGGACCCTCGAGCGCTCCCGTCCCACGGGCTGGATCGACGCCCTCCAGCTGGTCTCCTCTTGTCCTGCCGGAGCCACCACTGCTGCTACAAAAGCCACAGAATGAGAAGAAAGGAGCGGGATCGCCATGGCGATGACAGGCCAGAGGGAGCCGGGTGGGGGCAGGCTGGGGCACCGGCGCGGGGGAGGGGATGAGGAGGGGAGGGGGAGACCCAGGAGTCTCCATCTGTCCTCTCCAAAACTGGGCGGGAAGGAGCCAGTGCCGGACACCACGTGCCCCCAGGGCCCGTCCTGGCGGCCCCTGCCCCCCAGCGCCTTCTGCTTAGGAGACCCCACCCTGTCCGTGGCTCCGGGCTCCACCCGACCCGCAGGCTCCGGCGCCGTGCGCACACGCGGACACCCCAAGAGCCCCCCCCGGCCAGCGGCAGGAGAGCAAGGCCACCCACCAGGTGCAGGCTAGTGAGGCCCGCACGGCCTCCTGCCCGCGGCCGAGCCAGCGGTCAGCCCTCGGGTGGCCAAGGGGCAGGTGGGGGTCTGGCAGGGCCCTGTCTTGGTGCACCCCAAGGATGATGCGTGGGGGCCCAACCAGCCCACCCTCGCATCCGGGGGACACCGAGCACCAGGCTGCCGGGGCCAGGGACGCACGGGGCTGTCACGGCCTGAGCCAGGGCTCTGGCCCCCACCCAGTGAGCCGGGCGCTGCGTCTGTGCAGCCGGGGCAGCTCTGGGGAACCACAGCCGCAAGAGCCCTTGTTTAATGGGGGGGGGGACACTGCCCACCCAGAGGCTTCACCCGTGACTGCTTTGGCCGGGGGCGCGGGGTGGGCTGAGGAGCTGATTTTCCCCCTAAGGGACAGCATTGACCCCATGCCAAGAAGAACGCCCTCCCGCTCACGCAGACACATGGAGTCCCCCGGAGCAGCTGCCTCCCTGGTGCCACCGAGCGGGCGTGGAGCAGCGTGACCGTCCCCCGTCCACCACACGCCCACATGCCCAGCGAGGGCCCCCGGCGGCTTGCGCCCCCACCCAGTGCAGGGGAGTCTCAGCCTGGCTCTGCCACGTCCACTCAGCACCAGGCCCTGGAAGCCACTCGGCCCGTCCCCAGAGCAGCCACCTGGACGTTAAACGGGCAGCGCTGACCCACGACACGTCCTGCCCACGTGGCCTCCGGGCTCCCGAGTCCCATCTGGAGGGTGTGAAGAGTCACCCCGAGTGTTTATTCATGCTCGCTACTCAATTAGCTCGGGAGCAGTCGGAGGCCCACATTCAGACGTAAAACTCAACCCAGGAGCCTTTTAAAAAATCCTCTCCCCGCAGGAGACTGCTGCAAACAAAAGCAAGGCCATTTAACTTATTATTAAAATGGATTATCCGTTCTCAAGACTTGCAGTTAGCTGGAAAGAAGGCGCAAGACCGATGATGCCAGAGGGAAAATGGGCCAAACGGCAGATGCGGCCCAGCGGGCAGCATCTCCGGGTGACGCAGACACTCCCCGGCGGAAGTGGGGGGCTGGGGTGACGGTGACGCCTGCTGTGAGGCCCACACCCCTCCCACAGCCCCCCAATCCATGCCAGAGCTCCTGGCAGCGCCAAAGGCCCCAAGTCTCAGGGAGGCCGAGCTCGCTTGCTGCCCGCAGCGAGGGTCCACCGGCCCCGACGGCGCTCCTGGGGAGCGCTGACCGGCAAGTGAGGCCCCCACGGGGTAAGCGCCTCCCGAGGCCCCATGCTCCAGCAGCAAGTGGGCCCCCAAGCCACGAGGTGGGACCCGGCTGGGGAGACCTGCCCCAACTGGGACGGAAGCTTGCAGCGCCCCACGCTACGGACCCCCATTCCATCAGGGCCACGCTCGGGCAGCTGGTGCCTCGGTCCAAGGCGGAGGGCAGGATTTGCAGCCTCGGACCTCGGCCAGGCGGGCCCCGCCCTGGGACACAGAGGCCATCGGGCCGCCAGGCAGCTTTGGCAGGACCTGGCCGCCAGCTCTGTGGGGTCCTGAGCCGAGGGCCGAGGAGCCCCCATGCCCCAGGGGAGGGGC
Source organism: Galemys pyrenaicus (assembly GCA_019455555.1). Classification (NCBI taxonomy): domain Eukaryota; kingdom Metazoa; phylum Chordata; class Mammalia; order Eulipotyphla; family Talpidae; genus Galemys; species Galemys pyrenaicus. The sequence goes on along the minus strand of JAGFMF010011642.1, from coordinate 3,046,196 downwards.
TGGGGCAGTGAGGGCGGTTTCAGGTTAGGGCAGGGCTCCCCGCACAGGTGCTGGGCGCAGTGGGCACTGCGGGGTGGGCACTGACCATGAAACGTGGGGGCACGGAGAGCCCAGACCACCCCACGGGCATCTTTCATCAGATGAGCTGGGCGGGTCTGGGGAGCAGAGGGGGAACTTTCGTGGGCACGTGAGGGGCCTCCCTCGAGCACAGAGGTGCTCAGACAGCGTGGCGGGCACGGGGAGGCACTAAGCCGCCCAAGGGGGACCTGTCCCACCCATCCCAGCAGCCAGTGCGCGCGGGGAGGTGGACCCCAAGGCCAGCTGACGGGGGGAGAGCCGCGCGGCCACCGGTGACACAGGAGCGTCGTGGCCAGCAGGGCCCGGGAGGGGGCAGGTACGGGTGGCGTGCGTGTGGGGCCGCTGCGGGCAGGGGCGGGAGCGGCGCCAGCCAGCAGAACGCGAGCCGGACAGCGTCTGCGCGATTAATTCCATCAAATTAATCATGATGGCACTTTGGAAATATCAGCTTCCCTGCAGGAACCAGAATTCCACCCAGAGGTCAAACCGGGGAAATTCATGAGAGCAGAAACTGGGCAGGACTGGGGGCCCCTGGAGACAGCCCGAGCCCGCAGGGGCCGCAGGGGGCCAGGGCCCCGCCAGCTGCCCCTGCCTCCTCCTGCTCCCACATTCCCCCCTGCAGAGCTCCCAGGCTGCATGGTCTGGGGGAAGCTGCCCGCGGGGCCGGCCTTCTGGGCACAGAGCGGGCAGGGGTCTGGGACTCAGATGGGGAACAGCCAGGTCTCTGCTCACCTGCAGAGACCGCAGAAATGCCCAGCAACCCCAGAGGACGCTGGCGCCCCAACAGATGCAGGCAGGCCCCTCAGGAGAGCTGGTCACCGCCGTGGAAGGGGCTGAGCCCAGGACAGTCTGCGCCCCACCCACAGAGTAACTTCCTTGCTGAGCCATGGGCGTACTGCGCCCCCAGCTTCCATGGCCTCCCCACACTCCGAGCCTGGAGAGGCAGGCCTGACCTCTGGCTGTGCGGGTGAAGCCCAGAGGCGCTTCTGGCAGATCGTGGAGGCGCTAAGGACAGAGGCCAGCTCTGAGAGGCAGGGCCGACGGGACAGTCTTCAGGGGAGGGACCTGCTCAGGGCAGCGCTGGAGGTGGGTGTCTGGGCCTCAGCCGGATGGCCTCTGGGCCCTGGGACCCCTCCCCTCCGTGAATCTGGACCCCACACGACACACCAGAGACTCCGAGACAAGGAGCAGGGGCTACGGGGAAGTGGGGGTGCAGGCCCACGGGAGGGGCAGAGCCTTGCGCCTAAGCGGCCCCAGGGCGGGGCGCAGCGCAGGGGGCGGCCTGACCCGAGCGCGCCCCTGGCGGAGGAAGCCCGCACGCGCAGGGCAGAGAGGCCGCGCCTCGGCCGCAGCCTGGGCATGAGCTGGGCCCCCACCCTGCGCGACTTAAGATGGAGTACTGCAAATTTCCAACCATAAATAACTCCAGGGCGCTCTCCCGCCCCAACCGGTGATGGATACCCGGCCCCGCGCGCGTCGGGGGTGGTCTCTCCATCAGCCCCGCAGCGATGTTTCATTAAAAATGCAACTCTCCGGCCTTGATTATTTTTGTTTTCCACTCTTCCTGAACATCCATCTTGTCTGGAAGCGGCGCCTCCTCTGAGCCTTCCATGCCGTCTCCTGGGCGCCCCCTTTCACAGCGTTTGCTCCGAGCCACCTTCAGGACGCGCCACCTTCCACCGGGCGGTCTCCAGCGTGGCGGTCTCCAGCGTGGTTCTCCACGACCCTTGGGGCAGGACAGCCCCAGACCCCGCGTTGCCCGGCGTGGAGCCCCCCCGGGACCCTCTGTCCTGCAGAACACGCCACGCGGGCGCGACCGGGATTCCGGAGCCCCCCGCACCCAGCCGGGGGCGGGTGTCCGCGCCCAACCGAAACCAGAACGCAAAGCCCAGGGAAACCGCAGCGCCGGTGCCTCGAGGCCCCTCCAGCCCTCGGCCCCGGGTCTCCCCACGGCCCCAGGACTGTTCGCGGGTCTCCGCCAGCTGGCTTTGCTCCTGGCTGCCGGGTGGGGGGCGAGGACCCAGGCAGCTGGACGGGTGCTGACACCCCCGGACAGGCGCAGTGGTGGCCCCGGGACCCCGCCCTGGGTGGGTCCTCCATGCTGCTGAGCAGGGGGGCCCCTGCCGGCCCCGCTCCTGAGGTCTGCTGTCTTCATCCGCTCTACTTGCTCCAAGCCCCGCCCGCGTCCTGGGCGCCTCGGTTTCTCCGTTTGCTCCAGCGCGCACTGCGGGAGGCGCGCGGTTCTCAGGGGCACAGCGCCCCCCCGCCCCCCGTCCCTCCTCTCTGCCGGCCTAGAGCCCCGCCAGGTGCTGTGTGAGAGGGGTTCTGCTGCCCTGGGCTCTGCGTTGCCGGGCTGGGGAAACATTTCTTTAATATGAGAAGCGATCACGGAGAATGCCGTTAATTACAGCCCAACGACATTAAATTGCCCGACTGAGAGCGAATTTGGAGCTGCAGATAAGGAACCCCAAACGCACAAGCTGACACCAAGGACGGGAAATACCCGCAGGTGCTGCGCTCTTGGGGCGCCCTGCGGAGCCCCAGGCTGCCCCACCCCAGGGCGCTCAGGGCGTGGTGGTCCTGGTGAGCATGCGCAGTGCAGCTCCCTGGGCCAGCGGCGCTCGCACCCCGCCCGCTGACCCCAGCCGAGGGGGCCGGACTCCCCCAGCGGCACCTCTGCTGGGCCGCAGGGGCTCTGCCTGCCTGTGACGTCACTGCCCTGTGCACATGGTCCCCAGACGGCACTGACCGGGCCGGCAGGGCAGACAGGGAGAAGGCGGCAGCGGCAGCCAGCTCCAGCAGCCAGGGCCTCCCCTCGTGGGCCTCCGCAGCTGCGTCTCACCCAGGCCACAGGAGGGCGCAGCCTGGGCCTGGTCCGTCAGTGATGGGCCCACGCCTGGCCTGGGGCCGCCCCAGAGCTCCTAGTGGCTCTAACTCCAGCCGCATCCTGGGCCTGCCTGCTCCCCGCCTGCCCAGCAGCCCAGCCTCCGCTGCAGAAGCAGCTGCAGGAGCCTGGCAGGTGGTCCCAGGCCCTGGAGGCGCACAGCTCTGCCCCCAGATGCCACCACCCCCCCCCCAGGAGGTAATGATTGGCCTCCGCAGCCACAGGCCGCAACCCAGGTCAGCCCAGCCGGAAGGAGGCACAGCACGCAGAGCCCGCGGGAGGAGGACGGGACAGGCGGGCCGGCCGCAGCTGGGCCCCATGGGATCTGGAGAAGGGCCGACAGCCGGCCGGCCACCGTTGCCCTAGTGCCAGGACACTGAATTCGCAGCAGCCGCTGCGGCTAGAGATTCAAGACAGGGCAGGGCACCTGAGGCCGCGGCAAGGCCGGCCAGCAGGAGGGCAGCACTGAGGCCAGCTGGATTCGCCGGAAACTCCCGGCGTAAATCAAAGCACCGCCGATCGGGATCGAAGGAGCCAGCTGGTCTGCTTAGGGTTGATGAACAGCTCGTCAGCATGAACCTCTGCTCCATGCAGCCTTTCCTACTGCCAGCGAGAGCCGTCCCCGCCGCACTTTGCAGGGTCGCACATTAGCGCCTATCTGTTTTCCTGGAACAACAAGGCAGAGGCTCCGGGGGTACCTCAGAGCTGACCACCAGACCCTGGAAGACTGAGGGGTGCGGCCAGGCCAGGCCAGGTCGCCCTGGGAGCAGGGCCTGGCAGCCTCCCCACCCCACCAGGCAGCCTGCCCGCAGCTCAGACCAGCCCGTCCCCTCCCGGAGATTAACGGCCCCTTCGGCGTCATGGAGTAAGCAACGGCCTATGTGGCGTGAGTTAGGGGGCGGCCGAGCTGTCCCTCTCCCGGCCGGCCGAGCAGACGGGGGCTGTGGCGTGAGCACTACACAAGGCAGACGCTGCCTTTGTGCTGGAGGCAGCACTGTCTGCGGGCGTCAGGCGAGCAGGTCTCAGCTGCCGCAGGGGCTCCTGGGAGCGTCTCTGGGCCTGGGGCCACGAGGGCCAGAGGCAGACAGCGGCAGGCTGTCTGCGGGCCTGCCCAGCCTCGGTGTCCATACCTGAGCCGCCTGCCCTTGCTGATGGTGGACCTCGGGAGGGACCGGCGCCCCTACTCTGCCTCTCCCCATCCCCCCCCCCCATGCCACTCTGGGCCCTAGAGCCGCAGCTGCCCTGGAGACAGAGTGACCGGTGGGCCTGGCCTGAGCAGGGCCCCAACTCAGCCCAGAGGCTGGAGCTTTGCTGACCGGCCCTTCCCCCCCAGACCCAGGAGCTGGAAAGCGGGGTGGCTTCACGCTGTGTGGCGCAGCGCTGGACACAAGGGCACGCCGGTGGGTTTCCCATCGGCACACGGAGCCGGCAGGCTCCCCTGGGCCTCACACCAGATGAGGGGCCAGCCCAGGAGCGCCCAGCCCTGTCAGGGCTAGGGTTCGGGTTAGGGTGGCCAAGAGCCTGGCGGATGCTGCTGGGCGCCTCGGCCCCAGCAGAGGGGCAGCGGGAACAGGGCGGCCCTCACGGCGCCGGCGTCCCCAGGCCAGACAGCAGCTCCGCGTGCACCTGCCACTGTCCGGCCGGCCAGGAAGTGTGCCCGCCTCCCCGGTGTCTCCCCTGCATCCCTGCCCAGCCCCATACGCAGGCTGGCCGCCCCAGGGAGGCAGGGCAGCCGCCGGGGTGGGGGCCTCGGACTGGGGTGAGAGCTGCATCCCCTGCAGCAGGGCCTGGCCGGGCACCCACCGATGTCGAGGGCATTCTGGGCTCACAGCCGCCCCCCAGACATTCCATCCAATTATTTAAATCCCAGCCTCTGTGCTTGCTCTAAAGACGGGACATTTATTAGCTAACTGAATGGCTGTAATAAGATAGCAAATCCAAAGGAGCAGAAAATTAAATGTTCTTGAGTTATCTTATTGAAATTTCCCTTCTACGGCTTTTATTGGAGGCGACAGCGCCAGAATTTCAAAGATGCACATTAAGAGACTTCTTTATGGGGTTACCCCTCGAAATCTGAAGCCATCAAAGCCAAGGCCGGCAAGGCTTCGGAGTCGGCTACCCCGGCGGGGTGGCTCCGTGGCTCCCCGCAGCCCCCCGGGAGATCCGAACAGTCCCCCGTGCCGCTGTGGCACTGCTGAAGCAGACGTTGCGTTTTATTAGGAGCACTCACTCTTTTATTCACTGAATTTTGATTACTTATTATCATAAGGAGATACATTGATTTCCTCCGCCAGGCAGGGCTGCACCACGGAATGAGACTGCTGCCGGCTGGGGCGAGGCTCCCTTGCAGAAAGCGGGGCTCCGCTCAGGGCCTGGATGCAGACACAGCTGCGAAGTTGTTAAGGAAGATGTCGACAGCCTCCTGGACGGATGAGGGCGCGCGGGCCAGTGGCGAGGTGGTGCGGGCGGGCTGTGCCGGCTCCCGGCAGAAGCTCCGTGCCAGGCCACGCTCCCTGCCCCCTCCCTTCCTGGACAGCTCCTGCCATCCCCCGTGGCTCTCTTACTTCCCGGCAGACGATGTGGTGCTAAAAACCACCGACACTTCGTGGCTTGTGCCAACCACAGTTTGTGAAGGTGACTGAGTGGGGAGCTGATGCCTTTGAAAGGAAACTGTAACCAGCAGCTGCCCAAAGGAGAGGCACACCCCGGAGCCCCAGGGGAGTCCAGCGCAGGCCGGGGGGCAGAAAGGTGGCCGCCTTTGTTGGGGTTTCCACTGGAAGGAAATGGGATGGGGTGTGGTGAGCAGATTGGGCTGGTTTGAATAACCCCACTGGGCCTCGGGGTGCAGAGGAGGCCCTGGGTGGGCACCTGGCCCGAGTGATGGGGGACCCCAACATGGTGTGGGAGTGGGGGGGCGGTCTGCTGTCTCCAGGAATCAGCTGGACTCCCAAGGGCAGTGTCTCCTGGAGAGCCAGGCCCCCAAGCTGTCAAGCCGAAGACAGGGGTGGCGACTGACCCGCGCAGGCACCCACCCCGGTGCTTCCGGGGAAGGAGCGCTCTGCCTCCGCCAGAGTGGGCCGCGAGCCCCGGTGGGGCGGGGAGGCGCACCGAGCGCTGGAGGCAGGACCCACGCCAGCCTGCCGGGGACCGTTACGAAGCCGCCTCCATCTGACGCCCTTCCCCGCGTTCTGTCGACGCCTGCTAAATCTGCTCGCACGCCGGGCCAGGAGGCCCGTTCCTGCTTCATGCATCACACCAGACATCTGTAAATTGGATCCTCTTTTCCTCCCTTTAAAAAATAATTTCCCTCAACCACGATACACAGACAATTTTACACCGAGGAGCCGGGGCTGCGAGCTTGGAACTGCTGAGTGTGAGTGGAAAAGGCAGATGCGAAATGGCCCCCCAGCCACGGAGGTGCTTTCTGGAAGATGCAATCAGATACTTGATAACTTGCTAATGGTGTGGTTATTAAACAGGCTGGCTTCATCTTTCCCGGAGAGGCAGAAAATGCACGAGATTGGAACGCCACGGGAGAGGGGGGTCTCTGCGTGTGGCTAGTGACAGCACCCCACATTCTGAGGGGCTCCCAGCCCTCCATGGCCCCACGGCCCTGCCCAGCTCCTGCGACGCCGATGCTGACCGTCCTGTGGCTAACCCCTCGGCCCCGGCCCCTCTCGTCCTGCCCCATCGGCCCTCCCACCCCACCCCTGCTCCTCCCTCCTCCAGCTGGGCAGTCAGGAAGCCCCAGGAGCCAGGGACACTGCAGACTTGACCTCAACTGGTGCTGGCCAGCCAGGGAGCCTCCTGACCCCCAGCAAGGCAGCAGCCTCTGCGTGCCTCAGTTTCCCTTCGTGACAGCAGCCGGCTCCTCCAGGCTGTGCTGGGTCCGGAGGCACCGGATGGAGGGTTTGTGTCATCACCACGCCGGCAGGAAGCTTGTGGTCTGGGAGGAACGGGCCAGGAGGCCGCACGGGGGTCGTGCACGCTGGAGGGGAGGCCAGGAGCCTGTGGCGACTGCCCAGGGGCTGGGGAGCAGGTGGGTGGCGCAGGCGACTGAGACTCCCAGGCATCCACTGCCACACGCTGCTCGTCCGCATCCTCAGAGGCATGCCCTGTGCTAGTGGAGGGTCCAGCAGGCAGGCCCGGGCCCCCCAGCCCGCACTCCAGGGAGAGGCACGCGGGCACCCCCGGGCGAGCGTCCCTGCGGCGGCCCAGCCCTGCTCACACCAGCTGTTCCCCCGCAGGTGGGTCCCTCAGAGTCTGTGTCAGCCAGTCCCCTGCCCACCCCCAGCACCCCTTCCCCGGGAAAGGGGAACCCTGCAGCAGGGGCATGAGCGTCCTCCAGGTCAGCCTCGTGTCTGGCGCAGCCCCCAGGCAGGACCCAGAGGAAGCATCTGTTCCAGAATCTAGAGCTCTGCTCGGGACCATGCCGAGCCTCATGGGCTAGAGCAGCTCCTCTTGTCCCCGCCCTGCCCTGACCCAGCACGCTGCGGCCTCCTGAGCCACAGGCTCACCCCGGGCTTCACATCACCCATGCAACCTCCACGGCAGCCGGGCTCCGGACACACCGGGGATGGGGTCAGACAGGCGTCAGGAGGCGCTGCTGGCTCCAGGCATGGGCAGAGGCTGGAAGGTGGAGGCTGAAGCGTCTGTGTGGGCCAGGATGTGAGGGAAACTCAGAGTCATGGGGCACAGCAAAAGACACAGAAGCAAGGCCTCCCTGGTGGTGCAGCAGGTTGAGCACAGCAGCGCGAGTTCGATCCCCTCCAGGAGGGGCCCACAGGGTGCAGCAGACCTCTCCTGCCTCCTGCTGCTCCCCTCAGCAGCGTGTTTCAGTCCATCTGTCCTGCTCCCCACTCTGTCTCTGGTGAGTCCCCTCACCCCCACATCTCTGGCCAGTACCCCCAGTTCTTGTGTGCATAAATAAATCAATCTTAAAAATAAGACACAGAAGCAACCTCTGCCCCCACTCAAGGGCCGACTTTGTAGCCTCCAAAACACCCCCAAAGGACAGTACATGAACGGGGATGATGCTGAGAGACGGAAACAAGTGGGGGAGCTCGTTGTCACCCCTCTGCGAGTCTGAGTGGGTTTCTAGGTCACAATCAGGGGGTGCCCAGGCAGAGCCCAGGGACACCCCACAAGGGGGAGACAGCAGAGTCTGGGGACACCTGAGGGGCTGGAAACCACTGATACCCAAGAAGAGAGGGCAGCATCCTCTGCCGAGGCCCCGGCTGCTCAGCCGACGAGTCTTTTCCTCCCGGTGGAAGAAAAACCCAGGACCAGAGAAAGAGGATGACAAGTGACGACGGTGTGACCTGACGCACACCTGGCGGGAGCAGGCCGGTCCCGCCCGTCCTGCACAAGGCTCGTTTTCACCGGCCGATGAGCTGGTTCTCAGACGAGCCCCTGAGAAGCGTGGTCAGCCTAACGCCGCTCCAGTTCCCACCTAACAGGCCTTAAAAGCAGAGCCCGAAAAGAACAAACTGTTTCAAGTAATTTAACAGCAACCCAGAAAAAAAAACCTCAAGGACAATTTAGGAGCAGGAGCCACAAGCATCGAACAAGGCACAATTCGCAAGGTTTGGCGCCCAGCCAGAGCTGTCGGGCGTGCAAAGAAGTAGGGAAATGTGACCCGGGATGAAGAGATCATCAGCTGACACTCACCCGGAGCTGACACGGAAATCGGGATTAGCAGAGAAGGCATTCGAGCGCCTAGGACGGCTGCGTCCGTATGCTCCAGAAGTTAATTCCATATGCTCGTGAAAGACAGGAAACAAAATGTCCCAAATTGAACATAGAGAGCATGAGATGAAAACCACAAAGCATGAGATGAAAAATACACTGGCTGAGATTAAAGCAGAAGGAGAGATAGTAAACATAAAGATATGGCAGCAGAATCTATCCAAAATTAAACATGAGGGAAAAGAGAATTTTCAGAAAATAGAGAGCTATGCAGCCAGCTCGGCTGGAATCCCTGCAGACAGGCTGGTGGAAGAGGGAGAGGGGGCAATATTAAAGAAAAATCCCAAACCTGATGATGTAGACCCAGAGATGCAAGAAACTCATGAGCGCCAGTGAAAGAAAGATGACGTCAACCAGAAGACACAGCCTGATCAGGTGCTCAGAGCCGGGAGCAGTCTGAAAAGGAGTTGCCCATGGAAGGTGCATCACACACAAAGACACAAGGGTGGATCAGATTTCTCCCCACAAAGATACCACAGGAAATTTCCTATCAGAAATGATGGGAATGAGAAGACTGAGGAGAAATTGACTTCTGGAGTTCCAGCCCCACCCAGTGTGCTGCTCATACCGGGGTTCTCTCGCCACCCGTATTTAACAGCTAATTGGAGATGCCAGCTAGTGAAATAAGGCAAGAAAAGCAAAAGGCATTCCGGATTTGAAAGGATGATGTAAACTGTCTACATTCACCCGCAACATTGTTGTCTATGCAGAAAACTGGGTGGAATCTACTAAAAGATGGAACTACTAGAATTAATAAGTGTTTGGCAAGCTTTCAGAACACAGAATCAATTCTACTTCTGTATATGTGTAACAGACAGTCGCATGGTGAATTATTTTAAATGATGACATTTACAATAGCATAAAAATATTAAATACTTAGGGATAAATCTGGCAAAAATGTGAAATATCTATAAATTGAAAACTATGAGACATTGATGAGAGAAATCAAAGAAAACACACCAGCTTCATTCATTGAGAGATTTAATATTGTTGAAATGCCAGCCTTTCCCAAACCGAGCTGTAGATTCACTACAATACCAATTTTCAAAATTGTAGACAAAGCTGACGAACTGATCTAAAATTTCTACTAAAATTCAGAAGACCTAGAACAAACAACTTTACCAAACAAGAACAACATAGGGTAACAACTTCCTGATTTTGAGATATATAACAGAGCTACAATCATCAGCACAGTGTGGCATGGAGAGCCAGTTGGAAAAATAAGCAAATAGAGCAAGACAGAGAGTCCAGAAACAGACCCAGGAAAGCTACATACTGATTTATTATAAAGACCTAAAGATGATTCAGTGCAGAAGGGACATTTTCCAGATGCGCTCAACAGTATCTCTATCCCACATGGAGAGGGCTTTTCTCAGGTGGCCTTGACACACCTCCCATTGGATGGTGGGGTGTCTCTCTTCACTCCAACATATGTTAAGTGTGACACCTGGGTCCTCACCATGCCAGGCCTCTCACCTGGTTTTCTCAGGCCATGTACTCTGGGGGTGCTGCCCCACATGCACAGTTACTCCTCCAGGTACGTGTGATATTTCTCAGTTTCCTCGTTTCTCCTTTGCCTTGGTGCTCTAAGTGTGCAATTTGTTCACCTGAGTCTTCTACAGCTGATTTTCTTTCTCTGCCGTTTTGATTCTATTTCAAGCCCTGGGTTTGCCCGCATTTCACTCAGAATCCTTTTTTGTGATCTTTTCATATGTTTGATCTCCTAGAGAAGAGCTCTTTGTTCCTGGATCTCCTTTCTGAGGTCTTGCGTCTGCCTGTCTGCCTTTAACTGACCTTCTACTACCTCATTTAACATTTTTAATATCGTTTTGAAGTCGTCAGAGGACAGTTTCTCTGTTCCCGTCTCCTGTGTACCAGTCCTGGGTCCTGTCCTCCTACTCTTGCTTTTCCATCTTGGGCTGAGGTGCTCCTCGCTTTCTGGGCATGTGTTGCCTTATCTGTAGTGATTTCTCTGTGCATCTGTTCTGGGCATGTGTTGCCTTATCTGTAGTGATTTCTCTGTGCATCTGTGGCTGGGGCACTGGAAATTTATCTTTGTCACTTCTTAGGTGACCCTGGCATGTAGGAAGGTGGAAGGGGGCCTGGGGCTCTCCTGCCCCACCTTGGTTTGAAGAGGGCACCAGTGGCCTCTGTCTTTGTCAGCAGTGAGTGCTGTTCTGGGCTGAGGGTGTCTTCACGCCCCTCCCTGTCCCTCTGCTCCCGTCCTCCGAGGGTCCTGGTGTATGAAGCTTGGGCTCCCAGAGGACAGGGCGATGTCAGGGCCACCGGGCTGTTGCTCAGGGGAGGGTGGCACCTGACTCAGATGTGGCACCATGTGTGTGGCGGGCACTGGTAGCCCACCAAGCCCTGAGGCCCAGGCAGCACCACCTGGCCTCACCTCTGCTCTGCTTCTTCCCGGCTGGGATGGACTCGCGGCCTCGGTCTGCCCTCCCAGCGAGATTGGGAGTCAGCTGGGCAGTCGGGAAGCCCCAGGAGCCAGGGACACCTGCAGACTTGACTTTGCTGATGTTGGGCTTTTGATGGCACCTGGCCTGGCTTATTTTGATGTCCTCCAGGAGGGGGAAGGGGAGGGAGCATCCAGTGTCCACGCCACCCCTAGTTCCCAGGTGTGTGGTTCCCAGTTTCCTGGGCCAGAATCAGCCAAGCTCCCAACGCTCCCGTTTCCTACCAGGAAACCCTCCCCCAAGGAGTCCAGTATGCCCTGGCTCTCCCCACACACCTTGGAAACTCAGCCCCCAGCCCAGACACGCTCCCCCTCACCTCCTTTGTTCATTCCCCCACATGGCACCCGCCTTACTTCTCAATGTCTCTGGGACATCCTGGGCTGCAGAGCTCTTGAAGCACCTGGATGTCTAGAAGCACCTCTCGGTCTTTGTTTAGTTATTTCCGGGGGGGGGGGGTGGTTTCCAGCCTCTCATGCCATGCTGCGGGTGGAGGACATGCTCTGGCAACCCACACTGGCCTGCGAGGGGCGGGCTGAGGCCAGAGAAACCGACGCCCACTACTACTCACGCCTCTGCACGAGGCCCCTGGGGGGAAGCCGGCCAGCCCCTCCTGGTCGGTGGCACCAGCTTCTCACACTGGGGCTTGTTTCCCATCTGCAGCTGGCTGGCTGGCCATGAAGGTTAGTCTCCTTAACAAGGGGGGCACTGGCCTCACAGGACCCGACAGGATGCAGGGGCACATCATGACGCCGTGGCCAGGGGATCTCGCCAATGCCAGGCACGTCAACAGGCATCGCATAAATAGGAAATCGTTCAGGGGGTGCAAGTGAGTGGAGGCCTGAGCAGCTGTTCCAGAAAGCCCCGAGGGCACATGACAGCAGCAGGCCCCTGGGGTCACATCCCTGAGGGCTCCGTGGGATGTTGGGGGGACATGCCTGGGGCTCTGAGCGAAGGGCATTGTTTTTGCCACCTTCCTTTTTTGTAAATTTGAAATTGATTCAAAGTAAAATGGAAATGGGAAGGGAAAGAATGGCCCGCTTGTGCAAAGGCTGATGAAGGGGCGTGTGTGTGCCAGACTCAGAAGCGAAGGTCACTTCTGCCTCGCTCAGGCCTTCTCCTTGGGCCCTGGGGATTCATTAGGCCACAGGGCCCCGTTTAGACACCTGGACCAGGAACCGCCACGGGCCTATTAGGAAGCCACTCGGCCACGGGGGTCACCAGTGAGTGATCGGCAAGAAGGCGTTGGGGGAAAGGAGCCTCCCGAGGTCACCATTTTGCATATGGTTGTTAATAATGCAACATGGAGTCTATTAAGCAGAGTAAAAGGTAACTGTGGCCTGTGGGAAAGGATCATTATGCAAATTCAGGCAGAAGCAAGCTTTTCAAAATGCACATATTTAACTAAACCATCCAGAGTTTTGGCCATTAATTTCATTCGAAAATGTCCCTGAGAAAGTATTATTTGCACCAGGCACCGAGTTTGGAGAACCTGGACCCCAAAGAGCCAGGGCCCCAGCTCCACGTTGCTGCTTTAGCTGCTGTGGGTGCTGGGTTTGCTGCACCATCTCCAGACCCAGAGTGCTCGCCGCTTTTTTAAAGCCCTTTTCAGAGGGAATTACTATTCTGAAATTCCCAGTCTGGCGGCTGGGCTGGAGCTGTCCACGCTCGTGGTGCTGAAGCGCCGCTGCCCAGACCTCGGTGGGGGGCAGGGGGTGGAAACACCCGTATGGAGCTATCCACGCGTGCAGTGCTGGAGCTCCGCCGCCCAGACTCCGTGCCCTCAGCAGAAGCTTGGCCCCACCTGCACCATCCTCACTGTGGGTGGCAGAACGCCTGCTCCGCAGCCATGGAAACAGCTTCAGGAAGGCAATTAGTGCACAGGTGTGTACTTTAGCTCTGTGATATTTTGAATTTATTTATAACTGTAAAAGCAATTAGTCTACATAATGAGCTAATCACTTGTTGGAATTTGGGGTTCTTTTGGATCTCCATGTAACACACATGTATCAAGTAAAATTTAGTTTTCTAAATGCTGATAATTAAATCAACTCCAATTTCATTTCAATTAGATTGAGCACGACTAGCGTAGTAGATTTGAAAATTGCTGTGTGCTTTTTTCCCTCCCTCCTACCTGCTGGTTAAAAAAGTGAAGTGAACTGAGGATATACCGAGGTGAGTATTTCTTTGGAGAACCTCCCAAGAGAACGTGTATCAACCCTGCTTTACAAAAATAGGAACTGTTTTAGCAAGGTTACGGTAACTTTAAGTATTGAGTGCCTTTCATGAACTAGTAAATACGTGGTACATGATACAATTTGATTCATGAGAGCCCAGCTAGGCGTCATCGTGCATTTCCAGAGGGAGAAGCCTGGTCCCAGAGAGGAAGGTGAAATCCAATGCGAAATGATCATTGCTCACCGAACAAGCCCTGTGTTGCTCTGTAGCTTCTGCAAGGGTCTGGTGGGCCCATCTCAGAGGGGAAGGCAGGAGGTGAGAGATGCTAAGTGACTAACCCACTTTTATCCAGGTACATGCAGATCTGGGTTTTAGGCCCAGAACTCGCCTCTCTGGACTCATAGTGCTGGATGTCCAGGGTAATTGGGGGCTGATCCTCCCTCCATCCACACTCATGGCCCCAACAACCTCACCCAGGCCTGTGGCTTCCCATCCACCACATGCTCATGAGCAAAAGCGATTGCCCACTTTGTAGTTCCACCTGCCAGTGACAGCCCCAGCCTTGGCACATGCCAGGGGTGTGCCCAAACCCTGCCATCTCCAGCCTGTTCTTCCAGTCTCTCCCAGGGGGTCAGACACACCCCTTCCTCCTGGGATGTCTCGAGCTCCACACTGACCCCATCGGCCAATCCCAAAGTGGACTCTGACTTCGGAGGAGGATGTCAGAATCTGACCACTTCTTGCCGCCCCACTATGTCCACTCAGGGCCCAGACGCACCTCCTCTCGTTGTTTCCATCACCTACCAGCTGGCCACCCCCACTGGTTTCCACCCACAGCCAGAGTGGCCTTTGAAGTGTCATCACGTGATGCTGTCTTGCTTCACATGAAGCTTGAGCTTCAGATGCCCATGGCCTGAACCCCTCGCTTGCTCAGACCCCCAATCGGCCAGGCCCTGTCGCCTTCTGCATCACTCTGCTCTGGCCCCTGGCCCCTGGGGCACCTCGCCTGTGGGTTCGGCCACCCAGGACCTGCGCCTGCAGTCCCCTCCAATACCAGCTGCCTGGCGCTCCCCTCTCCCGGAGGTCATGTAGATCTGTCGACTCTCCTGGCCCTCCAGCCTGGGTGAGCCAGCCCTGCCCCTTCCTCGCGTCAAGGTCTCAAAGAAGCTTCCACCTTCACCGTATGCTTTATGGGTGTGCGTCTGTCCTCTTCGGTGCCCTGTGCCCAGCGGGTGCTGGGTAAGTGTTGGATGAGCAAACTCCCACTTATGCTCACAGCATTCTCCCGTTTGCAACATTCTCCCCACTGAACCCACTTGCTCCATCGGTGTCCCCCAAGCCCCAGGCCTTCTCCCCACTCTCCCAAGGATGCCCATGCCGCCCTCTTCCTAGGTGCCTCCCTCCCGGGCCCCAGGCTTCCGGGAAATGACCCTGGAGGTCTTAACAAGGGGGTTGGGGAGCACGTCGGGAGGGGCCCGTGGCCTGGGGGGAGGGCTGTGGGCCTCGGCGGCCAGTGCTTGGTGACAGGCGCGGGTCGGGCCCCGCACCAAGCACAGCGCAGTGGGCACTGTCACCCCAACTACAGACGGTGCAGTCTCTACGACAGGAAAGATTCTGTCAGTTTTCTGGCCATAAAATATAACATTTTTTTAAATATTTTTTAAAGATTTATTTATTTATGCATACAAGTACTGGGGTACAGGACAGAGGTGTGGGGAGGGTGAGAGGATTCACCACAGAGAGCAGGGAGCAGAACAGGCAGATCAACGAAGTACACTGCTGAGGGGAGCAGCGGGCACAGCAGGAGAGGTCTGCCGCGCCATGTGGGTCCCCTCCCTGGCCGGCAGCAGGGATCGAACTCGTGCTGCAGTGGCTGCTGTTTGCTTCATAGTGCGTTGCTTAACCCACTGCACCACCAGGGAGGCCCTATTTTATTTTTTAAAAAGATTTATTTATTTATACATACAAGAGCTAAGGTACACTCCAGAGTCGTGGGAGGTGAGAGGATTCACCAGAGACAGAGTGGGGAGCAGAACAGGCAGATGGGCTGAAACACACTGCAAAGGGCAGCAGCAGGCGAGGCAGGAGAGGTCTGCTGCGCCCTGTGGGTCCCCTCCCCAGCTGGCGGCAGGGATCGAACTCGCGCTGCAGTGGCTGCGGTTTGCTTCATTGTGCGTTTCTTAACCCACTGCGCCACCAGGGAGGCCCTAAAATATAACTTTTAAAAGGATGTCATTGTCTACAGATGTACAAAACTGCAACAAGGGAAATAAATGATGGACAAGGACGACAGTGGAAATTCGTGGTTCTGCCCGAGACCAGCTCCGCGCCCTGGCCCCTCGGGGGCTGCTGACAGCAGCACTGTACTGCCCCGGGGGGCCAGTCCCCCGCCATCTGGGACCCCAGTTCCACCCCCACTTCTGTCTGCACCCACAGAGGCAGCAAATCCTGGAGACCGCGGGGCCTGGTGGGGGAAGGCGGCCCCTCGCTGCTCTCCCCGGCTGGGCCCGTGCCTCTGGGCGGGCACGCGGGAGCGTTGTGCACTCCCAGGGGACCCCGAGCCAGCACAGCACGGGGCTGCGTCCAGTCGGGCCCGCACGTCCGCCTCCACCACTGCCTCGGTCGCGGGCAGGGCCACCCCACAGCACTGAGCCACAGCCAGCTGCCCTCGTCTCTCACCGCCCCGGGTTTCGGGGCAGCCCAAAGAGAAAGGGGTGGCCTGGGTGTGCGTCTGCCTCCCCCACGTGCTTTAAAAATCTCAGAACAATGCCCAGAGGCAGCACACAGGGAGGGGGAGGAAAGGTTTATAAGTACAAGGGCCGGGGAAAGAGGGGAGCAGAGAGAGAATAATGGGGTGATCGGCCGGCAAGTCCTACCTAAGACGCATCTGAGCTGGACAGGCAGTGATGGCAAGCTGAGCCCCTGCAGACCGCACCCCAAACCCCCTCCTTTCGCCTCTGTCAAGCTCCACCCTTGCTTCCCAGCGAGCCCTCAAGAAGTCAGGGATCCCAGCAGGGATGGGATGGGAGCTGGGGCCCTCCTGCCTGGGGCCTTTGCATGGAGGGGCTCCCCAAAACATCAGTGTGTGGGTTCCTTCAGGACAGAGCTGATGGTTACCCCCAGCCCTGTCCTAAAACACCCGAGAGGCAGGGGTGTCCTCGCTGGGGCTGCATGAGACATTCAGGCATTTGCCCCAGCTCACAGGCTCGGTCGCTGGAGAGCTGGGGTGGAGCTGGATTCCTGACACCCCAGTGCTCACCCCCTGCTTGGGGGCACCCTGCCCTAACAAGGGGTGTCCCAGCTGCTGTCCTGCACCCTCCTAGAGAACCACTCACAGTCCTGGCTCCCCTGTTCCCACAAGAGACCCCAGGAAGAGGAGAGGAGAGAGAGCGCTGTGCTTTGGGGCTGGCGGCCAAAGCTCCCCTCGCGCCCAGGTCCCTAAACCCTTTTACTGCCTCCTAAGCGCTGCCTCTGGACCCACGCTCACCTGCTTATTTAAGCTCCAATAAAAGGTAAAATAAAAAAAATTAATGATCTAAAACTTGCTTTTTAGACCAACCTAAGAGGACATTTTACTTGTAAATGTAAGTAAGAAAACAGGACTCCGTTTCTGGGTTATGAGACAAATAAATAATCACCCGGGCTCGGTGCCCTGCGTTGTCCGTAGCCCTGGCCACGCAGGCCGGCGGGGAGACCCAGGGCGCCGGACGCCGCTCTGTCCCGGGCTCAGCTAGCAGCGAACACACGTCCTTTATGAAACGGAGATGAACCTCGCGGTTTCCAAGTCCGGCCCCAGCCACAATCCTCCCTGCCTGCCCCGGCGCCCCAGCCAGCGCCCGTCTGCAGGGGTGAGGAGCTGTGGGTGCTTCTGAAAGCTCAGCGGGTCAGAGGCGCTCGGCCCAAGCAGGGGCTGGGGGGCAGCTGCAGGCCAGCGTCAGGGGAAGCACGACCATGGTGGGGGTTTTCAGAGCCGGCTTCATGTGCAGAGACACGCTGCACCCCACTCAGCGTGGGCTGGGACTAGAGGTGAGGGGAGCGGACGGAGCAGGAAGGGGAGGCCATGGGGACCCGGAGGAGAGAAGAACAGCACGGAGCAGACACCGCGGTCTCCCTCTCGCCTGGAGGCAGGGGTGGGGCTGGGTTGGGACATGCAGCCAGACTGTATGGGAGTCCCGGCCACAGGGAGAGTGGGGTGGGGGGACTGTCAGATATTGGTGAGAATTTCCAGAAACAGAAGACAAGCGAGTCCTCCAACTCGGGAATCCGACAAAAGGCAGGGAGTCCTTTTTTGGTTTTTGTAAAGATTTTATTGATTTTTACATAGAAGAACTGGGGTGCAGGCCAGAGGTGCAGGGTAAGAGGAGTCACCAGAGACAGAGCAGGGAGTAGAACAGGCAGATGGACTGAAACACACTGCTGAGGGGAGCAGCGGGGAGGAAGGAGAGGTCTGCTGCGCCATGGGGGTCCCTCCCTGGCCGGGGATTGAGCTCATGCTGCTGTGCTGTGGATGCTTCATAGTGCTGAGATTTAACCCCTGCACCACCAGGAAGGCCCCCTGATTTCACCTTTTACGGGAAGTGGTGGGCTGTTCTGACCTTGGGTTGCCCAAGGAAAGACCAACCCATGCATCCTCCTCCGGCATCTAACACAGCTTCCCGCAGCCTCAGAGGCCCTCCCTAATCAAGCCTGGGGGACACGGGGTGCAGGGTTTGCCCCCCGCAGCCAGCCTGTGGGATCCAGGGCGCAGCAGCCTGAGCTTGGAGCGGGGCTGCTCCTGGAAGGTGCCCCTGCCTCCCCAAGGGGGTGCCCCCTGCTCTCTCGCCTGCAGAGAGCCCAGCCTGGTGCCTTTGGGGCCCTGGCTCCTGCCTGCCCAAGGCCCCTGGGGCTCCCCTGGCAGCGCCCGGGGTTCTCTGTCTCACACCGGGAGACCCAGCCTGCTGGGAGCAAATGCACGTGTCCTTCAGTAAATAAGCAGTTGGCAAATGTTTGTTTGTCACGTCTATTTTCACACATGTATATGTGTTTGGACAGGAAGAGTTTCCTTTTGCTGTTTTTCCAACTTATTTTTCTGTGTTGCAGGCCGCTGGCCTGGGGTCTGCTCCCCTAGGCATCTTGGGGTGCAGCGCCCCCGGGCGGGCAGCCTGACAGAGGCTGAGGACTCCCCTGAGACCAAATGAGAGAGCTGGCAGTCCGGGCAGGAGGCGGAGCTGCCTGCAGGGCTGGTCCCTCCCAGGACTTCGAGAGGCCAGAAGCAGCGTTTACAGCCTCTTCGGGACAGTGGCCAACAGGGACGCGATGTCTTTGCGGTGGATTCTGTCGTGCATGTCACGAAGCTGCCAGGGAGGGGCGCTGGGCAGCCCTGGGCCTGGGGGCGGGAGCCCTTGCAGGGATCTGGTGGTTAAATACTCATCACTGGTGGGGCCTCCCTGGGGACGCAGCGGGGTGAGTGCACAGCCACTGCAGCGCGAGTTCGATCCCCGGCCAGGGAGGGACCCACAGGGCGCAGCAGACCTCTCCTGTCTCCCCGCTGCTCCCCTCAGCAGTGTGTTTCAGTCCATCTGCCTGTTCTGCTCCCCACTCTGTCTCTGGTGAGTCCTCTCACCCCCCGCACCTCTGGCCTGCACCCCAGTTCTTGTGCATAAACAAATAAATCTTTTAAAAAAAGTACTTATTGCTGGAAATGCACTTGAGAAGCCCCACGCCCAAGCCATGCCCACAGCTTCTCCTTTCAAAAGAGATGCCGGGCGCAGGCAGAACGGGGCTGCCTTGGTCTGAGACCCCTGGACAGACGCAGTCGCCAGGGGGGTGGTTGCCGACTCCCCCTTCCTGACAAGTTCCCGCGCATCTGCAGATCCTGTCCTCTCTCTCCCCGTGGGGGGGCGGGTTGTGCTTGGAAATATTTTAGGAACATTTTTCACTTACTCTTCCAAAAGCACATCTGAGAGAAGACGGCTTCTGATAAATATGCATTAAATGGGAAGCATTTAGAGGCAGTTGGTCTTGTTTTCTATCCTTATCCATGTCTTTTTGAATTAATTTTGAATTCTTATAGGGCTTCTTAGTCATTAATTACAATTAACTCCATCACTTGCTCTGCCCCAGGCCCAGCCCCTCCCGCAGCTGACTGTCTGTATGATGGATATGACCCAGCGTCTCTGCAGCCCTAGACGAGTGGGCCCCGAGCACCAGAGGCCGCCCCAGGCGCCGGCCCCAGGCTGCTGCTGGCTTCCCAGAACCTGCTGCACGCCCCCAGCCGCTCAGAGCACCCCAAGGCTGTCACGGGGAGGCCCCAGGTAGGGGAGGGGAGGGAGGGACGCGTGCCAAGGAGAGCAGCAGTCACGTGGCCGAGGGAGGCTGAGAAGCCCACTCACAGCCCGCTGAGGAGCCCCGCGGGCCAGCCCCTTTGGGAGGCTGGCAGTGCGATTACAGGGCTGAGCCACCGGAGGTCACGGTCTCCTGCTCTGAGTCCCCTCCAAGGCGTTGTCAGGATTCAATCAGCCGAGCGCCCGCGGGGCTTAGCGCCTGGACAGGTAAGCTCCAGATAAACGCGCTGCCGCGAGATTGGATTCCGGGAAGCTGCTCCCTGGAGGATTATAAACCCGCACAGGAGGCGGCAGCCGGTCTGTCCTAACTTCACTCCCTTAGCACACTGCCGAGGCGGGAGGCCAGACTCGGTGTGCCTGAGAAGCAGTCTTGGGGCGGACACAGGCCCCACCCCGTCCTTCCAGGACCCCGTTTCCATTCCCCGACGCCCCTGCTTTGGTTTTTTTGACTCCGCTTTCTTCCCAGCCGCCTACCTGCGTTCGCCCCGCCCCCGGTCTCTGCCGTGTCCCAGTAGGTGCGGCCGCAGGTGTGCGGCGCGGTGCTCCCGGGCTCCCGCTGTCTCCGCAGCAAACGCGCCCTCCACGAGTCACCTCCGGCAGGTGGCTGAGTGTCCCACAGCAAAGGAGACCTGGGCAGCCAGTGGAGGGGCCCCTGAACCCCCTAGAGGGGTCCTGTGCACCCAAGGGAGGAGTCCCATGTACCCAGGGGAGGAGTCCGGTGCACCCAAGGGAGGAGTCCCGTACACCCAAGGGAGGAGTCCTGTACACCCAAGGGAGGAGTCCCGTGCACCCAAGGGAGGAGTCCCATGTACCCAGGGGAGGAGTCCCGTGCACCCAAGGGAGGAGTCCCGTACACCCAAGGGACGAGTCCCGTACACCCAAGGGACGAGTCCCGTACACCCAAGGGACGAGTCCCATGCACCAGGGGACGAGTCCCATGCACCAGGGGAGGAGTTCCATGCACCCAGGGGAGGAGTCCCATGCACACAGGGGAGGAGTCTCATGCTCCCAAGGTAGGAAGCCTGTGCTTCCCCAGGAGGGGTAGCATGCTCCCCTGGAGGGGTCCCTGGTTCCCGTGGGGGACCCAGACTCCAAGTGTGCTACTCGGGCACCCCAACTATAAGGAACAAGAGCCACCGACCCATTCCAGATGTGTCCCAGCCCAGCCCTCCTCCCCAGGCCTCTGCAGGTGACCATGGGCGCCGTGCACCCAGGGAGCCTGACAGCCAGGGCCACGATGCAGCCGGCGCCCACCGCCGTGCCACTCACCGGCTGCCGTGCCCGCCCCTCGGGGATCCCCAGTTCTTAGCCCGCCGCTCCTCCCACGGGAGCCCAGCTGCTGCGCGCTTGGGGAGCCTTCCGGGGGCGGAGGGGCCGGCGGGGCCTGGGTGCCAGAGCAGGTGCACCAGGCCTGGGGCAGCAGAGGCAGAGGCCAGCACCTGCCTGGGCGGCCTGGAGCGATGTCACCACCCAGATCACGGCAGATGGGCTCGGATCGGCGTGAGGTGCTGTGGGAAAGGCAGGCGGGAAGGAGGCGCTGCCGACGGGCACCCCCACATTGCTCAGGGGCTGCAGCTCTCAGACACAGTCGTGCTCTCAGCGGTGGCCCGCACCCCCGCGCCTCGTTCCGGGGCTGTGTCTGTCACCACCGACCCTCAGTGCCAGGAGGACCCCGACGGGGCAGGTGGGCGCCCCACGCGCCCACAGCCACGGCTCAGCCTCAGCCGCCAGGGCGAGTGGCCTGAGGGCGCCTGACCTGTCAGGGCCCAGGCCCTGGACACGCAAAGCCCAGCAGCAGCCCTCTGGCCCCAGCACAGCCGCAGCGGCAGCTCGCGGCCCTGGGCTGTGCTTCCCAGCAAGCTGGCATCCTCCGGCTTTGGCCCCAGGGCGCGTGGGCCGTGGGGCGGGGCCCGGGGGCTGCAGGTGCGTGTCCAGGCGCGGCAGTGCCACCGAGCGCGGCCACCTGAGTCCCGTCTCCTTGTCAGACATCTCGGGGCCGCGTCAGGAGCTCCCCCAGGGCAGGTCACATGGCCAGTGGGGCCACAGACGGGGCGGGAAGCGGCCGGAGCAGCCCAGCGCCTGGCCCGGCCGGAAGGACCTGCTGCAGCCGCAGGGCCACTGGGCACAGGGCTGGTCCCCACCTCGGGGAGCTTCCAGCAGACTCCCAGAGCACCTGGGCCCTCCCCTGCAGGGGCGGCTCTGTACCCCCACTCCTCTCCTCCTGTGTTAGTGCCTGCAAACCCCCATCTCATCACATCTCCCCACTTTCCTTGGGTCCAGGCGGTTCTGTCCGACACCTCGTGACTGCACTCGCCGGCCGTTCGGGACCCACCGGCCACCCCAGGGCCTCTGGCCGCCGCCCGCTGGTCTCATCACAGGGCCTCCGGCCCCCACCCCCCATATATGACACACACACACTGCACTTGCTCTCTGTAAGTTAAGGGGAGACCGGGCGCCTCTTTCAGCCCGCAGGCTACCGCCGGCTCGGGCACTCCACCCAGCGTGCCCGGTCTGGCCCTGCAGGCTCGTGTCTGCATCGACCACACACCTGGGGAACCCCGGTGACGGCGCATGCGTGAGCCCCAGGCACGCGCGTGTGACGCCACGTGGTGGGTGTGCTCGGGGCGGCGTGCCCACGTCAGGGACAGGGTGCGGGACCCCCGCCCACGAGAGGCCCAGTGGTCAGCGCCCAGCGCAGAGCCTGGGTGGGGGCAGGAGGCCGCGTCCGGTGGGCAAAAGGCTCACAAGTGAAACCCCCGGGGGCCGGCGGAGGCTCCGGCCGGCCCTACCCGCGGGCCAGCAGCCCGGAGCTCGGTCCTCCCAGCCCTGCGGCCAGCCTGGGTGTGCCGGCACGGCCGCTCTCCATCAGCACTAATGAACAGCTCGGCCGCACCGTTTAGGGTGCGATGAACAGCCCCGCAGTTACAGCCCAAATAAACTCCTCTTTAATGAGAATACTTTTCCTTCCATTATTTTATGGGCTGCTGGTTAGAGATGCTAAGTAAAAATCATTTAAAGCGGCAATAAGGCCACCGCAGTCGACGGGAGGCTGTGGGCTGTGGGTGCCGGTCCAGGGCGGGACCCAGGGAGGACGGCAGCAGGCCCAGGGGGCGAGGCCCCGGGCCCCAGGGTGGGCAGGGCGAGGCAGGGAGCCGAGGGCTGGCAGGTGGCAGGCACCCGCTCCCCGCAGCCACCGCTGTGTGCCCAGCGCTGCCCCACACCACCTGTGGCGGTGCTGAGTGCCCAGGACAGGCAGGTCTCCAAGGAACTTGCGAAGCCTCCAGGGGCCCACCAGCCAGGCCTCCTCCGTCAACCAGCTGCGTGCTCCCGCCGAGGCCCTGCTTCATGGAGAAGAGACGGGCCCCAGGCCCCAAACCACAGGGCCCAGAGCTGCGAGGGCATCAGGGCGCAGTGGCCGCTCCCTTCTCAGCCCGGCCTCTCCTGGCACGGAATGCTCATCTTTGTGCCAACACCCTCGCGGCACTCCCGAGACGCTCCCGCTGCTGCCTCCGGCCGTCAGCAAAAGCACATCAGAGGCACGTGCTTCGCAGAGCTGCGGTCTGCACCGGATTATCGGAACCGGCCGACATCGAGCCTGCCCTCAGGCGGCCGTCTGGGCGGGCACAGGAGCCCCCGGGCAGCCCTTTCCTGGACCCCCTGCCCGGGCAACGAGAACATCACCCAGCTGGCACCGAGGGGCCGGTTCTCCAGGGAGTTGCTCGTGTTCCAGGGCCTTTGAGCGGGGCTCAGCTGGGCAGACGCCCGGTGCCCTGCCGGGGTGGGCGCAGGGCTCGAGCCCCGAAGGTCGGCTTGGCGGCCACAGTCTGCACTCCCGCGGGAGGCCGTCCCGGCACCGTGGTCCAGGAGCTGCTCGTCACCAGCTCTGGGCATCACCCTGATTCAACCCCCTGCTCCGAGAGCTCCCCTCCCTGTTTCCTTCCCTGGCGGAGAGAAGGGTGACAAGCAGCTCTGTGACGTGAGACCGTCTGTGCACCTGCGTCCTGCTCGGCCACCCCAAGGTGCAAGAGAAGGCACAGCGGCATCCGTCCGTCCCTCCTCAAGGAGAGCACTCGGGCAGGTGCACGCGGCTGCTAACAGTCCGGTGCGTGGGGAGACGGCCGGGGCAGGGATGTGAGAAGCGGGTTCAAAGGAGAGGAGCCGAAGGTGGGAGGACATGGTAGGACTTGACCTTTCAGGCATTTGCTGCACCCCTGCAACCCCCTCACCCCCGACATCCCCTGCACCTCCTACACCCCTTGCATCCCCTGCATCCCCTGCATCTCCTGCATCCTCTGCTGGCGGCAGGTACTGGCAGGCACCAACAGCAGCAAGGCTGCCTTCTGGGATATCTACTGCTTAAAAGCCTGGGATCAAGAGCCAGACATGGGGCTCGTCTGGGCCACGCGGCCGTAGGTGGCTCTCATTGGTACCTGGACCTAAGTCTCAGGTGGTGATGATGGCACTGAATGTCTACGGAGCACCGGGCCCAGAGCTGGCTCCTAGGGAGTGGGACGCAGCCAATGGGACCAGGCGCCGAGCCCCCAAGGCAGCAGGAGTGAGCCCCACCTTAAAGACACCTGCGGGCAGGCTGCAGCCAGTGCGCAGGCGCAGACAGTGCCCCCTCCCCGCACTCGTCCGGGCTGTCTGTGCTGCAGAAACCGGGGGAGGGCTACAGCCAGGGAGGGGGCGGGCACCATACATCAAGCCTTTCTTTCCCTTTCCCAGAGCAGCTGCTAATTCTTCATCCAGCCTTCTTGGCCCAAAGGAGGAGAGATGGATGGGAAGGGTTTAGCAGACCAATGCCACCCAGGTTGGGGCCAGAGGGAGGCGCCCAGCGGGAGGGCTGTGGGTGGGTGCGGGCTGCAGTGCAACAGCCTCCCCCCCCATCTGTTTAGGAGCTCTGGTTCCTGGCCAAGCCGGCCCTGGAGGGGCAGGTTGAGCCCCGGCCTTGCAATGCGCTTCCCACCAGGACTGAAGGAGCAGGACAGACAGACAGACAGACAGACAGACTGGAGCACCCCCTATGGGGAAAATGGCTGGAAGCAGGTTGAAGAGAAGGCTGAAGCTGCCTTGGGTTCCCTCTTCATTTGCAAGCGCTGCAGGGCCTGGTTCTTTAATTGTCATCAGGAACAAGTCGAAACAGCCCTCCAAATTAAGGACATAACTTCACAAACTCGAGTTTTACATTTTCTTATTGGAGAAAGTCATCATCTTCCTTGTCTCTCCTCTGTGCTTATAGAAAAGCATTTTTCTCTCCCTTTTGCCAATTTTTAATGATTTTTCTTCCTTCTGTACAACAAAGCAATCCTTCCAAATTAATTAAGTTTTCATTAAAATGTATTATTGTAATGTGCCAGGTACTGAGCAGTGATTTTGTTTCCGGGAGAACAAGCCTGCAAGAAAAACACCATCGCTTGGGCAAGCAGCAGCCTCAGCCCCCTTCCCGCCCCTCTGGCTCAGAGCATCTGCACACAGTAGGTCCAAATAAGTGCTCTGCACACAGTAGGTCCAAATAAGTGCTCGGGGCAGGACTGGGCCAGTGGCCAGAGGCGTGGGCACGGCCGGGGCGCTGTTGGCCACCTGTGCTCCTGGTCCATCCTTCATGTGGTCCTCGGTGTTGCCTGGTGCAAGCCAAGCACCCCGAAGGTGAAGGCGAGTTCTTCCTGGAGTCTCTGGGCCTCCAGAAGCATGGGGGTGAGTAGAAGGAGGACACATGGGGAGGAGTGCAGGGGGAGGGTCTTTTGGGGTTGGAGAGGAGTGCAGGGAAGGGGCACGTGTGGAGGGAGGGGCACATGTGGGGGATGGGCACAGGGGAGG
>JAGFMF010011642.1:2988717-3019413 GCA_019455555.1 Galemys pyrenaicus | reverse complement strand
GGGCTGGGTGGGGCTGGGGCTGGGCTGGGACTAGGCAGGGGCAGGGGCTGCGGCTGGGGCTGGGCTGGGCAGGGACTGGGCTTGGGCTGGGCTGGTGCTTAGCTGGGGCTGGGCTGGGCAGGGCTGGGCACACTCCCCCCTGGCTAGAGCACAGCCCGGTTTCCCTGGCCTTGGCTTTTCTGAACACAGGCCTCCCTGCTGAGCCACCTGTCCAGGGCTAGAGGCCAGGACTACCACGCAACCCAAGCCCTTGAGGGACCCCCAAGCCAGGGCAGCGTGCTGGTGAAAGAGGCGTGAGGACAAGGAGCAAGACTGGTTTCCCAAAGCCCTCGCCACCCCGACCCTGGGGCCTCCAGCCTGCCCACCCCTCCTCCACACTTGAGCTTTGGCCTGCACCTGGCTTCCGGCAGGCTTGTGAGCGCTTCCTGCGAGCCCGTAGGCGGCATTCCCTGGGCTGCCGCCCGCCGCTGACACAATGCTCTGGGCCTCAGGTAAAGGACCATGGGGCTGCAGAGTGCTGCCCGTGGCGGAGGTGGGACTCGGGGTGCCCGGCTCTGCCGTCAACCCACGGAGAACACTGGCTGGAGCTTGGGGTGTCAGCCGTTTTTCAGGAGTTTACGGATAACTGGCAAGGAGGAAGAGATGCTTACTCATGAGAACTTGCGTTTCATTAGACAAGCGCGGAGTTGAATGTTTACGTCCAGAAATGTAAAGAAAACCCCCTGAGATCGCGTGATTACACATAGAACCTCCAAACCAAAGGAAAAAAATAAATAAGTAGGACGCACGATTTGGCCAGGGGAGGACAAAAGTGAAATGATACCAAGCAGAAACAGAGGAGGCCTCTATTAGAACAGTAGCTGCAGCTGCAGACCCCCGGCACTTCGTTCCATTGTTAACATGCTGGACTCCTGATGACAAGAAGCATACTGAAGGCAGATCACACAGGAACATTAAAAATAAAGGGACGAGGGCTCCCTGGTGGCGCAGTGGGTTGAGCAACGCACTGTGAAGCAAACCGCAGCCACTGCAGCACGAGTTCGATCCCTGCTGCCAGCCAGGGAGGGGACCCACAGGGCGCAGCAGACCTCTCCTGCCTCCCCGCTGCTCCCCTCAGCAGTGTGCTTCAGTGGATCTGCCTGTTCTGCTCCCCGCTCTGTCTCTGGTGAATCCTCTCACCTTCCGTGACTCCGGTTGTACCCCAGCTCTTGTGTGCATAAATAAATACATCTTTTTTAAAAAATAAAAAAAATAAAGGGAGGGAAAAATACATACAAGAAAACCAGCATGTAAAGGACAGGGGTGAGGAAGACGGCCAAGAAGATCTGAGATGAAATCTTGAAGAGGGATTAAAAAGAGTTTCACAGTTCTACAAAATAATAAACCCCAAATAATAAAAACTGTGAACTTGTAGGAAAATTTTCAAAATCCATAATTATTATGAGAGCTTTTTAATTTATAAGAAATTAACAGGGGGTCTCCCTGGTGGCGCAAGGGGTTGAGCGCTGCACTATGGGGCGTCCACAGCCACTGCAGCGTGAGTTGGAGCCCCGGCCAGGGAGGGGACCATAGGGCGCAGCAGACCCCTCCTGTCTCCCCGCTGCTCCCTTCATCTTTCTGTTCTGCTCCCCGCTCTGTCTCTGGTGAATCCTCTCACCCCCCGCACCTCTGGCCTGTACCCCAGCCCTTGTGTGCATAAATAAATAAATCTTTTTTAAAAAGAAATTAACATACCAAAGGTTAATCAGAGTTTGACATTTATATGAAATGATATAGAAACTACAATGCAAAACGATTCTGGAGGAGAAAAGAACAAGCTGGAAGGATGCTCAGTGACTTTGAGACTTAGTGCAAATCCACAGTGGTGGGGGTGACATGTCAGCCCAGGGACAGCCACGGGGTTCGTGGGAAGGGGGCCAGAAGGTCCCTCAGACAGGGGATCGATTTCAGTGGCAAATGCATCGATGGGGGAGGCAGCGTCTCTTCAACAGAGGCCAGAGAGTGGCTCGGCCCAAACGCACCTCTTTCTCGGCTCAGCGCGTCTGGTGATGGGCTCAGTGAGAAGAACAAGCCACACGACTTCCCAAAGACAGCGGCGGGAGCGTCCTTGCGGCCTTGGGTTAAGGGAGGAATTTTTAGATACAATACCGAGAGCGCAGTCCACAGCGGAGAAAACACATTTATCAGCCTTCCCACAAATTAAAGCCTTTGCTTGGGGTGAGACAAGGTTAGGAGAGAGAAAAGACAAGCCATAAACTTGGAGAAAATATTTGCAAATCGCACACCCACAAAAGACTTGCCCCTGCAATGTGTGAAGAATTATCAGAAGCCCAGCCAGAGGAAACACCCCACATGAAAAATAGGCAGGATAAATCGAGCAGACGTTTCACCCAAAAAGAGAGGAAACTGGACAGCAAAGGAGCACAGGAGGGGGCGCCCGGGGCTCAGCGAATGGATTCAGCGCCCTCACCGCGACTCGGGGCCCAACACGGGGTCGGGAGCCAGACGCGCTGGACGTCCACGCAGCGGGAGCCGTGACTCGCACAAGCGTGTGGAGCTGGACTCCCGCCAGCAGAGGGGACAGGGCGAGGGCCTGGGAGGGTGTGGGGCCCCTCGCCACTTTTTTAAGGGTTCCCAGCACGCCCGGCAAGGAAAGCAGGTGTGGATCCCAGCCGCGGTGCTGCCCCACTTGCACAGTAGGGCTGCTCCAGGCTGCCGGGCCCCTGCCTGCCACCTGCGCCAGGGCAGGGCACGCAGCAAGGCCGCTGTGGGCATGCAGAGGGTGCGGCCGCCCAGCAGCGCTTCCCGCAAGGCTCAGGCGTGGACAGCGGAAGCCCCGCAGCCCGGCCTCGGGCCAAGAGGAGCGGATGGCCACAGGCGGGCGCTGAGCCTGGGGTGGGCCCCGGAGCACCGGCCCGGGGAGCCCGCCCCGGACTGCCCGGCACGATGACAAACAGCAGCGGCCTGGATGGCACAGACGGCGTCCGGCCACGCGCACGTCCACGCATCACCAGAAGAGGACCAGGACTGGCCAGCAGCACACCAGGCCCACTCGCGAGGGCCAGGCCCAGGCAAGGACACAGCTTCTCGATGCATCTGCGTGTCCTGTCACAGCTCAGCTGGGAAGGCCGGCGAGGGCCATCCCGGCCAGCAGAGCCGCCTCGCTGTGTCCGCCCGAGGACCACTCAGAAGCCCTGCGACACCCGGAGTCGGCAGCGGGACACCAGGCCTCCCGCAGGCCAGCGGAGGGGCTGGCAGACGCCGTACACCGGCCCCAGCCACGTCCCCACGTTCCGCGCAGACTCAAGTGCATCCCAGACACCCCGTCCCCCTGCCCGGCCTCGCTTCTCGACGGCTGCGGACGCCACGGTGCGCTCCTGGCTGCGGGCCGCCCACCTCCTGCTCTGCAGAGCCAGAGACGTGTGCGGGCCGCGCCTGCTGGGTCTCCTCTGGCTTGTGCGAGCTGCGTCTCCAGCTGGCCGCTCTGTCCATGCCCCAGGGGCAAGCGTCTTCTTGGGGTCCCCAAGAACCCCGGTCTGCGGGGTCAGCTTGGCCCTAAAGGAGGCCGCTGCGCACCACCAACGGAGCACGCTGAGCCCGGCAACACGTGAGACGGGCTGCTGTCACCGTGGGATTAGAGTCGGGCTGCTGCCCGGTGGGCCAGAGGCTGAGACGTGAGGTTGTCCAGCCTGGGCCGGAGCGGCCGAGCTGCAGGGGCCGCGGCCGGTGGGCGGGCTGGCCGGGACACGCTCCCCGGGGAGTCCTCTGTGGTGGGGTGAACACCAGCGCCCGTGGTTTCCAGCGACGTGCGTGAGGGGCTGCCGGTCCCCACGGGCATCCCCACCCACCACAGAGTGTCCCCCCCGCTGGCCGCTGGCCGAGGGCTGGAGCAGCCACGTGGGTCCGAGACTTGCCGGCTTGCGGTCCGCTGTTCTCGACCTCTGCCTCTGGCCCATCCATCAGTCAGATCCATGGCTTTGGGCAGCTCTGACGTGTGTCCAGTGTCCAGGGGTGCGGTGGGCAGGGACGTGCCTCCAGCCGGGTCCTTCACTTCCTGGCTGTGCGACCTGGGCCTGGACAGGTCTCTTGACTGCTCCGTGCCTCAGTCTCCTCGCCTGTGAAATGGGACAAGGGTCACGTGTTGGTGGGCAGTGGGGTCCAGGTGAGTGGTTTGGTCAGGCGAGGCCTGTGGCGGCCACCACAGCCCGTCGGTGCGTCTCTTTGGGGACGTGCTGCATCCGGAGGGAGACGCAGGCTGCAGCCAGGCCCTGCTCTGCCCCCCCCCCGCCCTCCGCCCTCCGCCACCCCTGCCCCAGAGCATCCTGGAGAGCTTCCTGCCCGGCGCTGCAGGGAGTGCCCTGGCCGGCACCTGCTCGTGCAGACCTGGTTTCCCAACATGAAGTGCGATGTCAGGGTGAGGTGTTTGTCGTTCTCCGGCGGTTGAGGAGACGCCTGTCCTCAGCTTGCCATGGTTTTTTTTTTAAAGCTTTATGCAGACAAGAGCTGGGGTACAGGCCAGAGGTGCGGGGGTAAGAGGATGCACCAGAGACAGAGCGGGGAGCAGAAGTAGCTCCCGTGGCTGTTGCTGCGCTTGTTTGAGGTGGATTACCACTGCTGTGATTGTTATTCTTTCCAACAGAGCTCCCCACCCGGCCTGGTGTCCGCCCGCTCCTCCGCGGCCCTGAAGCCCAAGCCCTGCACAGCGCCTGGACAGCCGAGAAGAGAGCTGTTCTCCCCGGTCACCAGTGTCCCGGCCCGCTGCCCTCCGCTCTCCACCCATCCCAAGTGGCTCCCCAGGGCCCCAGGACGGCTTCCTCCGAGTCTCCGGCCCAGCGGGCTCCCAGCGGCCCACGCCCAGCCTCGGCCTCCTTCTGCCCAGACCCCCTCGGGGCTCCCAGGGGTCTTAGGCTCGTCCAGCAAACCGTGACGACACACCGGCTCTGCGGCACGCACGGACCTGGGCAGCAGGGTGGGCGTGAAAGACGAGGGCCGGGCCTCTGGGGCAAGCGCAGGGGTCTGAGAGCCAGGCAAGCGGCAGTGGCCGCACCAACGGGGTGATTTCCAGGAACGGGGCTGATACGGGGATGAGCAGCTGAGGGCCCCAGCGTGGTGGCCGTGCCCAGGACCACAGCTCCAGGAGGGCGGAGCCCTGAGCCCCCCTGAGTCATCTGGAGCAGCAGTGCGTGTGACCACAGGGCCGGGGAGCCAATGGAACCCCAAATCTGCAAGGACAGCATTGGGAGGAAGGGCAAAACCAGGAGAAGCTGGGTTCGGGTCACGCCCAGATCCTAAGCGATGTTGGCAAACTGCATTAGGAATTATGTAAGGAGGATAAACACATTATGACCTAATCTGTTTATTCCCAGCATGCAGATTTATTTTAACATTAGAAAATCTATCAATGTAATTTGCCACATTAACAGATAATGGAGAAAAATCAAATGAGCGTCTTAAAACATACAGAAACCGTTTGATAGAAAATTCAATATTCGTTCATGACTTGGAAAAAAAAGAGCCAAATCAATTTAGAGAGAAAATAAAATGCCCTTAATCTGATAAGCCATGTCTTTAAAAAACCCACACTGAAGTATCATTGTTTATGATGATCTCTGCAGAATCGTTGCCGACCGCGGGGAGGGGACAGACCGGTCATCGCGATGGCCCTCGGCTGCTTCAGGGGGACCAGCCAATGCGTGAAGACTAGGAAGAGACACCTCGCCCCAGGATGGCCAAAAGGCACCCCTCTGGGCAGGACCCCTGTGACACGCCTGTCACAGAGGAGCTCATCACACGTGCCAAGCCAGAGACTTGAACACATCCAGATAGAAAGTGTTTAAAGGCATCTAAGAAGTCCATTTGATTTCTGGGTAGCAGAAATAAAAAGAAACTAGCCTCTCAGCGACCACACCATCATCCTTTCCGGTAACGGTGGGGGGCTTACGTGAGACCAGGCATCCCAGACGAAGCGCAGGTGCCACTTGACGCCACAGGAGAACAAGCGAAAGTGGCAGAAAGTCGATGTGGTCCCGGCACGGGAGAGGGCGCCCCGGCAGGCCAGGCGCCCACGCACCAGGTCTGCCGGGGTCCAGCGTGGGCACCCCGGTCGTGGAGGAGGAGACACCGATGTGAGAAATACAGGTTGAAATTTTTCTGATTTTGACCAAAAACACATCCCAATCAAGAGAAACACAAAGGCGCTGTACATGTGGGCACCTCGTAATCAAACTGATGAAGAAAATAGGGGGGAGCATTTAAATCAGCCCGAGAGACGTCCTCCTTTGGGTGTGAAAGGGTAACCGGTGTGGAATTTACCTTCTCGTGTTCAACAACTAGGAAATGTTCAAAATACATAAAACAGCTATTTCCTGGGGCCTTGGGCAGTACAGGGCGGCACCCCGAGAAATCAGCGAGGCCACCCCGGCAGTCACCTGGCTTTCTTGGGGCAGAACGTAGCCATCCTCCGGAGGCAAGGGAGGTGGGGAGCTCGGGCGGCTGCAGAGCCTGAGCCGGTAGTCTCCAGAGATGGGGCTCGGGTGCCCCCACGCAGCTCTGTAGAGATGTGGCAGAGACACGGGTCGAGCCACAGGCAGGGGAGACCACCCACAGCCGTCCGCCGGGGCACAGCGGGGGCGGGGGGAACTTTGACTTGGCCGTGCAAGAGTGGGGGACTCCGAGGGGTGCTTGGGGGCGCCCAGGAGAACTCATAGCGCCCTGCAACAGGACAGATGAGCTCCCAGGACGAGGTCACTTAGAGGCCACCTCGAGGCCATGACCCGACCCACCGTACTCTGTCTGTCCAGGCAAACGCCAATATTCGTTAAAGAAAGATGACAAAGCTGAAAGGATGGGCAATGTACGCTTCAAACTGCCTGTTTGAGTTTTCAAGCCGAAAACTGCAAGCTGCAGACAGGGACCGAGAGGCAGCTGCTGCAATTTATCCAAGTAGTGGAAGGAAAGGAGGAGAACCAAGACTGCGCCCAGAACCCAAAACATCACCCCTCGAATAATGTCACCGATTGCAGTTAGCAAGATGTCAGACGCCGGGAAACGGAGCTTAATGGATCCAAACACATGGCGGTGTAAAGTGCGGGTAATTGAGCCCCAGAGAGCGGGGACGGGCTGAGGGAGAAGGTTACACAAAGAGCCAAGTTTGTATAGTTTCCAAATTTGATGAAAACTGTAAACCCACAAAGGCAAACAGCTTGAGATAAAAACACACAGAACCACATAAAGGCACAGCCTAACCAACCTGCTGAAAGCCGGTGAGAAGGATAAAATCTTACATTTTAAAGCCCTGTCAGAGAGGGGTGAAGATGCCAAACCACAGATGACATCTGTAAATGATGGAAAGAAAAAAATTGCCAGGGCTCCCTGGGGGCGCCGGGGTTAAGCACTATCATGCTATGGCAGTCACTGCAGCGCGAGTTCGATCCCCAGCCAGGGAGGGACCCACAAGGCACCACAGACCCCTCCTGCCTCCCCGCTGCTCCCCTCGGCAGTGTGCTTCAGTCCATCTGCCTGTTCTGCTCCCCACTCTGTCTCTGGTGATTCTTCTCACCCCTACACACACACCTCTGGTCTGCACCCCAGCTCTTGTGTGCATAAATAAAACCTTTTTAAAAAGTTAACAACAGAAAAATATGTATTCTAAATGCACAAACATGTAAGCATTAAATAATAAACATCTAAATAACCACAGGTCCAAAATATCCCAAAGAAAATAAGAAGATATTTTTCGCTGAACGGTGTGCAAGGAATTATCAAAATTTGTGGGAAGTAGCTGATGCAGGGGCAAGAGGGAAATCACGAACGTTCAATGGTTATATCGGGAATTTGGAAACGGCTGAAGTCAAGGACCCTATTTCACCTTAGAATAGGTAAATGGAAAGTTACAGAAGGAAGGAAATTGAAAAGCAAAGCGCATCCCCTGACAAAGTGGAAAATCAGACAAACAGCAAGAATCAGAAAACGGAAACTGGTTCTGAGGCGCCCGCAGAGGGTGCCCCGAGTTGGCTGGGGGGACCAGGAGGTGAAGGCCCACTCGCCAGTGGGCCCGACAGATGCCGTGGGGGGCGGGTCTTTCGATCCCTGAACGGACAGCGGAAAACAGTATCAAAAGTTTGAGCCAACAAGGTCAGCTGCTTGGATGAACTTGGCAAATTCCGTGACACTCAAACGGTCAAAATACACGCAGCCCTGAAAGAAATTAAATTCACTATTAAATTTATTTTTATTTTTCAAAAGATTTATTTATTCATATAAGAACTAGGGTACAGGCCAGAAGTGCAGGGGGTGAGAGGATCCACCAGAGACAGAGTAGGGAGCAGAAGGCAAGGCAGGAGAGGTCTGCCACACTATGTGGGTCACCTCTCTGGCCGGCGGTAGGGATCGAACTCGTGCTACAGTGGCTGCGTTCTGTTTCATAGTGCGTTTCTTAACCCACTGCACCGCCAGGGGAGGGCCCTCACTATTAAATTTAAAGAAATCAAATTCACAATCACAAATCTACCCAGGGAAAAACTCCAGATCCAGGTAACATCAGCGAAGAATCCGTTACATGTGAGGAGAAAGCCAGTTCCCCACCACGACTTGCAGAAAACGGAGCAAGGGGCAAGGTCCCCATTAATTTTGTCAAGTCAGCATTGCCAGTTACTGAACCCCGATTCATACATGCCAAGAAAACCATCAAAAACCTCAGCAGGGCCTCTCTGGTGGTGCAGGGGTTAAGCACTGCACTATGAAGCATCTGCGGCACTGCAGCGTGAGTTCAATCCCCAGCCAGAGAGGGACCCACAAGGCACCACAGACCCCTCCTGCCTCCCGCTGCTGCCCTCAGCAGTGTGTTTCAGTCCATCTGCCTGTTCTGCTCCCCACTCTGTCTCTGGTGCATCCTCTCACCCCCCACACACACATCTGACCTGTACCCCAGTTCTTACATGCATAAATAAATAAATACTTTTTAAAATGTATAGGAACAGGGCCTCCCTGATGTTGCAAAGGGTTAAGTCTCAGCACTGTGAAGCATCCTCAGTCACTCTAGTGCGAGTTCTATCCCTGGCCAGGGAGGGACCCACAGGGCGCAGCAGACCTCTCCTGCCTCCCGCTGCTCCTCTCAGCAGTGTGTTTCAGTGGATCTGACTGTTCTGCTCCCTACTCTGTCTCCTATAAATCCTCTCACCCTCCCCCACCTCGGACCTGTACCCCAGTTCTTGTATGCATAAATAAGTACCTCTTTAAAAAAATAAAAAGACCCGTAACAAAACCCTAGCTGATCAGATCCACCCACATGTAAGAGCTGACGAACTCCAGGAATGCAGGACAGTCCAGGCGTTAAAAACAGCAAGGTCGTGATGACACAACAGACTTTGGGTGCGGGGGTGGGGGGAGTCTCTCCTTAACACACCAGGAGCGGCAGCGACCTGCCCCAGGGCCCATCTGCTACCAGTTCTCAAACTAGGACTGGAAAGGGGCATCCACGGAGGAATAAAAAGCACCTTCGAAACCCCAGAGCTCATGGAGTGTTCAGTGATACAAGGTCTCCCCCCGACACTGAGAGCCTCCTTGTCTCTACCTAACACCGAACCAGCAGCCTCGCGGGCTCTAGAGGCCTGAGCTAGGAGCTGGAGGACTCCAGACCCAGGAAGCGGCAGTGGGGCGTCTCCCTCCGCGGACAGCGGCGCGCTGGAGTGATTCACCAGACTCGGCAGCCCCAGCAGCGCCCGGCCCCGGGAGGCTGCCGGAGGGACCTCTCCACCCCGAGGCCACGGGGGTGCCTTAGATGTGACACCGCAGCGCAAGCACCAAAGGAGAGGCTGATGAATTGGGCTTCATAAAATTCAAAACAACTGCTCTTCAAAACACTGAGAAAATGAAAAGGCAAGCCACAGACGATAAAACGGGGTTTGCAACCATCTGTCTTAACAAAGCGCTGGCGTCCAGGAGCCATAAAGAGCTGCTACAACACAATTACAAGAAGACAAGGAAAAATGGAAGACTTGAGAGGCCCCTTCGTAAAAGAAGATAAAAGACCGTCGGCGGGAGCACTAGCAGATGCCTCACGCGCTGTCACCGGGGACCGGGCCCCACACAGGCAGGCTCCCCTCTGCACCCCCGCCGCGGCCCGAGCGCCATAGGTCAGGTGCTGGGGCGTGCTGCAGGGCACGGCCGGGGAGCTTCGGAGAGCCGGCCGCGCACCCCACGACTCAGACCTTTCGTCCCGTTACTTACCAAGCACAAGCGAAAATATTTGCTAATCCACGACAGCTGGATTCGGAAAGCAAACGCTGGCTGCGCGCGGGGATGGCGGAGGTGTCACGGTGCCGGGACGCGGCAGGGGAGCCACGCAGAGCCCAGGGTCAGCGGTCTCAGGGCCCATCACACTGGCGAGCGAGGCCAGATGCGGACAAGGCCGAAAAACGAGGCAGCAGGTGTGCGGGGCAGCCCCGTCCTGCGTGGACACACTGCGGATGCATCAGCAACCCGGCCACCGAGGCACGCACCCACCGCGCGGCTGCTCTTCAAGGCGCTTTCAAAGTGAATCAGAAACGTGAGCAGTGGGGCCTCCCTGGGAGCGCAGCGGGGTGAGCGCCGCACTGTGGGGCTTCTGCAGCCACTGCAGCGCGAGTTCGATCCCCAGCCAGGGAGGGACCCACAGGGTGCAGCAGACCTAACTCCCTGCTGCTCCCCTCAGCAGTGTATTTCAGTGGATCCCCCTGTTCTGCTCCCCGCTCTGTCTCTGGTCATTCCCCTTACCACCACCCCCACCTCTGGCCTGTGCCCAGCCCTTGTGTGCATAAATACCTAAATCTTAAAAAAGAAAGAAAGAAACTCGCCCCGCTGCTGAAGGAGGTACATGAGTGGCCAGAGAGCGGGGAGGACCGCCGTGGTCACTCAGCAGAGAAGCGCACGTCAGCGTGGGGCTGAGCTCTCGGACCCATGCGGAAAAGCTGAACTCAAAATGGCGCAGAGTGGCGGATGTTGTGGGGGCGGAGGACGTAGGGGGGGGCGGGGGACTCCCCAAACATCAGTTGGTGGGTATACAGTGGATAAACACCCCACCCTCCCACTAGACGCTCCACTTCTGGGTAGTTACCCAGGAAAGGGAGGGGTCGCCCGCCCCAAGACTGGACGGGAACATTTAGGGCAGCTTTGTTCATAACGCCCCAAATTAAAACCAACCCAGTGGCCGTCCGCGGTGGATGATAAACAGGGGTGTGTCCGACTGGTGACGCGTCTCTGGGACAGGAAGGCCGGAGCTGGCCTCGGCAGGGCTCGCTCGCTCGCACGCTGTGTAAGTGGCCACGCCAGATGCCGCGCGGCGAGTGCTGTCCGATCCCGCTTGTCTAAACCCAGCCATGTGATCTGCAGTGACAGACGCCAAGAGCGGCCACCTCCACCCGGGGCTGGGACAGTGCCAGGAACCAGGCGCCCCGGGCGGGGGGGCGGGGGCAGGATGGAGAGCCTGCTGCTGGGGTGCGCACGAGGAGCCTCGCCTAGCTTGGGTGCTCTCCGTTGTGCATAACGTTCTGCACACATCACCTCCACGAGAAAGCGCGGGGGAGACGTACCCGAGCACCAGAAGAGATGAAGGAACAAATCCCACCAAGATGATAAAGGCCTCCCTGCAGGAAATTGTAAAACGTTCCTGAGATACTTCAAAGGGCCTTTTAAAAACGGAGGAAGTGCGGTTCGC
The DNA here is from genome assembly GCA_019455555.1 of Galemys pyrenaicus. Taxonomy (NCBI): domain Eukaryota; kingdom Metazoa; phylum Chordata; class Mammalia; order Eulipotyphla; family Talpidae; genus Galemys; species Galemys pyrenaicus. The sequence goes on along the minus strand of JAGFMF010011642.1, from coordinate 3,007,721 downwards.
GTTGACTGGAGGCCTGGACGAGACGCCGACGACCATGTTCCCGTGTAGCCGCTCTCTGCGTTTCCCATCAAAACCCCAAAAAAGAATCTGAAAGCGTTATGGAAGTTAAGGACCAAGAAAGAGCGGAGACACTGGACCCCGGAAGCGGGGAAAGGATGCAGGCGGGGCGGGCGCCTCAGCCCAGAGACAGGACGGGGCGGACGCGCCCTGCGGGCGCGGCCCCAGCACAGCCCAGCGCCGCCGCGGGCCTCGGGCTCTGGCGTCCAGGAGCCTCCTCCTCCCGGCCCAGCGGGGCCCGGGCAGGAGACGCGGACAGTTCCCGTTGCGCCCGCGGGAGGACGCGACCTTCAGACGGGGGCGGTTTTTGAACAGGACTCAAAACGCAATGACCGTAAAGGAGAAGCTGGATAAATGTGCCCACATAAAAGATAAGCATTTCCGTTCATCTGAAAACACCAATAAAGAAGCAGAGACAAGTGGTGGCAGAAGGCAATGGCCTAGCGTCTCGCGTCCGAGATACACCGGGCCTGCCCGCGCCCCTGACCGCTGCAGGGAGGGGCCGGGACGGCGAGCCCAGGCCCGGGCAGGCCCCACGCGGTCCTGGAGGGGACGGGCCTCGGGGAGACCCGGCCGCCCGCCGACGGCTGTGGGGAGGGCGGTCCTGGCCTGGAGCCCTGGGCCGCGGGGCGGGGGTTCCCCGAGACTTGCAGATGTGTAGACTCCTTGGGGCCGCAGCCTCCGCCAAAGGGGAAGACCGCAGGGCCGGCGGAGGGCGGGGCTGCCCACGGTGGGCGGGGTCTCCGAGCCGGCTCCCCAGGGGCTCCCTAGGGGCCCCCAGCGCGGCGCCCCCAGGGAGAAGTCAGCCTCGGAAGAGCGCTGCGTGGCTCTGCTGACGTGTGTCCCGTTCGCAGCCCGTGGGGTCCGGCATCGCTGACCCATGTGGGCCGCGGCCAGTCCCTGCCGGCGGGCAGGGAGCCACCCAGACCTGGCCGGCGTCCCTGGCCCCGCGGGACGGCGGCTGTCGTGGCTGGGAGAAGCCGCCGGGGTCCAGCTGCCTGGGAGGATGGCGAGCGCCAAGGGCGCGGAGCGCTGGGCGTGTGCCAGGGAGGTGGATGTGGGAGCTGGGCAGTCCACTGCAGGGGCTGCGCGGCTCCCTTCTGCTCCCGTCCCCTTTCTCAGCAGGGTGAAGAGGCCAGCGGGCAGCAGGAGCCGCGGAGGTCTCACCCCAGGTCAGCGGCGCCCCGCCCGCCGGCGTGCCCACTGCCTACTCAGGGCGGCCGGGAAGGTGGGGTCAGCCGGCCGCAGCGCCTGACTGTCACGGCGGCAGCACGCGGCAGGGCCGGCAGCAGGAGGGGACAGCGTGTCCAGAAGCCCGACCTCGGGCTCCTGCGTGCCAGCGCTGCGGTCTCAGACGGGGCTGCGGGGCGGCGCGGGGAGCCCCCAGGCCCCGCCTTCCCGGCCTCTGCGGCGGGCAGCCCCGCGCTCCCCCAGCGCCCACGCCGCGTCCTCCGCTGCCCGCCCAGAAGGAGCCTCCCTGGAATCCGAGCGCCCCAGGAAGCGGGCGACTTCGCTATGAAGGGGCGCAGGCAAACACTGAGTCTGTCCGGCAAGGGGAGACAGGGCAGCGCCCCGCGCGGGCTGCCGGACCGCGGAGTCAGCAGACGCGGGAGCGGCCATGCGGCCCGCGCGCCTCCACCCCGAGCGCCTGACGCGTGAAGCCCAGACGCCTCAGAGCCGCTGCTGCTTACTGCGAAGCCCGCCGCTGCCCGCCGCTGCCTGCCCCTGCCCGCCGCTGCCTGCCCCTGCCCACCCCAGGACAAGCCAACGAGGAGAGTGCCCTCGTGCCTGCCTCCCACGGTGGACGGTGCCCGCCCTGTGCGTGCAGACACACAGGTACGCACCACACACGTGCCATGCACACACCACATGCCACACCACACACACACACACCACACACCTCCAACTGCTGCTTCTGGAGTCCAGCTGAGCAGTCTTCACCGAAAGCAGGTTGACTGCAGCCTTCTTATCCTGTAGCGACCACCTCTCAGAGTCCACCCAGAGCCTGCTGGGTTTGTGTTCATGTGCACCAGCGAGGCGGTGCCGGCTCCGTGAGGCGGTGCCGGCTCCGTGAGGCGGTGCAGGCTCCATGAGGCGGTGCAGGCTCCATGCAGTCTCGCAGTCTCACATCAGCAGAGCCTGAGCTGCAGTTGAACTGGCGCAGCGTGAGAGGGCAAGGCCAGACCCCCACGCAGGCTGCCCACAGGCCTGGCGGGGCAAGGGGCCTGCGGCCCTGGCTGAGGGTCAGCTGGTGCGGCCGCTGCGGCAGGATCTGGGGTGGCCTTAAACCCTAGAAATGGAAGCCCCGCAGCCCCGCAGCCCCGCAGCCTGCCCTTGGGCATCGGACAGAGACATGGAGCCACCGGCCGGGAAGCTGCGTGTCCACCGTGGTCACGGCAGCGCCGGCTCCAGCAGGGAGGACACAGCCGCCCAGGGGCCCCAGGACAGGGGGCCAAGGAGATACGGCCGTCCACGCCGGGAAAGACCAGACTCGCCCTGACGGTCACACAAGGGGGCATGGGTCAGATGGACAGACAGATGCTGGACACTCACCCAGCAGGTGATGGACAAAGCAGACGCTTGTTAAAGTAGGGGACACGAGTGAGTGGAGTGGGGTGTCTGAGGCCAAGAGCTGGGGGGCAAGGTCAGAGGGCATGAGGGCAAGAGGGGTCTGGAAGGACGAGCAGCAGAGAGACGGCCACCCAGGGCCGTGGTGGAGGCAGGACAGACTGCTGCCCGGCGCACAGCTCCCCCGGGGACGGCGCAGCGCTTTACAAGAGGACTGTGGCCTTTTAGCCGGGAACAGTGAGCTCACGCAACGCGCTGGTGTGCGGCAGGGGGTGTGCCCGCCGTGAGCCGGCCCCACGCCAGCCACCGGGCCGGGAGGAGGGCAGTGCCCCTCTGTCCGCTTGGCTGCCCGCTGTGTTTCTGGGGACCCCGTTGTGAGCTTGCACCACCTGCGCCCATGAAGAAGTGTTTTAGGAGATGAGTGGGAAATTGTGCCATACACCCCCGCCGTTCCTAGCTGCCTAGAGCCCACAGGCCCAGTGGAGGGTGTGTGCCTCATGGGTGCAGGCATGTGGGTGCAGGCCTGTGGGTGCAGGCCCTGTGGGTACCCTGTGTGGGTGCAGGCTTGTGGGTGCAGGCCCCGTGGATGCAGGCCCTGTGGGTACAGAGCCCATGGGTGCAGGTCCCGTGGGTGCAGGCCTCTGGGTGTAAGCCTGTGTAGGCGCAGCGCTGTGGGTACAGCCCAGCAGATGAGCTAAACACAGAGGGGTGGCGGAGCTGCAACTAGAGCAGCGCAGGGGTGAGGGAAGGAAGGCTTCCTGGAGAAGGAGGCATATTACGAGCATTGGAGAGAGAATGGGCAGAGTCACAGCTCCTGAGCCCAGGTGCTCTCAGCCAGGTGCTGCCTCTGGGGCTGCATCACCCACAGCATCTGGCGGGGCCGAGGCTGGTCTTGCCGTTGCGCCGGGCCGGGGCCACAGGATGGGGCCGGGCCTGGCCCAGGTGCACCAGCCGTGAGTACACAGCCAGCCCCCACCCCCCATGGTGCACACCAGATCCGCGGCTGGGGCGGGCAGAATGCCTGGGGGAGCGTCCGGAGCAGAACCAGCAGGGGTCCAAGCCCAGCACCAGACAGCACAGAAGTGGGTGAGGCCCAGAGAGTGAGGGTCCCTGGGGGCCGGGGGCCAGGGAGCCAGAGCCAGGTCCCTAGAGGCCAGCAGACGTCTCTGGGCTCCGGACCAGAGGGGCCTCTGTGGCCGCGTTCGTCCACCAGGAGCTCCGTCCAGCGGGGCCTGGGCGGGCGCAGTCTGCTGGTCGGGGAGGGGGGCGCCGGCACAGAGGCGGCGGGGTGCGGGGTGCGCTGCGCCCCAGGACGGGACAGCTGAGCTGACAGATCAGCCCTGGCAGGCTCTGCTCTTGGCTTCCTCCCAGCCAATTCCCAGCCCGCCCCTCAGCCTCCCCCGCAGCCTCGTGGCAGGTAGGAGCAGTAATTAACTCCCAAACCTCCAGTGGAAACCAGTCGTCTTTGATTCTTGTCAAATTCCTTTAATTATGAATCTCCACCGGCGCACTCCGCGGCACTGGGGCTGCGTGGCAGCCTGCCTTCTGCCGTGCGAGGTGTGAAGAGAAAAGTTTAATGAGGCCTGAATCTCGGCAAAGAAATGAACTTCATAAAACAGGCTGGCGCGGAGCGGCAGGAGTCTCGCGGGAGCCGCTTCCCGGCTGGCCCAGCCTGCAGGCTGCAGCCCTGGGCTGCTGGGCCCCTGGGCCCCAGGCCCCTCCGCCCGCCTGCACCCCACTGTGACTGGGGCTCCCCCAGAGGAGGCGGAGTCTGCCCCGCCCCCCAGCATGGACGGGCCTGAGCTCCCCCGTCAGGAATTCTGCAGACAGCGCACCACGTGTCCGGGCCGCCTGCAGGAGCAGAGCCCCCAGCCTCACCCCAACCCCTCCCACCCCTACCGCCCCTCACCCCAAGCCCAGAACACGCTCCCAGGTCCACCCGTTCCTCGCCTGCGGGTCCCCTCCTGGAGCCTGGGCAGGGGGCTCTGTGGGAGGCGAGGCGAGGACACCAGCCCAGGGCAGCCAGCATCCCAGGCCTCCCCAGCCCTGGGCTCTGTTCCCGAGCGCTAGTCCCTGGCCCAGGCCCATGTGCCCCTCCACCCAGGGAGCCTGGCCCCTGCACACCCCGAGTTGCCCAGGCTCCTTCCTGGCCACCACCCTTACCGCCCATGGCAGCCCCTGGGCGCCCCGGCTCCTCTCTGACCCTCTGGGATGCCTCGACCTTCCAGCTCCTGCCCCTCGCCACGGCCCCTCCCCAGTGGGCGCCCCACCCGCAGTGCCCAGGAGTGACACTGCTCCACAGCCACCCCGCGGGACACCCCCAGAATGGTGGGGCGCATCCAGGCCGCCCCTCGCATCTCTGAGCCTCGATGTCCCGTCCAGGACGGCCGTGTGCCCGGTGCGGGCCGCGTGGGGCGCAGACACAGCCTGCCCAGCCAGGCCCGCTCGGTCCCTGGGGCCGCTCAAACGCCCGCCCGTTTCTGAACTGAGGCCGTGGAGATCCGGCGCCCGCCCGCCCCCCTGCCCGCCTCCCTGCGGGGCTTGGAGGCCGGACACGCCCGTCCTGCCCTGCCCGGGAGGGTGCTCAGGCACAGCCGCAGCCTCTGCCCTCTGGACCCTGAAGTCGGCCGCCCGCCGGCTTGGCCGCGGCCGCTCTTAGAGCTCCGCCTTCCCCCGCACACCCAACTGCACCCCACATCCGCACGCGGGGGGCGCCGTGTGTGTGCAGACGCCCGCTCACCGTCCGTCCTTCAGTTCGCAGGCGTGTCTGGGGGCCATCCCCTGGCCGGCGCGCTGCCTGAGGGCAGAGGCTGGGGCAGCATTTAAATGGCTGCACGTGACCCCATCGTAGAGGTTTATTTTTTCTTTTAAGATGTATTAATTTATGCACAAGAGCTGGGGTGCAGGCCCGAGGTGTGGGGGTGAGAGGATGCACCAGAGACAGAGTGGGGAGCAGAACAGGCAGATGGACTGAAACCCGCTGCTGAGGGAGCAGCGGGGAGACAGGAGGGGTCTGCTGCGCCCTGTGGGTCCCTCCCTGGCTGGGGATTGAACTCGCGCTGCAGTGGCCACGGATGCTCCACAGTGCAGCGCCCACCCGCTGCGCCCCCAAGGAGGCCCCTTCCTGTAGTTTTTATCCAATTCTACCTTTCGGCATTTGAAGCCGCATCGATATCAATCAGCCTCAAACCCTCTCCAGGGAGGGCACGTCCCCTGCTGGCCCGGGCGGCTGGGGCAGCTGCCGTCTCCCGGCCCTCCTCCGCGCCTGGCCAGGGGCGCCGAGGCCCGGGGTGCAGGCCGCAGCAGGCCCAGGTGGGGCAGGACAGCCACCGCTTGTCACACCGCAAAGGGAGAGGAAGGACGCAGGAGGGGGACAGCGGGGGCTGGGGCAGCCCGCACAGGGGGGCTCTCGCAGCGCCCCCTGCGCTGACGAGAACCTCTGCACGTCGCCCGGCACCGCCTGGGGGCTCGGCCGGAAGTGGACGGCAAACCTGCCCTTCCCGCATGTCCCGCCCCAGGATGCAGAGTCCAGGCCTGAGGGGAGGACGCGGCCCAGGGTCCAGGGCCCTCGGGGCCCGCAGGGCGTGGGCTGGGCCGCAGGTCAAGGGTGGGAAGGGCCGGGTAGAGGAGGCCACGCAGCAGGCGCTCTCTGGTCAGTCAGGGGGACGTCACAGTCAGGCTGGGCCGAGGGTGGGCTCGACCAGGGCTGGGCCACGCTACACTGGACCCTGCGGCCCTCTCCCCCGGCGCCCACCCTGTGCCGCTGCATCCAGGCTCTGGCCGCCTCTCCCGCAGCAGGGAGCGTCCAGCCGAGCCGAGGTCGCCTGACGGACAGGCCGTGCACCGGCCCCGCGGCGACCATGCGCACGCTGTGACCGCAGTGACGTCTCACGGGCTCTGGGGACCGGCACACATCGCCGGGGTCACGCTGAACGGCACCCCGAACCTCCGATTGCCGTCCTGCAGGAAGGTGCGTGAGGTGGCGGCAGAGGGGCATGGCCGAGGGCCCGGGTCAGGGCTGGCCCTCTGGACACACGGACAAGCCCGCCCTCCCGGAGGCTCCCTCAAGAGCTGCGCCCCCGACCCCAGCCCCAGAGACCCAGCCGCTGACCCGCAGCTTCAGCCTCTGGCCCCGGTCGGCAAGATCCGCTGTCTGCCGTGCGGGGTCCCACCGGGGGTGCACCTCCGGGCCAACGTCCACGCCGTGTCCACGCAGGAGCGGTGCCCGCCACAGTAGAGGCTCGGCCACGCCCACGGTGCAGGGGGGCCGACGGCCGCCCAGGACTCCCCCATAAGCAGCAGAGGGGCGGGGCCCACACGCAGGGCCAGAGCTCCCGCCGCTGCCGCAGGAGGATGAGGCCTGGGGGTGACCCCACTCCAGCGCAGCAGGGAGGGTCAGGGTGGGCCGGACCGTGGACTCTGCACCCCAGGACCCCGGGCCTTCCAGGGCGAGGGATAACAGGGCTCCAGCCACACCCCCGGGCCCAGAGCCGCCGCAGCCCCCTCCCCACAGGCCCTGGTTTCCAGAAGCTTCCGTGGCTGGTCACAAAATGCAGTCCTTGGAGCCTCCTGCTCTAATTGCAGCAGTGATTACTCCTGCCGTTTCAGGGCCGACAGCTGGGCTAAGTGGCCGTCCCCAAACCCATTTCCTGCCTGGCTGGGTACGGAATGTTCTTTCCCTCTAAGTAAAATAAACAGGTCTGGACTCATCGGGCTTCCCTGTCTGTGTCCACCAGCGCCGCTGGCTCTGGACTTTCACACAACTGAGATTTATAGCATCCATCCTCCCAGGGCAGAGTCCCCAGGTAATGCTGAGAGATGGCTCGTTTTGCCAATAAATCCCTCCGGTGCGGAGAGAAGTGTCTATTTCAGATGGGGCCTCGGAGCTAAACCCGCATTCTGAGCGCAGGGGCCTCGGCTGGCCCCGGCTCCAGGGCAAGGCCACTGCCGCACGGTCAGCGTGTCCGGCCCCTGCCGCCCCACCCCACCCCCGGGGCGCCACCCCCTCACCTGCGAACGCCCAGCTGGAGCACAGCGGCCACTCCCCGAGGGGGCTGGACCGCCCGGCCTCAGGTACAGACTCCTCCCTGGGCCGCCCGGGCCAGACGGGGCCTGCTGCCCCCACGAGCGTCCATGCCAGCGCAGGGCCAGGGCAGCCGTCACAGGGCCAGAGAGGACCCCCTCTCCGGTCACACCCAGTCCAGGCGGGGCTCGGGCCACCTCCCGCCGCCCCCACAGCCTTGACCCTCTGTCCGGGGCCGAGCGTCTCACGGTGCGTCTCCTCGCGCTCCGGCCGGCCGCCTCTTCGTGGTGGCCACCACCGTCACGCCATGCAACTCCCTGGCTGGGCGGGCAGTGGACACGGCTGCCCGGGCCTCCTCCCGGGTCCTGCTGTGCTCAGCGCTCCCTCCCGCAGCTTGGAGCCTCTCGGCCTCACCAGCGGGACAGGCCTGCCCCCGGCCAGGCGGCGGTCACCTCTGCGTCCGGCAGCTCCCAAGTGAGGGCCACGCAGACCGGAGGGGCGGCCGGGAGAGGCCACCGCCCGGGCCCCCCCCTGCAGATCCCCGTTTGTTCAGGGCCCGTGTGGGCGCGGCGTGCAGGCAAGACAGTCTGGGCCCCCCCCAGCTGGGCCCCCCCAATTGGGAGCTGGCACCAGCCGACCAAGGGAAATGAGCACTGGGCCGAGGAGACCAGGGTCACCCCCAGGCCGCTGGGCGGGAGCTGGGCTGGTGCTGAACCAGGAGTGCTGGGCACTACTGGGCAGTGTCCACCGCAGGGGTTGCCCTGGGGGTGCCAGGTTTGCACCCCAGAGCGCAGAATCTGCAACTCTGGTCAGGCTAGTAAATAAATGCCCTGACCTTTAGTTTTTCATGTGAAAATTGGGGCGACAACGGCACTCCCGGCCAGCACTGCGTGGGCACCGGCACCCTCCAGGGGCCTGGGCGAGAGGGTCACCCCGGCACTGGGCCGCACCCCACGGGTGGTGAAACGCCCTTGTAAGGAGATGGCCAGGCTGGTGGCAGGGCAGCCCCGGCTGTGCTTTAAGGACCTGGGGCGCTGCTGGCAGGAGACCCGGAGAGGCCCAGCGGGGTTGAGGGCCCAGAGCCCCAGGAGGCAAAGCTGGGCTGCCCCCGGCCCACAGGCTGGCCTGTGCCCTCCAGCCCCCCGGGGTGACCGCCGCGTCTCAGAGGTCCTGTCCCCCGAGTCTCAGACGACCCCCACCTGTCAACAGCCTCTTGCTGGCCGCACTGTTTCTTGTCCACTCAACCCGTGCCACTGCTGACCGCTCCCCGGGCCGGGCCGAGCAGGCTCTGGGGCCCCCCGTTTCCCACGGCCAGGCCAGCTCACGCCTGGCCCCGCAGCACTCCCCGAGCTGAGGCGCTCAGCTGGGCAGCCGGGGCTGCGGGCCAGGCTGGCAGCCTCGGAGCAGCTGGCCACAGCGTCCAGCAATGGCAGTGGCTGTGACAGGCGCGCCGAGGCCTGGGGCACCGGCACAGCCACGGGGGCCAGGTGAGGAGTGGACAGGCCCGCGGAGCGCCCTGCGTGTCATTTCCAGGAGCAGAGATCCGCTGGGGACACAGTCCTCAGCCCCCCAGCAGAGCCGGGACAGGGGTCCCCGCCTCGGCCCCGGCTTTCTGGCCTGCAGGTGGCAGGGGAGGCCCAGACTGGTGCTGGATGAGGCACCCCCATGGGAACATGACCCGCCACCCGCCCCCTGACCCCAGGGCTGACGCTGGCGGGAAAGAGAAGGAATCAAGTGAGGTCAAAGGCTCCATTTTTAGGGTCACTCCCTGCTGCCCGCACACCCCCGGGCTGTCGGGCCCCATGCCTGGACCCAGACAGCCCGGCCCAGGGGCTCCTGCATCTGCCCGCCTCCTCCTCCTGGCTCAGTTTCCCCTTCCAGACGAGCACAGCAACCTGCTCCCAGACCCAAGGGCAGGGAGCCCCTAGGTGCCCGGGCCCACAGGGGCCCGCGATGGGGCACTGAGCGTCTGGTCATCAGGCTGCCCGGCCGGCCCCTCCTGTGGGTGCCCCATGGACAGCCCAGCTCATGGCCCCTGTGTTTGCAGACGCAGCCGCTGAGGCCGGGCGCCCCTGGTCCCTGCAGGCCCCACATGCTGCTCACCCCGGAGCGCACGGCAGCCCCCCCTCCGCTGGGCCACGCTGACCCCCACGCCCCCTCAAGGCCGGGCGTCCCTGGCACTCCAGTCACGGCGCCAGGGCTGGGGCCTGGAGCCAGGTTCGGGTGGACGCCTGGACACGGCCCCTCACCCTTCAGACGCAGACCTGGGGTGGAGCCCTGGGTGAGGAGCGGGCGGCTTGGGCTGCGCTGAGTCTGCACCCCGGAAGGGGCTCTGGGGCAGGCTCCCCCGCTCGGAGACCTCCTGGCCCGGGGCCAGATGGCGGGCACCAGGAGGCGGAGAGGGGGAGTCAGCTCTAAGCCGGCCCAGACACGCTATTTCCAGGGGCCGGCCCCTAGCCCGCCCACCTGTGCCGGCCACTGGAGAACCTTCCAGAGAGAGGACCCTTCTCCACCAGAGCGTCAGACTGAGCACAGCCTTCCTGCGGCGTGACCTGCCCCTCCACCCCCCACCCAAGGCCCGCCCACGCCCCAGTGGGCCACTCCGTTCTCAGCGGCTCACGCTCAGCTGGGGCGGAGACCAGCCATGGAAGAGCTTAAGGCACAATGGCAGCGTAGAGATTGTCCCGACTCTCAGGGTAGTGGAGGGGAGGCCCACAGGCCAGCGGGGGACCCTGAGCTTGACGCCCCGGAGGGGGCAGGGGGTGCACCCCACCTGCCAGGAGAACCGGGCTCTGCAGGCAAAGCAAGCTCAGCCCCCAGCACCCACCCCCACTCCACCTGGCCCGAAGTCCGTGGGGGCCGTGCCATCGGGGGGCAGAGGCCCCGGGGGCCCCACGGACCGGCTGAGCAGGTGCAGGACCCCCCGCCTGTGGTTAAAGTCCTCGGTCCCCGCGTCTTTGCCAAAGTGGCATTTGTGCTGTGCTATCGGCTTTCCCTCTGCAGGGGCCTGGCCAGATCCAGGAGCTAATTGTATTGACATTAACCTGTTTTAACAGGTCTGAAGTATCAATAAATCATTTTTTAGTAGCTCTTCTTATTACAGTACTTTGTTAATGTATTGCACTTGAAGTGACAAATAGCCGGGGAAATCATTGCTTTCCTGTGATATACTTTGTCTTTTTAAGTCTTTTCTTCCCTCCTGGTAGTTCAGATACTTCGAAAGTTGATTTAGAGGAGAGTGAGCACCAAGGCCAGGCCAGTGCTGGGCCCTGGTCTCGTCCTCCATCACCTGGACTGCCGCTTCTGGGCCGGGCCTGCGCAGGCTGCCTCTCTGCGAACAGCTGGGTTGGGGAAATCGCCTGCCGTTGCTCGTTTCTCGGGGGCTGGCGGCTGTAGCCACAGACTCTGGAAAGAGCCTGGGTGGGCTGTTTGGAGACAGCAAAATCCACAGAGCAGCAACGAGATCAAAAGTGACAAACTTCTGCTAAAGGGCAGCTTCTAAATCTAGCTCTGAGCTTCCTGGCAGCCAGGGCAAAAAGAGAAATGCCCTCTGGATTCAATTTGTATTTGTTGGAGCAGCAGCGCTTGCTGGCATGAGGCCCACCCACCGAGCGAAGAGCCCAGGGGGACAGGAGAGGCGGAGAGGACCGTGGGGCAGGTGTGCAGGCAGCAGGCGGAGTGGACCTCACACGCACAGGGGCCCAGCACGGGGGCGCTGCGTCCACACTGGCGCCGAGTGCAGGTGTGGGCACGTGTGAGTGCGCGGGCAGAAGTAGGCACCGTTGGGCGTGCCCACGGCTGTGAACACACCTGCAGCTGTGCTGGGCACACACGGGCAAGGGCGGGGCTGGGCATGTGGGGGTGGACAGGACCCGTGGAGGTGGATGGGACCCATGGGGGTGGACGGAACCCATGGGGGTGGACGAGACCTGGTGGGTCCCGACACACTGATCTCCTCGTGGGGGTGCAAGGCGGGCAGGAACCGGTGGGGCTGGGGCCGGCCACCTCCTGGGTCACTCCCCACGGCTGGTGACCAGGCAGAGGGCCCCGAGCCCCTGCCCCGCCCGCGGTTCACGTCCACATCCCCCACTCAGACGGGAGAACCTCCCTGCATTTGGGAGCTGGAGAGCATTTCCTTGTGCACACGTGCCACTCTGTCCAAGGCGGACACTCGGGGGCTGCGTGTCCTGGTGGACGCAGACGTCCCGAGAGGTCCAGTTTCCTTTCTTTGGGGCCCTCGCTGGGCCCAGAGTCTTGTCTTCGCCTTGGAGGACCCTCCGGCCAGACCATCTCCGGCCCGCCCCGTCCCGGGGAAGCCAGAGGCCATTGCGTGTCTGCTGGGGTCTGCTGCTGGCCGAGCGGGAAGTGCCCATGTGTGGTGCCCGCCACAGAGGTAGCCGCGGCTGCCCTGACCCCTTAAGGACAGTAAGGGGAGTCGGACGGACGGGGGCAAAGCTGCTTCGCACCCAACCTGCCTAAAACCTGCCACTCCTGCGCGCTCAGCTCCCCGCGCCTTCCCCGGGGCCCCGTCTGCCGGTCCCATCCCTCCCTCCCCCTCCCTAAGGCCCGCGTGGCTTCTCCAGAAGTCCCCGTGACCCAGGCTGCTTCTGCACATCCCGGGGAGCTCTGCAAGGCTGTCCCGGCACCGGAGCCCCAGTGGGGAGGCCTGGGCGGCCGTGGGCCAGAAGGCATGGGACAGGAGGTCGAGGCCTCCCGCCTGGGCTGTCTGAGCCTCGGCTAGGCCCAACACAAGCACCGGCTCGGATCCCCCTCGGCCCGGGTGGTGCCGCTGCCCTGGACACGACACTCAGTCTGTCAAAGCTGTGTCCTCCCGGGGCCCTGACCCCGTGCTCCCGTCCCCTACCTGGACGCGGCTGAGCCCCACTGCCCTGCAGAGGCTGACGGAATCCAGGTGGGCCCACGCCAAGCCCCAGCGCCATCCCCGTGGAGGATAACCTCTTCTCTTCGACTGGCTCGGTCTCACTCGGAGGGAGAGGATGAGAACGCTGGAAGCGCGGCAGGGGACCAGGCTGAACGAGCAGGCGTGTCTGCACGTCCCATGGGCCGGCGGCCCCCCACCCCTGCTCTTTCCTCCGAGTGTGGCAAGGCTGTGGGCCCGAAATCTCCCAGCCATCACCAGGGACCCTCTCTGCCCTTGGGAGGGCAGGCCCCACCAAAGAAGTGCCCCCAGCCGCAAGAGGGGGTTTCTCAGGCCTCCCTGGTGGCGCAAGGGGTTGGGCGCCGCACTGTGGGCCTTCTGCAGCCACTGCAGCACCAGTTCGAGCCCCGGCCAGGGAGGGACCCACAGGGAACAGCAGACCTCTCCTGCCTCTCCGCTGCTCCCCTCAGCAGTGTGTTTCAGTGGATCTGCCTGTTCTGCTCCCCGCTCTGTCTCTGGTGGGTCCTCTCACCTCCCACGCCTCTGGCCTGTACCCCAGCTATTGTGTGCATAAATAAATAAATCTTTAAAATTAAAAAAAAAGCTTTATTGACAAAAGTAGACCATGCTCTTCCCTCCGAGTGTGGCGTCTCTAAAAGGGCCCTGGGGGCTACGAGGACCTGGAAACAAAGCAGAGTCAGGAGACAGGAGAGCCAGGGAGCCATTCCAGTAGGTAGACGGGCCTGGGAAATTCCTGAGAAGGTGCTAGAATTCCCCTGAAGGGAACAGGAGCTAATGGCACAGCCAGCAGATTGAACTTATGGGCTGAAAGTATCCATCGGAACCCTGTGGTTGTCCATGGCAGAATCGTAAGCCAAGCTAGACGTAACAGCAACCACCAACTCAGGTCACTGGCGCACGTCTCTGGAACACTGATTTGGCGGGTGGCTTCAGGAGCGGCTGGATCCAGCGGCTTGCCGATAGTCTGTCTCCTGCAGCTCTCGGCCTCACTCCCCAGGGCCCACTCTGTGCCGCAGGGACATCGACCGCCAGGAGCTACCTCATCCCATAAGTATTTTCAGTGAGAGCAAATGGATTTTCGGTGACTGAGGTTCCAGAGGCCAGGGAGCTTTTCACTTCCTTTTAATGCCCCGCCAAATCATCAATAATGAGAAATTTTAAGTTACAGGAGAACAAGAAAGAGCACACAAAAGTTAACTCCAAAGGGACTGAATGTGAAAGCTGAATCCAGAAATGTGAAGCCAATGTGAAGCCTTCACATCGGTCTTGATGCTGCTGCTTTTGATCTGACACCCAAAGCAAAGACAAGAAAAGCAGAAGTAACGCGGGAGGGCTATACACACCAACCCGCTTCTACACACGGAGGAAGGCCCGCTACTGGGTGGCAGGCGCATCTGCAAACCACGCACCCGATGAAGAGTCAGCATCCAAAAGAGCCGAGGAGTCATACAACTAGGCAGCAAGAAATGCTCACGATGGAAAGAGGGCGGGGACTGAACAGGCGTCCTTCTGAAGACGACGCAGGTGCATGAAGCACTGGCTGCACCACCGACCCGGCATCACCTGGTGCAGATCAGCCGCTCCCACCTGGCAGCACGTGTCAGGAGATAAGGCCCCAGGGACGGTGGGAGGGGGAGAGGGCCCTACGCTGTTGGTGGGTGTGATCTGGTGCAGCTGCCAGGAACCCAGCGTGGCCTTCCCGCAAAAGGTAAAAACAGGGTCTCGCTGGGGGTGCAGCAGGTTGAGCACCGCACTGTGAAGCATCCGCAGCCGCTGCAGCGAGAGTTCGATCCCCGGCCAGGGAGGGGACCCACAGGGCGCAGCAGACCTCTCCTGCCTCCCCGCTGCTCCCCTCTGCAGTGTGTTTCAGTGGATCTGCCTGTTCTGCTCCCCGCTCTGTCTCTGGTGCATCCTTTCACCACCCCCATCTCTGGCCTGTACCCCAGCTCTTGTGTGCATAAATAAATAAATCTTTTTAAAAAAAAAAGAACAATGACAATGAGTCAGAATTGAATTTTTTAAGGGATTGTTACCATTAAGGAATAGCAATAACCTGTGACGTCCGAATGTCTTGGCAGACTCCTTCGTACAAAGCCCGCGCCAGGGACTGTCCACAACCACGGAGCGCAGACCGGTCACACATGCCCACGGGTCTCGGCACCAAACGAACCACAGCCCCCGACAGCGCAGCGTTTGTCAGGGAAGGTCGTCCTGAAGGGAGGACACACGTGGGCTTATGGGCTCAGCGCCCGCTCCAGACCACCGCTGTCCAAGAACCACAGCGCCCATCAGGTCATCTCCGAGGAGAGGGTCCCGGGACCTGCGGGTGGAGTCGGCAGCCAGGCCGGGCGTGAAACCAGACACATGGGCCGCGGGGTCTCTTGGTTCGAGCCTGCTCTCGGCGCGCCGCTGGGCTCCAGCTCAGAGGAGCCCGCAGGACTCTTACGACGTGTCTCCTCTCTCCTCCCAGTGTTGTCCCTACTCCATTTCCCCTTCTTTTGTGAATAAAACCTTTTGTTAACCTCTGTGGCGTGTGCCTGCAGTTGGGGCTTACTCTAAGTGCCTTTCGAGTGCAGGTGAGGGCCCAGCCAGGCAAACCCATTTCGTATCAGGCTTGCCCTGGAACACTCCCAGATGTCCCTGCGGTGAGGCTCAAGGCCAGCCGCTCAGCCCGCACGCGGCTCCCAGCCTGGTCCTCAGCGGCCTGGGCACGGCCCCCAACACCTGACCGCAGGCCCTCAAGCCTAGGGCAGGGATTGCAGGGGCGGGGTCCCGCGGAGGCCTGGGGCAAGTTAGAAATAACTAGGCAGCCTTAGGGAGATGGAAAGAGGCAGGTGAGACCCCGGGATAGTCAAGTCTTGGAACAGGAAAGGAAGGCGCCAGGAGATGGGGGATGCAAACTTGCAAAGAGAGGGCCAGGGCAGTCAAAGGCAAAGAGGAGACAATGGGTGTAAACCAAGGGAGATTCCAGACACCCACTGTAGCGGCAGGTAGGCGGCACGGGGCAGGTTCGGGATGGTTCTGGGCAGACGGGTCAAGGAAGGAGAGTCTTAGAGCCCTCGGTGGCTTTTCATACTTTATTTAGTAGAGGTGGCCAGGTCCATGGCAGGCAGAGGGGCCGGGGGGCCAGGAGGCTGGCAGGCCTCCCAGCCCCGGCGCATCTCACCCTCTCGGCTGCTTCTCCTCTCTTTCTCTCTCTGCTGCTGCTGCTCGTCCTGTTGGTTCTGTTGGTCGGTCCGGTCCTCGCAGTTCTGGCGTCCTCATGACGCTGCCCATTTAAGCCCGTGTCCAGCTCAAGTGCGCCCACTTGCGCATGCCCACCCTGGAATGCTCGCGGCACCGCAGGTGTCCATCATCAGTGGTGGGAGGGTGGAAATACCTGATCGTTCTCTGACCCTACACCCACGATCCCAGATGGAAGATTCCAGGCACCCACGATTCCAGACAGAAGATTCCAGGTCCTGGCACCCAAGAGTCTAGACACAACAGTCAGTTAAGTGGGGCCATCGGCATATCCACTCACAGAAAGACGTGTGACGTGTGACGTTTAGAATAAGCAGGAAAGAGGGCAGATATTCCCCAGGCTCAGCCCCACCTTGGCTCTCTCTGCCCCTCCCAGGTGCCCAATACCCGGGAGTCTTGACCCTTTACCTTCATTTTCCTCAATAAACTTTTCTTGCATCTCCAAGGCGAGGTTTGCGTCTCTCTGCTTACTTACCTGAAGTCTGCGGATTCCTTTCTACGCTTCACGAGACAAGAACCCGGGTGACGGCCAGGGGGAGAGGCGGGACAGCAGCTGTTCCACGGTCACCTCGCTCACCGCCACCAGCGGGGCTCCAGGGGCCTGAGAGGAGGAGCCCCGTGTGAGAGCAGCCTCTGGCAGCGCAGCTCCCCAACAGCACCAGGCGGGGTCCCAGCCTGGGCGGCCTCCAGCCCCTCAGTAATGTGCGGGAGCCAGGAGTGGGGGGCCCAGCGCCCCTCGCCTCCTCCCGGGGGGCTGGTGGACCACAACTGCCCACCGGAGCTGGCGGCCACCTGCCCTGACCATGGGTCTGGGCCGCTCAGCTGTCCACAAGTGTGTCGCGACAGACGTGTCACGAGGGAGCAGGAGCTGGAGTCTTCTCACACCCACCTGGAAGCCCAGTGGAAATGGCAGGTTGAGGACAGTGGTTTCTGCGATGAAATTGACTGTTTAGATTTTTTCCGTGTCCACTGCGATGCCTAACAAGCTGCCCGATTAGGATAATTGAACGTCGTAAGCACAGTCTCAAAGAATTTTGGTCAATGTCCAAATCAATATATCCCTGTAGAATCGTCTCGATAACCCCAGGCCCTCCGGGCCAGGCAGCCCAGTGAAATTCGCTTTGCAAAACCAAGAATTACAACGACTGAAGAAAGAGTGTCCGATTTGTCATTACTGTCGATAAAATGCAAATTACGTGAAAATCTTAATTATAACAACATAATTAGTGATGTTGCTGGAATGAAGGCAAGAAATAAATGTTATAGAATAACCATACGATAATTTATAAATTATGCATGTCTGGGTTTTATTACCCAGCCAAGCATTATTCGCCCATCAACAAAACACCAGGCTTAAGCCATCAGAGTGAATTCTGTTCTCTTTGATATTTTGCCAGCTTTCAAGTTATCAAAAAATAACCCATAATTTTATACATCTTTTCAATTTTGTTATTATGAAGGTATATTTGTCAAAGCAGGAGGGTAGAACATTTTTGCGTTAACAGCTCATTAACTTGATTTATAATTTATAAACATTTCGACATATGTTCTGTGTTTGCAGTCTTTACCCGGCCCACAAATGCTAGGGTGGGCCGGTGGGGCGGGAGTGGGGGGAGCCAGGCTCAGGGAACTGGGTACCACGGCCAGGGATGCTCTCTCGACCGAGCGACCGGATGCGGAGGTGTCTGTCCTGTTACTTTTCGGTGAACTGTACTTACCATTCATTTTTTTAAAGATTTATTTATTTATACACACAAGAGCTGGGGTACAGGCCAGAGGTTTGGGGGAGTGAGAGGATCCACCAGAGACAGAGTGGGGAGCAGAACAGGAGGATGTACTGCAACACACTGCTGAGGGGAGCAGCAGGGAGGCAGGAGAGGTCTGCTGCGCCCTGTGGGTCCCTCCCTGGCCGGGGCTCGAACTCGCGCTGCTGTGCCGCGGATGCTTCACAGTGCGGTGCTCAATCCGCTGCGCCACCAGGGAGGCCCCCATTTATTCATTCTTAAAGTATGCTCTATATGACAGTAAGAAATCAAATTGAATTTCAATAAGGGTGAGGACAAGAACTTGGCTGCCTTCAGGCAGAGGTCACCTGGTTACAGACAAGGGCGGCGGGAGGGCAGCCGGCCGTCTGGCACCGGCCAGGGATGTCTTCAGCTCAGTGGCGAGCAGGAGTCTGGGGACATTTTCCACTCCAGGATCTTTAACGCATGTTCTTTGGTATTGGCTCAACGCTGCCCGTTTTGAAAATTTGGAAACTAGGAATCAACAAGCAAGCCCCTCTCCCCGCCCAGGGACAGTCTCCGTGGAACTAGCGTCGTTTTTCATTTTATTTTTCCACTGTCTCTGTCTTTCACTCTGTAATTTTGTGTGGCTGAGATCAGCCTCTAAATAGAATTTTTTACCTTGTTTTTCTCACTTAATATGCCAGACATTTCCTGTGTTACAACAAACTCATTGTAAGCATCTTTGGCTGCATAATTTACTTAATCATTTCCTCATTATAAGACATTTAGGCGGGCTCTAATTTTGCTCTCTCACAAATTACCCCGAGATGCATAAACAGTGCTCTTCCCAGGTCTGTGAAGACTTCCAGTTCTGCCCTGGGGTCGGCGCCTGCAAGGGCTTCGGGGCGTCCAGGACGCCAGGCGGTGGAGGAGACGCGGGTCTGTCTACACCCGCCCCTGGCCCGGACTCGAGGGTCTGCACCCGCCCCTGGCCTGGACACGCCAGTCTATACCCGCCCCTGGCCTGGACATGCCAGTCTATACCCGCCCCTGGCCTGGACATGCCAGTCTATACCTGCCCCTGGCCAGTCGCTCACTAGCGAGTCCAAGGGGTCTTGCGGGTCTTGCGGGACTGCACCCCACATTGAGGGCGCAGCGCCTTGGGACCCTCACACCCTCCTGAGCCGCCACCCTTGTGATAAGGAGGTGGACCCGCCACCCCCGGAGAGGAGAATAATACAAGCAACGGGACGAGACACCAGGCCAGGTGTGCACACAGCAGGCGCCCCACAAAATAGTGACCTGCTAGAGCGCCTCCTCCCATTAATCCAGAGAAGCTCCCAGGGCAGCCTCCGATTGGCTGGCCTGGATCATGTGCCCGCCTTTGAGTCAATTACCATGGGCGCTGATTGGCCGGCCTGGACCATGTGCCCGCCTTTGAGTCAATTACCATGGGCGCTGATTGGCCGGCCTGGACCATGTGCCC
>JAGFMF010011642.1:2866097-2988509 GCA_019455555.1 Galemys pyrenaicus | reverse complement strand
CATGTGCCCGCCTTTGAGTCAATTACCATGGGCGCTGATTGGCCGGCCTGGACCATGTGCCCGCCTTTGAGTCAATTACCATGGGCGCTGATTGGCCGGCCTGGACCATGTGCCCACCTTGAGTCAATTACCACGGACTGATTGGCCAGCCAGGTCTCTTTCTGGTCCTGATGCAGGCGGTGGACTTGGGGGGGTCAGCCCTTCCTGGGATGGGAGGACTGAGAACCCTGGCCCTGGAAACCCTGGCCCTGGGAGAACCCTGCTGCGAGGCGCAGGGCCTGCTGACGGATGTCCCAGCATGGTGGGGCGCCTCCTGCCCTGCTTGCGGCTGGTGCTGGCAGCCACACGGGCCCTGGAGAGCTGTCCTGTGCCTTCGGGGGCGGGCAGGACGGAACAGGGTGGACATTGCAGGCCAGAAGCGTGAAGACCCAGCAGCGACCGCGGGCCTGGGCATCCTCCGGGCCTGGGACGCTGCAGGACGGGCCCGGGGGCCAGGCCCTTGCTGCGGAGGAACGTCACTGCCAGCAGCCCACGTGGTCCAGGCCTCCGGCCCCCTCCGGGCGCCCCCGGGTCCCTGTGCGCCCGCTTGGGCCAGGGCTGCATCATCTCACCACGACTGACGTCAGCGTCCCCTCTGCAGTTGGCTGGCGACGCTGTGGGAAGGGGCTGAGCGGTGCCCCCTGGCCGGCCAAGGGGAGCCCAGAAATTGAAGACAGTGGGGAGCGTTGGGGGAGCGGCCTGGGTCGTGGCGCCATGCTGGGGCAGGGTCTGGCAGGCAGAGCTGGCGATGGGGAGCAGGCCAGCACCCAGGGTCCGGGGCGATGGAGGTCCGGGAGGTCAGGGAGCTGCGGGCCGAGCCGGGCCCCTCCTGGTGGTTGCGATGACTCCCGGGCACTGTCTATTAAATGGCATTATTTAATCCCTGACAGTCACTCCGACTCGGAGCTGGCAGATTAATTTTATCTTAAATCTTTAGCCAGTGGGAATATATCAAAATGTAGCTTTTTACAAGCAGACACAGTGACAAAACAGGAATCCTCTCTGTGTCTGGGCAGTGTCTGTGACGGCCACCTGCCGAGGCCCTGCTGCGTCCTCGGCTGCCGGCGCACCGGAGGGGGAGGCGCGGCTGGGCAGGCGCCCTCGCCTGGGGGCCCCGGGTGCTGGTGTGTAGGGGCCCGGCTGAGGCAGGCACCTGCCGGGGTGCAATGACCGGGGACTCTCCGGGACCCTGGGGCCCTCCCTGGATCGGGGGCCTCAGTGACATAGCAAAGCAAGAAGCTGGGGGCCTCCAGGCCAGCGCTGATGCCGTGGGCCCGGGCCCCCACCCAGGCCCAGGGCGGTCGGCCGGACGCTCGGCCAGGAAGAGGCTATTCCCGCACCTGCGTGGCACAGAGGGACACTTCACCTCAAACCTGCACGCCCTGCCTGCGCGTGGGTGGACCTATCACCACTCATCCTCCTCTGGAGAACCTGCACCCAGGGCCTCTGCTCCTTCACCTCACAATTCCGAAGTCCAGAGAGCTCTAAAGTCCAAAAGATCGTTCATAATTTATTTGGTAATAAAATCCGAACTGAAATCTCGGAAGACCATTTCTAATCTCTGTTTACGACCTCGGTCAGAACAGTCCCGTTTTGCTACTAAAATAACAAATGTGATTTTGAAGTGTTTGCCCTGGACCCTGCCGGCGAGGTTATTAATATGTAATCCACACAGCACCGTGTTGCCCGAACCCGCAAGAACACGACTGAACTTGAAGGTTGCGCGCCCGGGAGGCTGCGCCAAGGCTCCCGCCCCGAGGGGCAGACGGAGACCCCCGCCAAGCAGCAGGCCCCCCGCCCTGGTGCCTCAGTCGGCCTCTCTCTGCCCTGGCCTGCCCTGGCTGCCCCCAGCGGGTCCCCGGTGGCACGCTGACCTGTATGGGACTCCTGGGTATGTGGGTTCATTTCCGCGGCTGGGCGATGAGCCCCACCCGAGCTATCTCCCGGGACTCCTCCCGTGTCGCCACAGCCCATCAAGGCAGTGCCCCGGGTGCGCTGCAGGCAGCAGCATTGTGGGGAAGGCTGACACCCCGCTTACAGCCGAGTTTAATTAAAAGCAGGATAGCTCCGTGGGCTCCTGCCGGAGACACGCCTAGAGCCCGGTGCAGGAGGTGACTGCCTCTCACCCAGACCCCCTGCCATCGAGGCAGGCGCGATCAATAATTAAATTAGTGCAGAGCGGAGCCGTTGGAGGCCGAGGGCCCTGACTTAGCAGAGCTGCAGGCCCCACCGCGGGGTGCGGGCGGGGCGGCTCAGCCAGCACAGTCCCAACCCCACCCAACGAGGCCCGCTGCCTACATGAGCTCCCCAGCGATCAGAATCTCAGATGGGGCGGGGCTGCCGTGTCCTGGTCAGGAGTGGGGGGGGGTGGGTCTGATGCTCAGCTAGTCCCCCAGCCACTAGCTGCCACCCAGGAGGATGGCCCTCAGCCTCCTCTTGCCTCTGTCCAGGGTGGTAAGAGGCGGTCTGCGCCCGGCTCGGGGGCCAGGACACATGTCTGCCCACCAGCCCCTCAGAGCTCAGTCCTTGTTCTGGGGTGGGGGGGGTTGCAGGGACTCCAGGTTGGAGGGGGGCCTCCAGCCTCCTCCAGCCCCGCCTCCCCATGCCAGATGCCCCCGCGGCCCTGGACCGGCTCTTGGGTCAAGGCTGCAGGCACGTGGGCAGGCAGCTGACTCTGCAGCCCGCCTGTGAAACACCACTCCTTGCACCGCAGCCTCTGCGTCCACCCCCCAGAGGACAGGCCATTCGCCCCAAAATAGAAACGAACCTTCAGAGACTATTAGGATTTATCAAGATGCAAGCAGGCTCGAGGAGCGTGATAAACTCCTCCTCTCCAAGGCCCGGGGCACCGGTTGGTGCTCCTTGGAGGCGAGGCAGGCAGAGGGCCACGCGTGGGCACCCCCTCAGCACCGCTCCTGAAGCGTCAGTGCTGTGGCAGAAGGTGATCTGGGCATCTCCTGGACTCACCGAGCTTGCAGAGGCGCCTGGAGAGAGCTCCCAGGCGTTAGGGTCCTGGCCCAGGAGAAGGGGCTGGGGAAGGCAGTTGGGACTGTCTCCAGCGCCCCTCGCAGCTCCCCCACCAGAGGGCGGCCCTGGGCTTCAGCACCTGGGGCCCTGCTGGTGAAATCTTCAAGGTCACCTCCTCTGTGAGGATCAGCAGGAATGTGTCTTACTCCTCCCTCTGTACACTGAGACCAAGAGGGCTCTGGCAGCCCACGCTGACTAAGAAACTGACTTGGCCCAGAGAGTAGAATCAAGGGAGTATTCAAGGAAGGTTCCCTGGAAGAGGAGGACCTGACCTGAGTTGAGAGAAGAGGGAGGCACTCAAGACGGTGTTTCTAGAAGAGCAGACCTCACAGGCACAGGCATGGAGGAGGAGGAGCGAGGGTGGCCGGGCACCCTGTTCAGGGAGGACCGTTTTCTGGAGGCTGCATTATGAGAGGAGTGAGAAGTGAGTTTGGACAGGGCCCCTTGATGCCAAGGGCACATTTCTAAATGAGTGGGGAACCCGGGGGACTTCTGGGGGCCAACATGAGCAGGGCAGTGCTTCAGAGACTCATCAGAAAGACAATGGGTATTTGAAAAAGGTTTTGATTCCATTAAAAAATAATGAGACTCTACATGGAGACAGCAATAATATGTCATTTCACAAGAACTGAACTAGAAAGTAAAGGGCAGGCAAGGAACGGGGTGTGGACCCAGGGCTCTGCTGGTGGGGGGCTGTCACACAACAGCTTGGCCTTAGCTGGTGAAGGTCAAGACCATCCAGAAGGTCACCGACAGGCATCAGGCCTGTCCCAGAACGACGTTCCACCCCCAGTACAATCCCAAAGCAAACAAGCAAAAAAAGCAGCCGAGAAGTCCATCCAGAGGGGATGCCCCAGGAGCCGGGTCAGAGGCAGATCCCCATCACGAGCAAAATGGAGGGGCCCAGGTGCAGCACCCGCACCCGCCCAGGAACCCCGCATCTCACTCTGTTACACCCAGTGCGCGCCTGGGACGCCATGTAGTGAAACCAGAACTTACGTGGGGGGGGGCACGCGCTCGTGTGTCGCTGACGAGCACGTAAGAGAACAAGCAAGGACGAGTGACCCCAAACCTCAGGCAGGGGCCACTCTTGTGGGGGGAGGGAGGCCACAAAAGCGGAGGGGAGCCGGGGCCAGTACCTTCACCTGAGCTACATCCGCATCCCTGATAAATACCAGCTAGAGCCCACCGGATGTTTACTCAAAAATAACCACCAAGAAAGGAAACTAGAAAAAAAGACAGAAGCATGGAGAGGGAATGAAAGAATGGGGTCTTGAGCTGGCTGAGCACAATTTTGTTCCACGTATGAAAATCTTCCCGTGTGTGAAAATCCGCCGGGTACAGAGATGGCTGGGCCACGCCCACACCTGTGACTCCGCCCCTGCCCCGCCCACGACGCAAACACCTAGTCGCTCCCAAAGGGTTCTGCATCACCTGCGGATCTGTGTTTGCCTGCTGTGTGCCTTATTTTGGCTTTCCCGTGGTAAGAACACCTTGAGAGCAGCCCTCGCAGGTGTCGGGGTGCTCCATCCCGGTGTCCCCCACCAGGAGAGCCAAGCTCTACCTGGACTCATCTTGCAAGATTGAATCTCGGGGATTTATTGCTCAGCGGTTATAAACGTATGTTATTAAATATAATTAATAATATTCTTTAGGGCCTCCCTGGTGGTGCAAGGGGTTGAGCGCCGCACTGTGGGGCTTCCGCAGCCACTGCAGCGCAAGTTCAATCCCCCACCAGGAGGGGACCCACAGGACGCAGCAGACCTCTCCTGCCTCCCCGCTGCTCCCCTCAGCAGTGGGTTTCAGTGGATCTGCCTGTTCTGCTCCCCACTCTGTCTCTGGTGAATCCTCTCACCCCCTGCACCTCTGGCCTATACCCCAGTCCTTGTATGCATAGATAAATAAAATATTTTTTTAAAAAGCTATTAAAAATAATAAGATTCTTTAAAGGATCTGACAATACCCCAAAACACACAATCAAACACCACCCTGCCCACCAGTCCTATCGCTCAGAAGGCGCTTAGGTTCTGGGGCTGCCACGTCTTCGTTGAAGTCCCACTGGGATTCAAATTGCAGACACTTATATTAGACGTCATATGTATACATGCTTCTATAATTTAAATGTCAGATGCATTCATTGACCGATAAATTGGTTTTATTATGCTGGTAGGTCTCAAAGGGGGTTATTCCAAAGCTCTTATTAAAAATAAATTTTAATTAAAAACGGAAAATATATCCACACGCATTAAAGCAACATTCTAAGAGTCTTTACATTATTATCTAAACATTAAAAATGAAAGTAGAATTATTATTCTTGGGACATATTTCCCATACTTTAGTCATTTTCCTTCCCATAAATATCTTAATACCGTGTCAGTGGTATTTTTCAGAAGAATGTATTTTTAATATGATTATATGATTTTAAACCTCCCCTCACATTGCTTGTAATGGGCTCCAAATTGCATTCTTAAATTGTTAACATTCCAGCTGACACTTCTCACGAGGGCATGATATCTTTAATTTAGAAAATAACATCTCTACAGGAATCCAAGAACCAGGTAAGTTCAGAGCAAATTCTGTTAAATGGATAGTATTTTCAATTCTAATATTTTTGCCGTGAAATGTGTAAATATTTCAGCAGCAGCCCTGTCGCGAGCCCGCCTTTGCCTGAAATCAAGACTCCTTTTCTCAACACGGATATTTTTTTCATGACAAAACATGTCCAGCACATTATGTCTATTCATGATTCTTCTGCATATTTCACCAAGTGTAGACACCGCCAGCCCCTGGCGTCTCCACACGCCCCTTCCTGCCACAACATCACTTACCCAGTTAAGCACGGGAGCCTCGTTTGAAGACTCTCCCCGAGTGTCAAACACTCTGAGGAGCGTGAAGAATTTCCCAGTGGAGTCTTCTGTGCTGCGCGGGGCCACGGAGGATTCGAATCCCACCTTGCCTTTGAGGTGCAAATCCCACAGCCTCTGCTTGCAAGTTTTGTTTTAATAATTGCAATTTTGGGGTCTCCTGGTGGCGCAGCGGGTTGAGCACTGCGCTGTGAAGCATCTGCAGCACAGCAGTGCGAGTTCGATCCCCGACCAGGGAGGGACCCACAGGGCGCAGCAGACCTCTCCTGCCTCCCCGCTGCTCCCCTCAGCAGTGTTTCAGTCCATTCACCAGTTCTGCTCCCCACTCTGTCTCTGGTGAATCCTCACCTCCTGCGACTCTGGCCTATACCCCAGCTCTTGCATGCATAAATAAATAAATCTTTTTTTAAAACGGGGGAAAAAAGAATCATCTTTAAAAAAATAAATAATCAAAATTTGCCAGAAATGTTAATAACTGACATGGTGCTGCTCCCCTCATCGAATGCCTCAATTAGAGATTGCCAACGGACTTGCCACAGCCTCACCCAAAATTCAGAGGCTTTGCCTGTGAGAAGTTCAGCACCTTCCAGCGCCTTTCAGCGCCGAGAGATGCACCCGGCCACCATGGAGGGCGAGGCCGAGTGTCCATCACTGACGGGTTACTCTGAGTCACCGTGGTGACGCCTGGAGACTCGCGCTTGGACAGCTGCGCCCCCGCGGAGTTGGGGAGCGTGCAGGCTCTGCTCCCACGCCAGGCACAAAGCGCATGTTTTCGTACCAGAAGGCTTTGCCAACTTAACTCACGTGCTCCGCGGCTACAGGAGAACAAGCACTGGATGCCGCCTCCCTCAACTAGATAAAGACGGTCCCAACTGCCCTTGGAAGCGGCCGATGTTCTTTTTTAGACACCTGGTAAAAACAACAAAACTGGCTTCCAAATGCTCCGCGCACAGCCCGCAAAGCAGCCCCCTCCGCCCCCGCATTGTCCACTCGTGCGCGCAGGCTGGATGCAGACACCCTGGGAGGAGCCGTCGGGCAGGGGGGAGGGGGTGACGCTTGGCAGCGAGCAGGACCGCCAAGTCCAGGATACCCCGGAGCGCGGCCGCAGCCCCTCCCCCGCAGAGGCTGTGGAGTGCCTGTGCGGTACCGGAGCCCCACTCCCCACCGGCACCAGCTCTCTCCAGAAACAGGCTTGGAGTTCGTCCTTTATAAATGTGCGTTTCTGCTTGCTGGAGCCGCTGTCCCCACGTCGGAGGAGCGTCTGGGGAGGCGGCAGCCCCCAATGGGAAGGTTCCGCAGGTTCCCCGCAGCGCAGGCGACGCCCCACCCCGCCTTGCTCATCCTTTGCGGTCAGCGTCTGCTGCGCGGGGACCCCGCTCTCCCCGCCCTCCCGCCGGCGATGTGCACACCCGCCGGCCACAGCGGGGCCACTGAACAGGCTTCTCTGGCTCACCGAGCGGCCACCAGGGACAGCGAAGTCCAGGGCGCCCAGGGTGCTGCCGCGGGCTCCCAGGAAGCTGACCAGGACCATTTGGGGCACTCAGTGTTCACTGGGGACCCACACCTGCGGGGAACGAGGACGTGGCTGGACAGAGCCCCTCACGCTGAGCTGGCCACGGAGGGGCCACCACGATCAGGCCTGCTTACCTGGCCCCGCAGTCTCCACAGAGGACTGCCCCGGAGGGCACCTGGAACCTGCTCCGCAGTTAGGGGACCCTGGAGGCTGTGCAGCACGGCCCCTGCAGTGATCACGGGTTGCTCCAGGGGGTGCCCTGCCGGCTGGAAGGCAGGTCAGCCGCAGCGGGATGCGGGATGCCGCCAGCTCAGCCGCCAAGTCCAGCTGGGATTCGCCCTCCACCAGCCTGCTGACCTTGGTGCCACCCCTCTCACAGGTGGAGTGCGGTGGTCTCCAGAGCCCCTCGTGACGGCCAGGGAGAAGGCTTACTGGACAGCCACGCCACCTCGGTAGGGGCTCCCTTTCCCAGGGTCCACCTGTCAGGGGCCTCGGCCCGTGGAGCCGGGGGAGATGCTTGTGCCTCACAGCCCAGAAGCAGCGCACTCGGGGCACCAGGCCACCGCCGCCCACAGCCAGCGCGCTGTCCAGCCCAAAGCCAGACACACCCGGCCCAGGCGCAGCCCCCAGACACGCCCGCGCCCGCACACTGGCCCCAGGCCGCCGTCCACTCCCGCGCTGGACGTGCAGCAGCACAGCCAAGAGCCGGGGCCTTTGGGGCGGCACAGCCACTGGCGATTCCAGCGACTGCCCGAGCCCCCAAGCATCCCGGATGTGCCCCGGGGCTGGTGGGGCGGCAGTACCTGCTGCAGGGGCCACATCTGGGTGCCAGCCCTGAGCACACCTGGCCGCAGGGGGTGTGGGAAGTGGACGCCCCCCAGCCCCCAATAAAGTGTCATCATGCCACAGATGCTACTCCGGCCACATAGAGTGTCCTCTCGGGTGGGAACCGAGAGCCGGACGAGCCGGACGCTGAAACATGACGCGTCCCCTCCGCAGACATGGGCCCACGCTGGGGACACCGGGGGCAGCCTTTCAGCTGCCCACACTGCAGACGCCCGCTGACCTCCCGCCCGGCCCCCGCACGGCAGCCGCCTTCCCGGGACAGCCGTGTCCTGCGTGTCCTTGCGTGAGCCCGGCCAGGCGTCAGGACGAGAGGAGGCCGGGCCGGGCCGTGGAGAGAACCCGAGGACACACCTTGCGTGTCCACCTCATCTCAGGCCTCCTGCGCTCGCTGGCCCTGGGCCCCCGCAGGGCGGTCCTCCCAGGACCGAGGGTTCTGCCCAGGGCTCCCCAGGCCGAGGGAGCCCCGCTGCCCAGTCCGGCCTCCAGCCCGCGGCGTCCAGGACCCGGCCCTAAGCACACTGGCGCCCAGAGCTCACCAGGCTTCCTCCGCCGGGCTCGGCACCTGCCGCCCCTGCCCTTGCCCACCCTGTACTAGGTCCTGCCCTTCACGACTCAGCTCAAGGGGCCCCCAGGGGCTGCACGGGGACAGCAGCGTGGACGTGGCTGGTCCTGACCAGGGTGCGGGGCCAAGGTGGCGCGGTCTCTCTGGAACCCCAGGAGGTCCCAGCAACGTCCTGGGCCGGGACCCGGGGGAAGCGGGCAGCAGAGGTAACAAGCCCATCTCAGCCAAGGGTTGCTGGCCACCAGCAGGAGCCGGGAGCCCGAGGCAGTCCTCCCTGGCCCTGGCGACGCTGTGACCTGGGCTGCAGCCACAGAGCTCACAGGCTCCTGCTGTTCTGGCCGTGGGGGCCCAGCTGCAGCCAGGTGACCCAGCTGAGACCAGGCCTCACCAGCTCTGCCTCACGCGCTTCGCTTAGCGCTGATAATGGCTGGTAGGCTGCGGCTGCTGTCCCCAGCACGCAGAGGCCGCGTTGCCGGCCAGCACTGCCTCCCTGCCGCCCCGGCCTGCCCCGAGAGGGGCCCCACACTGTAGTGCAACACGGGGACACAGGACAGGACCTGCCCCCCCCCCAGCCCCGGTGCTTGGAGCACACGAGCTGGCCCTGCCAGGGCTCCCGCGAGCCCCACCCCCAGTGCACCAGACAGAGGGGTCCGATGCCCCATCAGCCCCTCCCCTCAGAAGGAGGCTCTGCGGTGTCACTTGAGACGTTGCCAGAGAAGGGGCCTCGTGGTCCAGAGGTGGCAGGGAAGGTCAGGACGTCCCCAGAGAAAGCCCCTCATGCCCGGACAGACCGGGGCTGGTGCCTGGCCCCGTGGGCACTGACCCCCGGCAGGACGAGTTCAGCATCCCGGCGTGCAGTCAGCACCCAAGACGCAGCAAAGCCACGGTGACGGACCAGGTGCCCGGGCCCCAGCTGGGAGGTGCAACCAGGGCCGCCCGCCCACCTGGAGGGCTGACCTGGCGTGCGCCCCATGCCTCAGCCCGTCTCCTGCGCTGACATCACCGCCCGCAGACGCAGATGTGGGGATGGAGCGGAAGCGGGACGCAGGGCCTGGCTGGCCAGCGGCCACGGGCTTGGCTGCAGGCTGGGCTTGGCTGACGCGCTGAGAGAAGACGCTGTTTCAGACAAGAAGGGGCTGATCCTTAATTGATGCTTTAGCAGCCGGGACCAGCACCTAATTAATCTGCGTATCCAGACGACATAAATACTCGCCACCAATAAATGCAAACACGCTGGAAGACAGCAGCTCTCTCAAAAACATCTTGCACTCAACCCCCAGAAAGACTCACACAGCCTGAAACACCACAGTCACCCCAGCATGTGGGTGTGGGCGGCCCCATGTGCACCCCTCCTCCAGGAAGCCCTCCCTGGCCACTCCTCCCCAGACAGGTCTTTAGTAGAACACCCGTCCCGATTTCGTGTCAGGTGCAAGGACACCAGCTAGGTACTGGCAGCACCTGGGGGGTCCGGCAGCTGTGCACAGTAGGACTAAACCCGTCCAGATAGTCAGAAGGAAGGCAGAGGAGGGGTGGGAAGGAGACTGGGGGGGAGGGGGAGACAGGGCAGGGGAGAAGAGAGCACTGAGGAAGGGGAGGGGGAGGGAGGAAAGGATGAAGAACAGAGGGGCGAAGACAGAGGCAGGAAATTGAGGAGGGGGAAGTGGAAGGAAGAGGAGGAAGGAGGTAGGACTGGAAAGGGGGGAGAGAGAAGAGGAAGGAGGAAGGGAGGTAACAGGAGGAAAAAGGGGTGGGGAGGGAAAGGGAAATTAAGGGGGAAGAGGAGCGGGGGAGGGGAGTCCCAGCTCCTGTGGCTGTCTCCATGGTGATTCTCTAAGGCCCCCTCTGCTGGAAAGGGCCCTGGGGCAGGGTGAGGGTTTCATTCCTTGAGTCACTCCCTGAGCAAAAAGTGCTGGCTGGGCGCTGTCCGTGGTGCTGAAAAAGCAGCCAGTGGCGCACTCGGGCCTTGGGCCCCGAGTCACATCCTCACCCACCTGGGTCCCCATGCCTGCACCTGACGCTCGTGGGCACCCAATGAACACTCGAGAAAGGGGACTCTGAGGCAGCACACAAGGTGCCCTCGCACTGGACGGTTTGGGCCGTGCTCAGGAGGAAATAGCGCTCCAGCTCACCTCAGTCCCAGGGCAGGGCTCACGAGCTCCAGCCACACGTGGGTGACGCTCAGACACCGGCTCCTGAGTAGCTGCCAGAGCCCTGCCGGGCAGGGGAGGCGCTTCTGCTCACAGCGAACGAGGAGGCTGCCCAGCGCCAGGCTATGGGAGCGTGGCCGGCGGAGCTGCGTCCAGCGCTCCTGAGACCCCTGCAGAACGCCAGCACAGAGCGCTCACTGCTTAGCGGGGAGCTGGATGTGACCATGGAACCGGCACACGGATGAATGAAAGAACAAATGTCTCATTCAGCCCAGCCGCCTTAGCGTCCAGATGAGGGAGCGGGCCTGGAGAGGGCAGTCCCGCCAGAGCGTCGTCACAAGACCTGGATGCAGGGAGGCACCTGGCAAGAGTCCAGTCGCTGTCGGAGCCTGTGGCCAGGGTCCTCCCCCATTGCAAGGCCAGACACCAGAGAGGGCCACCCGGAATGGCCGTGCCTGCACTGCAGGGACACAGGCCTGTCTGCGGGACTGCGGGGTTGGACCAGATCCCCTCCAGGGGCCTGTCTGCAGTAAGTCAAGTTCTTTTCGGATGAATCTGTTTACCTTCACCCGCTCACCTGCACCTGTACCCACTCACCTGTACCTGCACCCACTCGCCTCTACCTGCACCCGCTCACCTGCACCTGCACCCACTCACCTCTACCTGCTCCCTCTCACCTCTACCTGCACCCACTCACCTCTACCTGCACCCGCTCACCTGCACCTGCACCCGCTCACCTGTACCTGCACCCACTCACCTGCACCTGCACCCACTCACCTGCACCTGCACCCACTCACCTCTACCTGCACCTGCTCACCTCTACCTGCACCCGCTCACCTCTACCTGTACCCACTCACCTCTACCTGCCCCATCAGGCCTTGCTTGAAGCCACCGACTACACCCTAAACCCAGCCCTTGTGGGGGCACCACTTGTGCAAGGCCTGGAGCGCCCTCTGCAGGCCAGGGCTTGCGTGGGCCCTGGGGGCTAGGAGGGCGTCACAGGGAGCAGCTGGGCTACCCTCCCACTGCTAAGCTGGGAAGTGGAGACGGCTATTTTTGTGAGCACTGCTCTCTCTTCCCCGATGATCACTTTTTTTTTTTAAGTTTAAACAACCATAATTTTCCTTTTATACCCTTGCATTTGTTTTCCAAGAAGATGATTACCCATTCATGGAGCATTAATGATCTATTAATATGGAAAGGCTGGGGAGAGAGCTGGGTTGTGAAAGAACACATTTCTATTCAAATAAATTACATGGATTTTCGATTAAAATGCTCCACTTAGAACGGACACTTTGTCACAACCCTCTCTGGGCATCTGCTGCCAGGTCCCCTCCTTCATCACAGCCACACGAACAAAAGGCTCGTTCAGACGCAAGCTATCTGCAAGCCCAGCATGCCCCCGGCCTCCGCGTTCTCATCGCGTGCTCATTTGGTACATCTCGCCTCTCGAACGCTTTTCTGCAGAAATAGATCAACCTCGCAGGCTGGTGCAACCCGGCAGGCTGGAGAAGGCTGCCCTGCACAGGCCCTGCTCCGGGCCAGCCTCCTGCCGCCAGCGGCCTGCACTCCCTCCCCTCTCACCCGGACACAGGCGAGACTCACCAGGTGGTCCCCGTCCCACGCGGGGCGTCCGCCCGTCACGACCACTCAGGGACAGCTGTTCCTCCGCTGTCCCCACCTCAGCCACACCCGCCGCCTCCTCCTGTGACGATGCCACTGGAGCTGGCCAGGACCCAGGACCCTGCACCTGCTCCAAGCAGGTCGAGGAGGCCCCACGGGCGCAGGACTGAATTTGGAGACAGCGACAAGATGTTCCCAGAACCTTCTTTGGGGGCATCGTGTCTGCGTGGCTCAGAAGAAATCTCCAGAGTCCGTGGACTGCTTTCTCCTGGCAGTGCCCGCCAAGCACCTGGGGCTATAGGGAGCAAGGCTGGCCCAGGACACAGGCACAACACCCCTGGAGAAAGGACCCACAGCCCAGGAACCACGGTGCCCATGGTTCGATCCTGCACGCCTCTGTGTCCTGTGTGCAGTGGACACGGCCCAGGCTCCGCTGTGTCTCTAACAAGAAGATGTGGCACTAAATAAAATAACAAAGGAGACGGCATCGTTGTCACTACTATCTTGAAAATGTCAGGGCTAGAGTCACTTCTAATTCAGGCCAGGACAAAGGTGTCGTTTCCCTCGGGCGATGAGGACTTGGCTGCGTGGAGATGACAGGTCGGTGCGGAGAAAGCTTGCACAGACCCACGGCATGCCCCGCACCCGCCCCAGCCCGGCCTCTGCCCAGGCCCGGCTGCAGGCCCAGGGACAGGCCCAGGCTGCCACTAGGTGGGGAGAGGTGGGGCCCCAAGGGCAGGAAGGGCAGCAGGCAGGGCTTCTAGGGGGTCCTATCGTGCTAGACAGAGTGTGCAGGAAGCAGAAAAGTCCCGGCTAGAGCAGCAGGGACCCCTTGCTGTCCCTGGGTGAGAGGGTTGCTGCATCCCTGGCGGCAGTGCCCTCAGTTCGAGTTAGTCCCCCCAACAAGACTCATCTCGAGTCTCTGAAGTCCCAGCACCCCTCCCCCAAAAGTTGCCTGCCCTGCTCCCCGGTGGCCTCTGTGGTTCCATGAGGGCAGCTGGCGAGGAGGACACCCTGGCACCAGGGAGGACGGGGGACCCGCGAGATGGTGTGGGCAGGGGCCTGAGGGGCGGCCGCGTGTCGGGACCCTCTCCAGGAGGAGGCAGGGTGCGTCAGCGGACTCAGAGAGCCGACGCCACGTCCAGCTGCCTCTCCGCCCTCGCTCGCTTGCAGAAGAATGGCAGGGTGCGGTAGCGCCACGGGCCAAAATTGTCTCATGTGAAACGTGGGTCCTTCCACCTGGCAATTCTGAGTGGAGGCAGGTGGGGTAAGGTTGGGACGTACAGGCCTCTTGGCATTCCTGATGTTTAGAGCCCAGAGCCCTGCCGGGGATGAGAGGGCTTCAGGCTCCATTCCGAAAACAGCTGAGTCTGTGGATGCACTGAAAGTGCCCAGCTCCGCCGGGCCCAGGCCAGCCCATCTCCTGACGAGAGCACAGGACCAGCGCCTCCAGGGCTGACTGCACGAGAGGCTGGCGGTCGGTGGAGGGCGGAGAGGTGAACATGACCTCCAGGGACTTGCGGGAGTTGTGAAAGCCGAGCTGGACCAAGGCTGAGCAGAGCAACGCCAAGTCCAGCTCAGCTGGCTCCTGGTTGAAAATATGACCAGTGTTGGGCCTCCCTGCTGGCGCAGCGGGCTGAGACCACACTGGGAAGCATCTTCAGCACAGCAGCGCGAGTTCAATCCCCAACCAGGGAGTCACCCACAGGGCGCAGCAGACCTCTCCTGCCTCCCCGCTGCTCCCCTCGGCAGTGAGTTTCAGTGGATCTGCCTGTTCTGCCCCCCACTCTGTCTCTGGTGGATCCTCTCACCCCCCCCCCCGCACCTCTGGCCTGTACCCCGGCTCTTGCATGCATAAATAAATAAGTCTCGGGCCTCCCTGGTGGCGCAGTGGGTTAAGCAACGCACTATGAAGCAGACCGCAGCCACTGCAGCACGAGTTCAATCCCTGCTGCCAGCCAGGGAGGGGACCCACATGGCGCAGCAGACCTCTCCTGCTGTGCCTGCTGCTCCCCTCAGCAGTGTGTTTCAGTCAGTCTCTGCCTGTTCTACTCCCCACTCTGTCTCTGGTGGATATTCTTACCGCCCACACCTCTGGCCTGTACCCCAGCGCTTGTATGCATAAATAAATAAATCTTTAAAATAAATAAGTCTTTTTTTTTAAAAAAAGAAAATATGACCAGCATTCAAATGAAAAAAATGGTGAATCTGTGAGGCAAACACACAGATGCCCCAGCTGATAGAATCAGCATACAACAACTTCAAATTTTTATTATCAATTATTTAACGAATTTAGAGAAAATATGACCGGAATATGAGGCAGAATTCATCAGCATATCCCGCATCATCACATCCAAGCACTCAGTAAACCCCAAGAGGATGAACCCAGAGAAATTTGACTAGTGGCTCAGCGGGCTGAGACCCCACACAGGCCGGGAAGGCACAGCACAGCTCGGCCAGGGAAGTAGGCCGCAAGGATGACCACGCCTTGCCGGAAACCATGGGAGTGAGGGGACAAAGGAACGACTCTTTGAAGTGCTGAAGGCAAAATGATTATCCACCTAAAATCCCATTTCCAGCAAAAACAGCTTTCAAAATTGAGGGCAAAGTAAAGACACGATTAGACAAAATCTGAGATAACACGTTGTCAGCAAACCCTCCAGCCTGAAAGACTAAGAGCTTCGTCAGAGCGGAGGGAAAGATCCCACATGAAAGCTCAAGTCCTCAGAAATAAATGAAGAAACAGCAAACGCATAAAGAGAAAAAACGAAAAATAGCACCAGCAGATCACTGACCGTTTGAAGAAACAATATTATCCCACTGTGGGATTTATAACGTACAGAAATGAAATATGAGACAGAAGAACCGAGTTTAAGAGAATCTCCCGGTTATAATGTCCTTCTGTTGTGCTTGAAGTGGGAGGCTATCAATGAGAGGGAGATGGGGATTATTGAAGATTCATGTTGTGATAGCAAGAGCAATGCTTGCGAGGAAAGAGGGACCGAAAAACCAAGAGAGGACATACAGTGGAGTACAAAAAAAAAAAAAGCTCAGTCAACCCAAGAGAAAGCAGTAAAGATTTCCAGAACAGATGGCACAGCAGAGAATGAAAAGCGCGAAAGTAGATTTAAACTCAACTTTATCAGTCGTGTATTTAAATGTAAATGGAATAAGCACTCCAGCTAGCAAGCTGTATTGTTAGGTGGCAGAAAATTAAAGCGAGATTACAGACCAGCAGCTCTTAAAAGCATATATGTAAAAAAATTTAACGAAGTATTAGCAAATCAAAACCAACGTGTGTCTAGGTGTTACAAACAACCAAAAAAAAAAAAATTGTCCAGCGTGCAAGATTGGTTTAACATTTAAAATGCAATGTAATTTCCCAAATAACAGAATAAAGGAGAAAAATATTATCATCTCAATAGATGCAGAGAAAACATTTGATAAAATTCAACACCCATTCTTGATTGAAAAAGAAAGCTCTAAGCTAAATGGAATAGAAGAAACTCCCTGAATCTAATAAAGAGTATCTACAAAAAAAAAAACCCTACAGCTAACATCAGACTTAATGAGGAAATATTGAACACTTTCACTTAGGATTAGCAAGGCCAGCTTCCCTGCCTGGCTGCTTCCACTCAGCGCTGCAGGGGAGGGCCCAGCTGTGTGCTGAGGGGGGACAAATTCAAGGCAAAAGATTAAAAAGGAAAATTATCTTTATGGGCGGACAGGGCCGTGTGTGGAAACACTAAGGAACCTACAAAATTTTTTTTGATTAAGTAAATTCAGCAAAATTGCAAAAACATCGCAATATGCAAAATTAGTTTTATTTCTCTAGATGAGAAATGAGCAATTACAACATAAGAAATTTAAATAGTGCTGGGGACAGGACCGGAACATATCAGATGCCTGTTACCCATCTAATCAGACTCCTAAGATCCCCACACCGTAAACTGTAAGACACTATCGGAGGAAATTAATGTTTCAGGCGTGAGTACGCCAGACTCAGTGGCCAGAAGACAGGATCGCTAAGATACCAGCTCTCTTTTAAATTTATTTATTTATGTGCACAAGAGCTGGGGTCCAGGCCAGAGTCACGGGAGGTGAAAGGATTCAGCACAGACTGGGGAGCAGAACAGGCAGATGGACTGAAACACACTGCTGAGGGGAGCAGTGGGGAGGCAGGAGAGGTCTGCTGCGCCCTGTGGGTCCGCTCCCTGGCCGGGGATCGAACTCGCGCTGCTGTGCGGCGGATGCTTCGCAGTGCGGTGCTCAACCTGCTGCGTCACCAGGAAGGCCCGATACCAGCTCTCCCTAAACTGACCCACGGAGTCCATTCAATCCAAAAACAATCCCTGCAGACTGCCAGTAGAAATTGCAGAGCCAATTAATCTGGGAATGTAGGATCTGTAATACCTAAGAAAATCTTAGAAAAAAATTAAATTGGAGGATGCCCTCTGATCGCAAGATGTTCCATGAAGAGGTGTGACATTCGTGCTCAGACAGATCGGTGGCTGGAATCCACACCCCTTCCAGCCCACGCACCAGGGACTTCAACCAACAGGGAACGAGTGGGAGTGGGGTGACTGGGTGCCTGTGTGGGAAGATGACCTTTGACCTGTACCTGCCACCATACCTAAATATTAACTCAAGGTGCATCATTAACCAGAAAGTGAAAGATGGAACAGTGAATCTTTGGGGCCAGGAAATATTTTTTAGAAAGAACACAAAGAAGTAATTAAATGAAAAGCCATCCACAGGCTAGGAAAATATTAATGTTACAGTACCTGACAAAGAGCTCATAGGTACAATATATAAAGAACTGCCATGAATCAATAATAAAAAGACAATCCAATTAAAAATGAGCAAGAGTTAAATAGGCAATCCACCAAGGCAGACACTCAAGGGCACCCACAGTCCTTAAGCTGAACTGAAAATTAAAACCACAATGAGATCCACCTCACACTCCCCAGAAGGGTCAGAAATGAAGAGCCGGTGTGCTGGTGGGGATATGGGGTACTGGACTAGCACACACCACGGCAGGAATGTAAAATGGTCAAACTGTTTTGGGAAGCTGGTTGGAGCATATACTAAAATTAAGTGTACAAGAACTATATGGTAAAGCAACTCAACTTCTAGGAACGTAGCTAAGAGAATGCATGCAGTCACTGAAAAAAGAGAGAATCACAATAACTAGAATCTGGGAAAGTCCAAATATCTGTTGAGGGATGGGTAAGCAAAGGGCAATGTGACATGCAGTGGAATATTACACACCTGTGAAAAGGGACAAGCTTCCAGGTGCTAGGCTCCAGTGGTGCCCCTCCCAGAAAGACAGCACATGCTGCCTGCCCCCTGGAAACCGGGCATGAGCCAGGCCACTGCCCCTGAGACCAGAGCGCCAGAGGTGCCTGGGGTGAAGGGGGACAACCAGAAGGAGACTTCAGGCATTGACCCTCTGCAAGTTAGACATGGGGTCAAGAGTGGTTCTTGAGTTTCAGCTGTCAGCCTACCCTCAGCTTCCTTGAAACTGAAAGGGAAGATGGAGCAGGGACAAAGCCACTGTCCTTTTGCCAGTACTACCTCACACCTGTTCTGGCCCAGAACCCAGACACCTAAGAAAATTCTCTCCCTCGTCCCTGGGCCTTGCCGTGATGCCGCCTTCAACCTCTCCTCTGAGACCCAGCTCTTCCCACAGCCCTGTGCTGACCTACAGCGACATTTATTTGGGGGCCAGGAAAGTGGCTCTGCCAGGCCCATGCCCCCCCACAAACCCCTGGACCATCCGGGTGGGAGCCGGCCCTGGGCCCAAGCTGGACAGGGTCTCGCTGCCTGCCCTCCAGCCCAAGCGCCAGTGGCTTCTCTGGTCTCAGGCATTCCTGGACCTGGGACTGGATTCATTTTTCTTTAAAGAAAATGGATTTAAATGTATTTGCAGCTTGAAAGAGAAGGGGTGGGTGGGGCAGCTGGGGAGGAGGAGCTGGAACAAAAGGGAGAGAAGCAAAGGCCTGATCAATTGTTTCAATTTAAAGCGGCTGCAGTAAAATGGATAGAAGACAGAGTTATCTGCCTCCCGAAAATGTGGCAATAAATAAGGGAAATCACCCAGAACAAATAGCGCCAGCTGCTCAGATGAGCAGGGAGCCAGGAGGTGTGAAGGATGGACGTCCGTGTGCACAGGCCAGCAGCAGGGGGGCCGGAGGGACCCCACAGGTGCCCCAGCCCGGCGAGGAGGCCGGGGGCGCACATTCTCTGGGGAAACAGCACGAGGGCACTCCAACCCCCGTGCTGGCGTGCCCTGGGGCAGAGGGTCCCCCAAAGCCCCGAGCCACCAGGCTCCTGGCCCTGCAGGGATCTGCAGGCGGCCAGGCCCCAGGACGCCGAGGCTCCCTCCCCTCCTGGCTCCTGGGCACTGCTCAAAGGACGCCCCCCAGGAAGACCCACAGCCATCTCGCACGAGCCTGTCCTCACCCTTTACTGGGAGTCAGCACTTTCCCGAGCTGTTTTCTGCCTCTGGCAGAATCTCCTGGCTGAGAGGGCACAGGCTGGCACCCAGCCCGTGCTGTCCCTGTTGCTGTGGCGCTGGACAAGCACGTCAGTCTGTCCACGCCTTGGCTTCCACGTGGACAGTGGGAGAGATGCTACTGCTCCGGGCCTTGATGAGGGTTAAATGAGTTGATTTAGGCAAAGTGCTTGGATTAGTGACTAGGGGATAGTTGGCACCATGTAAACGGGTCGTCGTCATCTTCACCACCATCACCTCCACCACCACCATCACCACCACGATCAACACCACCATCACCTCCACCACCACCATCACCACCACCACCACCATCTCCAGAACCACCATCACCACCACCACCA
Source organism: Galemys pyrenaicus (assembly GCA_019455555.1). NCBI lineage: Eukaryota > Metazoa > Chordata > Mammalia > Eulipotyphla > Talpidae > Galemys > Galemys pyrenaicus. The sequence goes on along the minus strand of JAGFMF010011642.1, from coordinate 2,969,030 downwards.
TCACCACCATCACCACCACCACCATCACCACCATCTCCACCACCACCATCATCACCACCACCAACACCATAACCACCATCAATACCACCCTCACCACCACCATCACCATCATTCATCACCATTATCACCACCGTCACCACCACCACCATCACCATCATCTCCACCTCCACCACCACCAACAACACCTCTACCACCTACCACCACCATCAATACCACCATCACCTCCACCACCATCACCATCACCACCATCACCATCACTACCACCATCACCACCACCAACAACAACACCTCTACCACCTACCACCACCATCAATACCACCATCACCATCACCACCACCATCAGCAACAGCAGCAGCATCACCTCCACCACCACTACCACCATCACCACCACCTCCCTGATGACCACTGGTGTCTGTTTTCGCTCCTTCCTGACCTTCACGCAGGGCTGCAGTGGGGCTCGGGCCCCTCCTGCACCGGAGTTAAGAGTCTCGTCTGCCCTGGGTCAGCCACACGTCGCCACTGCCAAGTGGCTGCTGCTGCAGACTCATGGGAGGTCATTTGTCCGGCAGTGTAATTGACCTAAACAGCTTAATGAACTTGGAACCCTCCCATCCGCCCTCAGGATAACAGGGGCTGTTCCCTCTCTGCTCATCCCTGACTCAATGGCCTCCCTGGGCTCCGAGCCACTCAGGAGGGCGGCGGCTCACGTCTCATCGGCAGTGTCCACTTAGGGCAACCCGCCCCGCTTTGTGCCGCTGAAACCCCAGGTAGCTGCCGCTCTGCTCCATGCCCGCCCTGCTCAGACAGGAAGGAGGCACCTGACGTGTCCAGAGCGGCCACCCGCCCCACGCGTTCCCAGCTTTGCCAGATGTTCTCGCAACAGCGGAGGACCCGGGGCCTCCTGCCCAGCCACGCTCTGGGCCATCGTCATGCTGCCGCCGCTGTGCCTCCAAGCTCCAGAGGTGCCTTCTGCTCCAGCCTCCGCCCCGTCCCTGTCCCAGCGAGTCGTAGAAGACCTCTGCCGGGAGCTCTGAGGTCTCTCAGCACGGGCCCAAGGAGCAGTGTGAACCCCGTGGCCCGTGACCCCCAGCCCAGGTCCGCCTTGGCCTCTGCCAGCCCCTCCCGGTCAGCCCCTCCTGACCCGAGCGCACGCGGGATGGGCTCTGGGCAAGGGGGCCTCCCCGAGCCCCGTGCGCACAGCCGGCATTCACCATCGCCCAAGCCCAGGCTGCCCTGGCCAGCTCTGCAGGCGGCTCGCCTGACTGTCCACGTCACACGGGCGCAGCGGCCAGCTTGTTGGTGTCCATGCACAGACGCCCACATCAAGCACGCCCCAGAAGACCCGGCAGTGAGCCCGCAGCGCTCTACATGCCATGGGCGGGCAGGGACTGCTCCGAGCACGAAGGAAGGAGCAAACGAAGTATGGGCGGGGAAGGGGGGGAAAGGGGAGGGCGGGAGGAGGGCGGGGAAGGAGGGGAGAACATGAGGAGGGCAGGAGGAGGGGGGGAGGGTGGGAGAAGGGCAGGAGGGGGAAGAAGAACCAGTGGATTCGCTCATGCGTGAATGGACGGACAGGCCACAGCAATCTTACAAAACCATCATCGCGAGCACCAGGTACACAGAGGTGGGCCTTTGAAAGGGCCGCGCGGCGGGTGGGTGGTGCTGCTGTGTGGGTGGGTCAGTACGGGGTGGGCGTGCAGGTGAGCACTTTGGACCCAGCACTGCGGACACACCAGGCCGGCCTTCCTGGGACCCCAGTGGAGACCCCGGCTCTGCCCTGTCTCTGCTGACACCTTCTGGGTTGGTGCCTATTTCGTGTGCTCTTTTATTAAAAGTGCTGCGGGGGAAAGGTGGACACGCGCCCACACGGTCACTGGGCCAGAAATCTGACAGTGCCCGCGCGTTGCCCCGCGCCAGAGCGCCTCAGGCCCTCCATCCGCGGGCTGGACGCGCGGAAGCCTTCATCGCGACTCCTTCCTCGGAGAAGGGCTGGATTCGCCCGACTGGGGCCCCTCTGCTGGGGCCGGTGGAACGCTGAGCGGACGCTGAGCGGGCAGCAGCGTCCGCAAGCCCAAGGCCCAGCCGGGGCAGCCGCACGCCCTGGCTGGGGCGCACTAGCCCAGCCTGAGCCAACCGGTTGGAGGGCCCAGACTGGGCCGCCCCGGCGGGTCTGCAGCTGCAGCGGGCGCCTGCCCACATTCTGGGTCGCTGGACTTCGCCATGGCAACGGAGCGTCTGCGTGGAGACGCGGCTGAGTCACTGAGGCTTTTCTCCTCGCCGCTGCAGCAGAGCGGCCCCTGCCTGCGGAGTCCATGTGCGGCCAGCCCCCGGCCGCGAGGAGGACACGGCCTGCGTGCAAGACCCGCACCGGAGCAGGGCGCCCCAGGCCCTCCGTGCGGCCTGCACACACGCCCCTTTCATGGGCCAGCGGGGAGGGAGGCAGCACAGCAGTAGGCCGGCGCTGAGCCAACTGGACCCCCCAAAGCTGCTCTCGGCCCCCTCTTCCCCAGGGCTTGACCCGTGTCCTCCCTCCCGCATGGGCCCTCGGGTCTCTGGCCTCGGAGCCCCGGCAGGCCACACTCCCCTCCTCCTCCCGGCCTCAGTGGCCCCATCCGTCCTTCTACGGGCTTGTGGCTGGTCCAGGGACAGGGCTCCGAGGAAGAGCCCTGTGGGGAGCACCAGCCTGCTCCCTTCCGTGGAGGCGCCCGCCCTGGCACCCCAGCTCCTGAGCTCAGCACACATAGCGGCACTCACCGACGGCCCTGCAGTCGGGGTGGGGCTGGCACAGCAGGAGGTGCGGCCCGCAGGAGGGCGGCTGCAGGCTGCTCTCAGCCCGCTGCTCCCCGTATCTCTGCCGTCACTAGAAGTGGGGTGCAGGGCACACAGCCGGTGATCCGGACGTGAGAGGAAGACCCGGGGCGCAGCGACTCCCCAGAGAGAGCCAGGGGCTTGGAGTGGACGCCGTCCAGGCGGGAGGGCTGCGGCTAGCAGCGGGCCAGCTGGGGGACGCGGGGCCGGGAGCCCTCGCAGGCCTGGAGGGCGGGGCGCCCAGCTGCTGAGTGCAGGCTCCCGCTGGACAATGCATCTCCACTTGGAGGGCCCAAGGTCCCAGCTGGTTCTGGGGGGGCCTCTCCCCCCCTCCAGTCTTGCTATTTACGCCTCATCTGCCAGGGCTGTTTTGATTGTTTGGAACATTTTTCTCAAAGGCTGAAATTTTATCAAAAATATTATTTTAGACTCTATTAAGAGTCTCTTCTGATTTGAAACATTACTTCAAATGTCTTCCGATACTTACAAAGAAGTCTCTGGGCACTCAGGAAGTTCACTCTCTCCACCCGCTTTGCTGCACCATGTGTGGACCTGCTGAGAATGAGGGTCTGGCGAGGCCGGTGAGGGGAGAGACCCCCGGGCGCTCGGCCATCAGCCTCCAGGTCTTGTTATGCGAACGGGACAGGGAGGACGGTGTCTCTCTCACGTGAGCGTGGGCTGACAAGCGCCTTTCTCCTGGAATGTCCCGGTCACTTAAAAGGACAACCAGGGCCTCCCTGGTGGCGCAGGGCGTAAGTTGCAGCACTGTGAAGATCCGCAGCCACCGCAGCGCGAGTTCGATCCCGGCCAGGGAGGGACCCACAGGGCGCGGCAGACCTCTCCTGCCTCCCGCTGCTCCCTCAGCAGTGTGTTTCGGTCCATCTGTGTGTTTCTGTTCTGCTCCCCGCTCTGTCTCTGGTGGGTCCTCTCACCCCCACACCTCTGGCCTGTACCCCAGCTCCTGTGTGCATAAATAAATAAATCTTTAAAAAAAAAGGTAAGGTGCTTGTGCACACACATGTAAACATGCATACACATGTGCACACGCACAGAGACGGCAGTAAAAAGGGAAGAAGGGGCCTCCCTGGTGGCACAGCGGGTTGAGCGCTGCACTGTGAAGCATCTGCAACCACTGCAGCACAAGTTCAATCCCCGGCCAGGGAGGGGACCCACACAGGGCGCAGCAGACCTCTCCTGCCTCCCGCTGCTCCCCTCAGCAGTGTGTTTCAGTCCACCTGCCTGTTCTGCTCCCCACTCTGTCTCTCGCCTCCTGGGCCTCTGGCCTGTATCCCAGCTCCTTTATGCATAAATAAATCTCTCAAAAGTAAAAAGAAAAAAGACGACTCACTAAAGGTAGTTCTCCAGACCTGGGTTCCTGGCTGGTGGTTTCTTTGTCCAAAAATGAACAGTTGGCCTGGCATTTCAAGAACAACTGGCACTTGTGGCCAATAATAAATGAATCTTGTGAAAATTAGAGTTTGAGGAAATTTGTGACCCCACTGTCAACTGACAGCTTCTGAGGCTTGCCCGGTGAGACTCGGGGTGACAATGAGAATCGTTGGGGTGAAAATGCACACTATGCAGTCTCCCACCCCTCACGGAAGTGCACACCACAAGCACACGCATGGGCTTGCAGATGCCTCCAGGATGCGCCCAGTTCGAAATGTGGGCCTTCTGTCCCCACCCCCCCAATACTACTCCCTGCTCCTGTGAAGTTGGCTACACTGCCCTCCTGGGAGAGTCTGCCTTTTTGTGGGTGGCTGACTTCACCTTGCCAGGGTCAGTCCTGTCATTGTGCGTTACAAGGGTTCCTTCCGTTTTGGGGGCTGTATACTATTCCACTGTGTGTGGGCATACTGCCTTTGGTCTATCCATTCAGCACTATGAAAATCCGAGTCTCTGCCACCCCATGGCTTTGGTGAATAGCACTTGCCAAGAGCATGGGCAAGCGATACCGTGTTGAGATTCTGATTTTCGTTACTTTAGGGCAGATATGCCCAGAAGTAGGACTGCTGGGTCATAGGCTAGTTCTGTTTTTAAATTGTTTAGGAAATGCCATATTGTTTTCCACAGCAGCTGCGCCATTTTATAATCCCACGGATAATCTGTTCCAAAGCTTTCTAACCTCTCCACCGCTTCACCAGCTCTTGGGCTTTACTCTGTCTTTATAGCAGCGTCCGAGTGCCTGTAACTCCTGTCTTCCGGTGGGTTCGCCTCGAGCCTCTCGGCCTTGCCTGTGAGCTGACTAGAGGTCACCTTTGGAGAAATGTCTCAAGCCCTTTGCCCACTTTTTAAATTGAGTTATTCAACTGCTACTGTTGAGTTGTAGGTGTTGTTCATATATTCCGGATATTAGCTCCTTATCAAATATACAATTCGCAAATATTTCCTCTCACTCCTCGGGTTTTTTTTTTTTAAAGATTTATTTTTTAATTGATATAAGAACTGGGGTACAGGTCAGAAGTGCAAGGATCCACCAGAGACAGAGTGGGGAGCAGGACAGGCAGATTGACTGAAGTACACTGCTGAGGGGAGCAGCGGGGAGGCAGGAGAGGTCTGCTGCGCTATGTGGGTCCCCTCCCTGGCCGGAGGCAGGGATCGAACTCGTGCTGCAGTGACTGCGTTTTGCTTCATAGTGCGTTGCTTAACCCACTGCGCCACCAGGGGAGGGCCCAACTCCTCGGGTTTTTTATACTCTGCTGGCTGCATCCTCTGAGGCACATGTTTTTAAGTATGAAGTAGTTCCGTTTGTCAAATTCTTTTTGCCTGTGAAATTGCTATCATTGGAGAAACCACTGTAAATCCAACGTCATCCATCTTTTCCCGTTTCCTTCTACAAGTCTTGCAATTTCCATCTTATGGTCTGGACTCTGGCATCTTGCAGCCCATTTTGATGGCGGCAGGGGACGGGGCCTCAGCCTGCTTCTCTGCAGGTGCACACCGGTTATTCCAGCACGTGTGTGGGAGCGCCCCCCCGTGGCTGGGCTCAGCACTGTTCAGTGCTGCGTGTATTTCTGGACTCTCTGTTCCATTTGGTCTGTCTGTCCATCTTTATGCCAGTACCAGACTGTTTTGATGATCATGGGCTTTGTAGTATCTTTTGAACTCTGGAAGTGTGAGTCCTACAATTATTTTCTTCTTCATTCAAAATTATTCTTGGCTACTTGGGATCCCTTTAGAGTCCCTATGAATTTTAGGGGACAGTTTTCATTTCTGCAAAAAACATTGCTGAGATTTGGTAGTGACTGCTTTGGATCATAAATCACTTTGGGTCACCCAGCATCTTAGTGATAATCCGCGAACACGGAGGGTCCCCCCTGCCATTGCTGTGTGTTCGATTCCTCTCAGCAACATTTTGTGGTTTTCAGTGTGCAAGTCTCTTATCTCCTTGCTTAGGTTTAACAAATGTAATTTTTTGATCATGTATCATATAACGTATCAGTATTTGGAATATCTGCTTAACTTAGGGTCATTTTCCAAATGATAAATATATAATGTTATAAAATCATAAAGGGGTAAAAAAAATTCCATCAAAATGCAAAATACACATATAAATGTTAATGTAACGTAGTACCAAAAATGACACTGGAATGGTTTGATTCCACAATGTAATTAACCTTTAAAAACTGCCAGAGAAGAACATCCACAATTATCTGAGAAGATTATTAAAACACAGAAACTGGGCCTCCCTGGTGGTGCAAGGGGTTGAGCACCACACTGTGGGGCTTCCGCAGCACTGCAGCACGAGTTGGATCCTCGGCCAGGGAGGGACCCACAGGGCGCAGCGGACCTCTCCTGCCTCCCCACTGCTCCCCTCAGCAGTGTGTTTCAGTGGATCTGCCTGTTCTGCAGATCTGCTCCCCACTCTGTCTCTGGTGAGTCCTCTCACCCCCTGCACCTCTGGCCTGCGCCCCAATTCTTATATGCATAATAAAATCTTTCAAGAAATTATTTTAAAAATTATACCAAAACTTTTTCTGTTTGCGTATCCTCAACATTTAAAACAAACAACAAATGACACCAGATTGAATGCAGAAGCAGATATGAGAATCCATCTGTCTTCTTAAGTCAAATACTAAAGAGATTTGCAAAAATGTAAAACAATGCCGTTCTTCTTACCAAATTTTTCTTTATTTTGGAAATATAGTTATTTTTCATTACAGCATGTTACTCACGGAAGCATGTCATGGGTTGATGACTGCAATTTTACATTAAAATATACATATTGCCAAATTTATCACACATTGTTTCTGATACGCTCAGTGTTGATGGATAGAGCCTCGTGCACAAAAGCTCTTTGAGGTCCTTGATGATTTGAAGAGTTTAAAGGAATCAGAGAAACCGATTGAACAGCTGGATTAAAGCAAACGGAGAATAATCATGAATAACAGAACCACCGTGAAACGGTTACTCGTTCGCTGTGCTTCATGTGGCTTTTACCGCAATTAAAGGAAACGCGTCCTTTCTAAGTCACCGAAATGAACAGACACACACACTAGCCGATGAGGTTGCTCCCCAATCACCGGGGGGGGGGGGGCCGAGGACTGCACCCGAGACCCAGGAGGCGCACAGCCCCCGCGGGCCANTGAGGTTGCTCCCCAATCCCCGGGGGGGGGGGGGCCGAGGACTGCACCCGAGACCCAGGAGGCGCACAGCCCCCGCGGGCCAGCGGCCTGCCACGACAGGTCCATGCCGGGACGCTGCTCCCACTACCAATTTGCCATTTTCTCCAGCTTCTGTGAATGTTTCAAAAAATAAAACATCCCTTACAGGTCCATGGCCAGAAAGGACGGAGTGTTCAGGCTCCGCCAGGGAGGCGCGGTGCCCACCCAGGAAAACCAAGTCGCCCTCAAAGGGAAGCATCGAATGATCTGCGACTCCGTCGGGCCAAGAGGCTAGATCAGATCAGATGAATATTTAAAAATCGATTGCGGGGCCTCCCTGGTGGCACAGCGGGTTGAGCGCCGCACTGTGAAGCACCCGCGGCCACTGCAGCGTGAGTTCGATCCCCGGCCAGGGAGGGACCCACAGGGCACAGCAGGCCCCTCCTGCCTCCCGCTGCTCCCCTCAGCCGTGTGTTTCAATCAATCTGTCTATTCTGTCCCCGCTCTGTCTCTGGTGAGTCCTCTCGCCCCACACTCTGACCTGCACCCCAGCTCTTGTGTGCACAAATAAATAAGTCTTAAAACAAAATAAAATATAAAAATCGATTGCTTTAGAGCAGCAGGCCAATGAGCACCTACAGTGGGGAAAGACGCCTCAAAATAGCGAGAGATGAAAAGAAAAACACGTTTAACACCAAGAAACACCTGCAGTAAAAATATTCAGTGTTGATGTGAGGAGAAGCTACAAGCTCCACAGAGAAAATATTTCCAGAGGAAATACGTCCACTCTCCCAGAATAGCCCAGAGTCGGGCTAACTCCTGCCGAAGTCCTGATGTAGAAGAGGGGACTCGGTGCCCGTTTCTAAGGCGCACCCCGAGGTGCCAGCAGGAGGGCGGTCCAGAGGTTCGGCACAGAGGGGAGTGAGGAGGGCGCCCCGGCCAGCGGCAGACGCGTGCCCACAGAGAGCCGATGTGTGGCTCTTTCACTGATTGATGCAGATTCGTGGGCGGCAACACCAGGGCTGAAAGGCCCGGCTGTTGGGGACACACACAGGACAGATGCCGAAAGGGGTCTGGGGGGGGTGACAGCTGCCCACGGTAGTGAAATAAACCAGACACCCCACAAAGCCCCTGAGTGAATCACAGCACGAGACCCTCCTGAGCCGTCCCCGGGGCTGCGGGTCAGACGCTGTCTGCACACGGCAGTTCGTCCCCCCAGACCCGTGCTGATGACTTGAAAACACAAGAATAAACAGCAGCCCGGGAAACAGAAAAAGAGGACCTCACGAATCGGAAACTCCAAGAAAATTCCAGAGTACGAGGGGAGTCTCCAACCTGGGGACGCGGACCGATGCAGCAATAGGGCACCAGCGGATTCAGAGAGGGCCCGCTGGAGCAGACACTGGGGAAGTAGTAGGGGTCTGCTCCCCAGGAAGTCACCCCACCCCAGAAGCTGGGAGCTCAAAGCTGGGAGAGGGGCATCAGGGGCAGCGGAGAGGAGGAAGCAGCAGCTCCCGGGCCTGAGAGAAGCTGGCGTATGCCCCCAGGGCTCCTTCCCTGGGCGGCCATGGGTCAGACCCACAAGGGGTTAGTAGGTTTTTTCTGAGGCTCTGAGAGGGTCGATCACACCCTCTGTCCCCACAGGGTCGACGCCCACTTCCGGCCAAGGCAGCAGGAGTGGAGGGGGGGCAAGCCGCTCACCCTACAAAGCTGAGCGTTTGCACCAAAGTGCCAGGCCCTGAGTTGGGCAGCAACGTGGATGGCAGCTGGGCGCCCCGCCCTTCGCAGACACAGAGAGAAACGCACGCGTCTCCGGGAAAGCGGTTCCTGGCCCGGTTAAACCCTCTAAATCACATCTCCAGAGTGACCCGGTGGTCAGCTAATCCTCGATGAAACAGGACTAATGCCCAACACAGCTTTTTAAATTTCTAATTAGCATCCACAGAGAAGCTCCTGGAAGGGATACTGTGCCCCTGAAAGTGGCCACTGCTTTTCAAAGAGGGATTAAAGAAGAAGAAAGGGACCTTTGAAATTTAAAAACATGATGATTAGAACAATAACACTCAAAAGTCGTGGTGGCAAATGGCTGAGACCCCGACTGGTGCAGTGGTGCCAAGGCGAAGGCTCTTGAAGCCGGGAGAGAGATGAGAGAGATGGAAATCACCAGCCTCGAGGGGAGCAAGCAGCGGGAGGTCCAGGAGACTCCAGCTATCTCAGCGGGGCCCCAGGAGACCAGGAGAAAAGTAATTAAAGACATAAGAGAAGAAAATCGCCTCTGAGAGGGGAGACAGCCTCCAGATCAAGGGCACAGTGAGGAAGAACAGCCGCAGCAGAGGCAGCCTCTCCTTCGCCCCACGCGTTCTGGCGAAGCTGATGTCTCAAATGGACTTTGAAAAGCATGAAGGTCCCGCGCTGGTGGACACTCTCATCTGCAGTTGAAAAGAAAAGGCCAGCGCTGACCGGCGCGTGGGGCTGCGAGGTCGGAGCCGGCAGAGGCTGAGCGTGAGGATTCTACACCCCAACGACACCCAGTTCCGTTGTGAGGGAGGTAAACATATTTTCAAAACGCTCAAAAATAAACTGTTTTCAAGGACTCAGAGACTGGATCACCCCGTTGTCCTTTCTGGGGAAGAACGATGGCGGGGAACGATTCAGGGGGACGGAACAAAAAGAACAACACAGCACTGGGCGCGATAAGCCGGGGTGAGCAAAGAGATGATGAAAGTTTACAGCTATGTCAAAATAATGACTGAGAAAATGAGGTTTAACGCCGTTCTTGGAAATAATCCCCCGAGGAGACAGCATATCACGCTCCTAAAGCAACAGACGGCTGCAGAGGAAAACTAGCGACATTCTGGGACCCAGACTCCGAGGATGGTGATTAAAAGGCTCGGCGCCCCCGGCTCAGGCGGCGTCTGAGGCTCGGCGCTGGCACAGCCTGCTTCCATGTCTGGCTGCTGGACGCAGCCCGGCTCACACCCGCCTCGTGGGGGGCGCCGGCTTGTCCTGAGGCCCGGAGAGGACCCCGCAGCAGGGCCACGTGGACACCGCCGGACGCCGTGCTGGCCAGAGGCGGTGGGGAAGCCCACGAGCTCCCCCTCCTGCCTGCCCTGCCCACGGCTCCAGCATGAGGCCCAGGGGGTGGGGGCTGTGGGGACCGGGGCAGGCGGGACGGTCACCCTGCCGGCCACAGCACGAGGCCAGAAAGCACCAACGGGGCGGGGGTCCCCGCAGCCCCTTCCCTCGGCCGCGGGTCCCGAGGCTCCGGGATCCACCATGCGGCGCCTCAGACACCGGGAGCAGCAGCCGGGGTGTGGGCCCCGCCAGGGGCAGCAGAGGGACCCCAAGAGGAGTGGCTTGGACACCCCCAAGGAGAGGTGCGGGCGACCCCGTCTCCCATCGGGCCTGCATGGCCAGTGCAACGAGGGGCTTGGGCTGTCAGCGCCGGGCGCCCCCTGCACCTCAAACTCATGGCTGCTGTGCATGGCCCAGGGCACCCAGCCTGGGGCGCGGCCTGCGGGAGAAGACCCCCTGGTGCAGGCACTGGGGCCCTCCTCTGGGCGGGCGGCGGACTGGGCCTGGGGGAGGGGCCCTGAGCACCCTCAGGGGCTACAGCACCGAGGGCGGAGCCACAGCGCCCTCTGGAGCCAGCGCACACCCCTGCAACACAGACACACCACACACACACACACCACAAACACATCACACGAAACCAGACCATTCACACACCACACATCACACACACACACACCGCACACAATGCACATCCACACCCACACACCGCGCCACACACACCACAGTGTGTTTCAGTCCATCCGCCTGTTCTGCTCCCCACTGTCTCTGGTGAGTCCTCTCACCACCCCCCCAGCCTGCACCCCAGCTCTCGTGTGCATAAATAAATCATTAAAAAGAACACAGGGCCTGGGTGCAAGGACTGGTTCTGACCACAGACGCCCCTGCAGCTGAGACCCCCCCAGAGCCCAGAAACCGGCCACCGGCCACCGCGACCCCACAGCCCAGCCCTGCCCGCCCAGGCTCCACGCCCCTCCCCTGAACCCCAGGGCGGGGCGGGGCGTTCACCCCAGAGACGCCAACCATGGGGTGCAGCGTCTCTAGAAGCCCGACAGGTCGGGGCGCCCAGGCCGCAGGCCGGTCCAGACTGCGCGAGCCCAGCCCCAGGCACCGGTGGCTAGCGGGGCGCAGGACGACGTCCACGCACTGACAGGAGCCCCCGGCCACCCCTCCCAGCTCCGGCGCTGTAGGAGCTGCCCGGGCGGCGCCACGAGCCAGGCCGCCTGACCGGGGAGGGTGCTGGAGGCTCCACGGGCACTGGCAGCCGAGCTGGGGTGCAGGGGGTGCGCACGGCGTGGCTCTGGGGAGCGGGGTCAGACCAGGCCGTACGGCACAGCGGGGCCGGAGGGGCCGGGGCAACGAGGGGCCCAGCCGGGCACTGAGGGCAGGAGCCTGCGGCCAAAGAGGAGCCATAGGGCTGGCCACGCCTCACCCGGGGTCTGGAGGGTCTCGGCGGTCAGGCTGGAGCGCGGCAGGCAGGGGCCTCGAGGGGGGGCCCAGGCCCCTGGCAAGTCCCCAGTGCGAGGGCCTTCGCCCTAACCCTCCGCCGGGGGCAGCCCCGGCCACCCGCCGCCCCCCACCGACCGCACAGCTGGGGGCAGGGTACAGGCCTGACCTTGAGGCCACCACCACGCCGAACGGAACCTGCCGGCGTCAGGTGACCGGTGAGTTATTAGGTTATTACGTTTTAAGCTGACAAGTAAATCTTATTATAAACGCGTAATGACGCTATAAAGACGTTTTATTCGTTCCTCTGTCCTCTCGCTGCGGCTGACACCTCATCACTGCTCCCGCAACGTGGAGACGGAAACGTTCATTTGGCAAATCGAGGGGCTCTTTCGGGGTGGGGAGCAGGCAGCGGTCGCTCGGCGGCAGCGCAGCTCAGGGGCTGGGCGGGGGTGGCGGCCGGCCAGGGGGTCCTCGGCGGTCTCCCGGCCAGCAGAGCCCTGGGGGGGCTTGACCCACCCTGCAGCGCCCCGCCACTGCCCGGCCAAGAAGGCCCCCCGTGTCCAGCCTGCCTGGCCTGTGACCCTGAGCCCGTCACGGACACCTGTGGCCAGCCGAGGATGCCCTCTTAGCTGGACAGGCCCGCCTCAGGGCAGCAGTGCCGGGCCAGCCCCGCTGGACAGAGACGCGAGGGGGCCGGTCGCGGAGCCGGGAGTCTGCGGCTTCACAGCACCCGAGAGGATGCTCAGGCCCGGGGCGGCCAGGCGGGGCAGCGCAGGGCCAGCGCAGAGCCGGGCCAGCAGGGCGCCTCCCTGGGCCCACGGCCAGCAGGGGGAGCTGGGCGCTGGCCACGCGCAGGCGCCCAGTGCGGGCCCTGAGCACCGTGCCCCAGCCACGGCGCCCGCTGGCCCGAGCCTCGTGAGCAGGGCCGCAGCGTCCGGCCGTCTGGACCTGGACCATGTGTCTGGCCCAGCCCACTGCGGTCCCTCAGCGCACCGCGCCCCCCCAGGCCGCCAGGGCCGGGGTCAAGGCCGGGGGGGGGCTCTCCGTCTACAGGACCCCTGGGGGGACCTGGCCTGCGCCTAGAGGCCCCAGCCGGACACTGGCATCCTGGCAGGGGCGGGGCCGGAGGCTGAGGGCTGCAGCGGGGGTAGGGGGTGGGGAGGGGGTGGTGGGGCTGATGCTCCAGCCCAGCACGCTGCCTCCCCGCCTTCTCCCCCCACCCCGCCTCCCTCTCCGCCTCTGCAGCCCTCTCCCCTGCAGGGCCACAGGTCATCACTGGACTCACAAAATTAAATATCTGAAAGATGTTGGGAACGTGTCTTGGTTTCTATGGCAACATGAGCATAATTCTCGTTCTGCAGCCACCGAAGCTCACGTCTCCCTGGCATGTGGGTGGCCAATTATTTCTAATAGTCAGTCCGGGCAGCTGGCCTGGGGCCCCCTCCCCATTAGCACCCCAGGAGTGGGGAAGGGGCCCCGAGAGTTAGTTGGGGGGCAGGGAGGTGCTCCCCCCACCTGTCACCTGGGGGACGGGAGGAGCCCACGCCAGCTGCTGAGGAGTCGGGGGGCTGGGGGACCCACGAAGGTCCCTTGGCTGAGCAGCGGGTGGGGTGCGGGCCAACCTGTCACCTCCAGAAGGGGGGCGCATCCCCGCTCCCCGGGCCCCCACGCCACGCACCAGGCCAGCCGTGTGTCCGCAGGAGCAAGCGCGGGGACGACAGAGGAAAACGTGACAACCAGCGGCACAGACTGAACCCCACAGAAACGCCACAGAGATGAAACAACTCAGAGCGGGGCCCCCGCATGACCCCCACGAGCGTCTCCACGGTGCAGAGCAGCACAACCGACTCACAGAGGCGGCCGGCGCCGAGCGGGCCCCTGCCCGGCCCCCCGCAGCGCCCCTCCTGGAGCCCCGGTGCCTCCGTCACGGCTGCCCGCGGCTGAAGGGGACGGGAGCACTCGGTGGGCCTCAGGGCTCCACCGCTGCAGGCGGGGCCCGGGGTCCGACAGCCTGTGCCTGCACCGTGCCCAGCCCCCCTGGTTGCTGACGGGTGAAGCCCTCCCGTCTCAACAGGGGCCTCCCGCACAGGCCCGGGGCGGCCCCTGGCCGGGCAGCCAAGGCTCCCGGGGCACCGCAGGGCCCTGCTCGGCCCCTGCTCTCCAGACGCGAGCGAGCACTGGGGACCCCGCGGGCAGGCGCCTGCGCAAAGGGGCCCCCTCAGCCCGGCCCTGGCACGCCACTTCGGGGCTGGCTGGCCGCTCCCGTCCCCCCTCTCCGGACAGCCACCAGACACCGGTGCGCTCGCTCGAGCCCTGGCCCAGGACGGAGCTGTGGACACCCTCCCGCGTTTGGGAGGACGGTGCTCAGCTCCTGGGTGGGCGCGGAGCAGCTGGGCTGCAGGGGGAGAAGCGCCAGGTCGTGGCCCAGGTGCACCCGCCCCCACCGCGCAGGCGTGTCCTGGGGCCCGCTGTCCCGTGGCCTCTCTGAAGACGGCCAGGGCTGCTGCCCATCTGCCTCGGCGGAGTCGCTGGACTCTGCCTCTTTACCTGGGTGCTCGTTTGCGTGCATCACGCTCCAGGAGTCCTGGCATGTTCTGGAAAACGATCCTCCACCACGTGTGTCTTGCAAAAATGTTCTTCCCAGGCGGCTTCGCGAACGCTTACTCTGAAATCTCTCCGGCCCCACAGCGCCTCCTGTGGCCCACCGAGCACCGCGAAGCTTAGCCCTCAGGGAACCTGGTTTCCCGCCAGCAGGTGCCACACCGCGTGCTGTCTCTGGGTGCCGGAGGCCCCGCGCCCCCGTCGCCTCCTGGTGGTGCCCGCCACCATGCCAAAGACACCGTTCCCCACCCCTCCGGCCCCAAAGGGCAAAAAGCCCTGAAGTCCGAACCCCCAAAACCAAACCCAAAGGTCAGCTTCGTGGACGCCGCGCGGAGCCTGAGAAGCCAGAGTGCGGCGGTGCAGCGCCAGGCCGGCCTGCGGAGACAGCCTCGTCCGAGAGAATCCAGGAGCTCGGTCCTCCGACCCACGCCCCTGCTGACGGGGCCTCGGGGCCGGCCCGCTGGGAGCTCCTGGCAGGGCAGGCGAGAAGGGCGAGGGATCTCACCCCGCAGCCGTCCACGGCGCCTCTTCCCGACGGCGGCGATTCCACACTGCCCTTCCCCGCGGCTGCCACGGCCCACACCCCACCGCCCGCGTCCATAGCTCCCCCTCCTCCGCGGCTGGGGCAGCACCCACATGCGTGGCAGGAGAAGACGGATTCCGACTGACCCCCGAACCTCGATGCAGAAGCAGGCGCACGGCTGCTGAAAGCCCACATCCAGGCGTCAGCGACAGGCGTGTTTCCATCCAGGCCGGGGCTCTCGCTGGAAGCTTCAGGAGGTGGTCGGCCCGGACATGGCCGTGCAGACTCCGCCGGGACACGCACCCTCGTCCCTCCCGCCAGCTGCGGGGTGGCCGGCGCTTCGTGTGGACGAGAGCCCCGTCTGCTGAAGACACCGGCGACACCGCCCCTTGGCTCGGGCTCGGGCACAGAGGGCAGGGTGGATGCTCCTTCACCAGCACCCCAAGCCGTGGTCTCCACGCACCGCAGGCAGCAGGCAGAGGGCAGGGCTGACGGTGCCACCCTAGGGTGCGGTGTGAAGGTGCACCCTGCAGGGAAGGCCGCTCCCCAACAGGCCAGGGAACACGGCTGACATGGGGCAGGGCCCCCCACGGCCCTGCTGGGGCCCGCCCTCACCCCTCCTGGCACCAGTTTTCAGAAGGTGAATTTTAGGGCTTTTTGCTCTTTTCTTCGTTCTTTTTCACTGTCAGAATTCCAGCACCGTCTCCTACAACACGCTGCGCGGGCAGAGCTCCGGTGCATCAGCCCAGTGCCGAGGCGTGAACGTGGGCTCGAGAATGCGGCTCTATCCACGCATTTCCTGCAGGCTGGGCTCCGGGAAGGGCCTCGTGGCCTCCCGCCAGGTGGGCCCTGGCCAGCGCGGGCAGCACCGGCGCTCCCTGGACACGACTCATCCCATCGGTGCCACAGCATCTGCGAAAGATGGAATTCCTCCTGACGTGCTTTCCTGGGTCACGTCACTTATGAGTGTTCCGGTGTGTTCTGCTGTAAGTGTCCCTTGAGAAAGGGAATAAATAACTTAGTTTATTTCTTCCAGAAGTTTATTCTGGGGAGTTTAACGATCAGGATCACCGTGTCAGCAACTGTCTCTCCAGAGGAGGACCAAGTCCTGCTATGAGTCGGCACTAAAATTTAAATTTCGATGTTGCCAGTCGTTTCCCTTATTTCTTTTCTACCCCATTAACTTCCTCTGTATCTTATTCTTACCAGTTGTTTCTTGTTCTGCACTTTTGCTCTCATTTTTTCCATCTTCTTAATCATGGAACCAGATTCTTTTACAGGTCTGTTGTCTTCTAATGGTGCATTCTAAGACTACGCACTCGCCTCTAATTACTGCGATAGCTGCATCCCATGAGCCCGGGACTCCTTCTCTGGCATCTCGTGGTGTCTGGTCTGGCCCCGCCCACCTCTGTGGACACCCGCGTGTGCACAGGCCGACCCAGCGGGCTCAGAGCCTGGTCCTCTCAGAGCTGCTCTATTCCTGCCGAGCTTTGCACTTATCCCAGGTCAGCCGTTTCCAGACGTTTCTCACATGCTGGAAACAAATGCATGTTGTTTGTGGAGAGCAAAATTATTTTTATGAAGAATTTAAGATCAGGGCCTCCCCGGTGGCGCAGTGGGTTGAGTGCTGCACTGTGAAGCATCTGTGGCACAGCAGTGCAAGTTCGATTCCCAGCCAGGGAGGGACCCACAGGGCACAGCAGACCTCTCCTGCCTCCCGCTGCTCCCCTCAGCAGTATGTTTCAGTGGATCTGCCCATTCTGCTCCCCACTTTGTCTCTGGTGACTCCTCTCACCCCCCGCACAGCTGGCCTGTACCCCAGTTCTTGGATGCATAAATAAATCTTAAAAAAAAAAAAAAGAATTTAAGATCAGTTGCTCTTATTTGAAGCTTTTTTTTTTTTTTTTGGTCCACGTTTTCTCCAGAGGCGTGAGGCCCTGAACTGTTGTGCTTGGGGGGCGGGGGGGCTCTCTCAGCCAGGAAGCCTGCTGCCAAGTGTGCTGGTGGGAGGCCCCAGGGACACCCTGCTGCCCAGCCCCCTCCGTCCTCGTGAACACCCTTCGTGCACCTTGGGGGTATGGCTGTGCTGGGCTGACTGTATTACTTCCTCACATCCTCTCGCTGAGTGCCGCTTTGTTGGGGTTGCTCATAACAGGCGCGTTGTGGGGTTTCACTGGGACCTCAGAGGACGGTGTGACTCTTGAGGTGAGTCCGAGGACCCAGACATACCTGCTTGCCCCCGGGAAACCCCCTGCTCCCGTCTTCTCTGACTCGGCTACTTTCCCACCTTTGCTTTCTTCCTCTTCTCTCCTGGAAATCACACACTACTCTTTTAAAACTTATCCTCAGAATTTAAACTCTTAAACTTGCACTTTCTACAATGTGCTCAGGGAAACAGGCCGTGCTGACTGTGGCGGCTCTCAGCAAAGCCAGGGGCCCGCGACCACGGGGTGCGGTTGCCACAGTGCCCAAGAAGCCCCTCCCAGGCCGGGCGGGACGCCCCGGCCACCCCGCGCAGCAGGCAGGGACGCGGCAGCAGGCGACAGCAAGGGAGCGCATGGGCGGCGCTGGTCCACACGCGGTGGAGTAACGCACAGCCGTCAAAGTCATGTTTTTGAGGAACTTTAATGTGGGAAAACCGCTCAGGATATCAGCCTAACAAGCTCCGAAGCAGGAGAGACGCAGCCGAGAGGGAGCTGGGAGCCATGGCCCACAGCCTGGCAGGCACAGCAGGGGCGGGTGCTGAGGGCGCAGGCTAGGACCCGGCCCCCTTGGGTCAAAGCGGAAGCCCCTTCGGCACACCCTGCGCTGTCCTCCGGGGGTGGCCGCCATACCCACACCCTGCGACCCCGCGTCTAGACGGGCGCCCCACAGAAAGGGCCGGTGACCCCGGGCACCCAAGTGCACCCCGGGAGCGCGACAGACCGCGAGCCCCTCACGGAGGGCCCCGCGGCACATGAAGGGACGAGCCACGGCCACAGATGCCAGGTCCCCCCACGGAGCACGGAGAACCCCACAGCAGAGCCGCCCACAGGCGCGGGAGAAGCAAGCAGAAGCAGACGCAGCGGTGTCCGAAGGCGGTGCCGTGCCTGCAGAAGGGGCGCCCTGCAGACCCCGGGCCCACTGGGGCTCCCCAGGCACTGGCTTTGGCCCTGGGCTCCGGCGAGATGGAGCGTCCACCCCTCCAGGACTGGAGGCTGAGGGCGGCCTGAGCAGAGGCCAGAACTCCGCTGTGGCTGCTGCAGGGCTGGGCCAGGGCCCCGGCTACAGGCTGGCATCCCGAAACCATCCACCGCCGTGTCCATCACCTGCGCTCCCGAGACCCCGTCTGGGAAGCGAGGCACCCGAGAGGCAGCCTGTGCCCCGACACCTGGCTGCACGGACTGGGGGTGTGCCCAGGAGGCCTCCCAGACCGCGCTCGGGGGGCTGCGGGCACTGGCAGAGGCCCTGGCCTGCTTGGGGCAGTGACCCGCATTCTGCACGCTCCACGCCGAGGAACACCAGAGCCAGAGCCTGCAGCTGGCTCACAGAAGGCGCCCACCCCCCCGCACCTCACACCCCACTGCTCCCTCGCAGCTCGGGCAGGACACCCAGAACCGGCAGGGCCAGCGCCGGGGCTGCGGCCCACAGGGCCCTCCCAGGCCAGGCCACGCACCCGTGCCAGGCACCCGCCACACAGGGGTGCCCGTCTCTAGCACCGTGGGGAGCCCCACGTTCGGGGGTGTGGGGCCCACCCAGCACGAGCCCCTCGCTCGGCCCAGGCACCCTCCGGGACAGCAGCAAGGCGCTGGCGGGAGCCGCAGCCGCAGCGTCAGGTCAGGCCGGCCTCCGTGCCAGCGTGTCTGGATTTTATTCTCTTTCACTCAACAGAATAGAACTTTGCATTTCAGAGCAGGGCCAGGTGGCTGCCCCCGTCTGCCCCGCAGCAGGCGCGGCCTCCCCCGGAGGTTTGCCCCTCGGCCCGGGGCTGTCATTTGGCAAGGCCCCTCCGGGGACAGGAGGGGTGCGTGACCCGTCTCGGCCCGCCTGGGCCTCCCCTCGTCTCTTTGGTATCTCAGGCCGGGCCCTGGACCACAGCGGGCCCCGCCGGCCAGCTCCCGGCAGGGGCGGGCGCCCGGCCTGGCCTCGCGGGCGGAGGGCCTGCGGCCGGGCCAGCTCACTTCTTGTAGTGGTTGGGGGCGTCGGCGAAGGCGAACTTCAGGCGGTAGGCCTCGGCCAGCAGCAGGCTCACGTCCTCGTCGTCCCAGTGGGCTGTGGGCAGGTTCTGCAGGAAGAGCAGCAGCTCCTAGGAGAGAGAGGCATGACTCGCCAGCGGACCGTGCGCCCAGGGGCCAGGGGCCCGAGACTCCGCTGCCAGCACCCGGGGGCTTGCAGGGCAGGGAGCGCATGCAGCCAGCCTCCCGCCCAGGAGGCTGCTCTGGGGCGGGATCTCTGCAGGTCAAGCGAGCCAAGACACCTCTCCGGCGGCCCGGGCCAGCAGTCAGCTCCCGGACACTCTGGCCAGGCCCACCTGCAGCCCTCCCTCTCTGTCCACCCTCAGGCCCGGCCTGGGCACGGGCAGAGGCTGGGACTCCAGGTACGCGCCGCCCTCCACCCCACAGGCGGCACAGACCAGCGGGCTCCACAGCCCCAGTGCCCGCCGGGAGGAGCGGCCCACAGACCCCACCCCAGCCGCCCCGTGGCCCCTCCTGGCGTCTCCCGGCAGCTGGTGGGGCCCACTTCGGCCCTGGCTGTCCCGCCAGGGCCCTGGGGTAACTGACCATGCCTGCGTCCCCCACCAGCCCAGCAGCTGGGACGAGCACTGTGGGGGCTCAGCCGGGGCGCGGACGGCCGGGCGCGGGTCTTGGCTTACTGGCAGCGAGGTCCCTGCCCCGCCCGGCGGCCGGGCCTGGCCCGCAGGTGGGGCGGTCAGATGCACTGTGCTGCAGGCCACAGGGCCCCGCGGCGCCCCAGGCCCCGTCACCACTGCCGGCACTGCTGTGCGCTGGGCTGCTGTACCCCGTCCTCAAGCCCATTTCCTTTTGCATTTTGGATACTTTCTGGGGCCTTTAAATTGAATTCACGGAGCAAATTTCACTGGCGAGCGCGTCCCTGGGGACAGATCAGCATCAATCTGCTGTCTCTCACCATTAGAGGCGACTCACACGCTGCCAATCCAATTCTGGGCAGGTCGTAAATAAATACCGTTGGCTTTATTTTTAATCCACTTCGCTCCATATTATCACGACCTCGCTACTCGCAAGGTGAGGAGCAGTACCCTCCCATTACGGGCGCGCCGACTCCACTGCACACTCAATTTCAGAATCTAATTTCGTCTCCCAGGTCCACCGCATGGAGGGAGAATAGAAATGCCCGCGCCGTGCAGCCTGCATGCTGAAGAAGGAGAAACCCATCCGGGTGACCTTTACGGGAGGCAAAGAACACAGCCGGCCCGTCCTGAAATCTCGATTTCTCTTTTAAAAGGACTGCCTTGTGGACGCGCCCGTGTCTGCCCGGCCTCGTGCCCGCCGGTGGGAGCTGCCGGGGTCTGCGTGGACGGAGGGTGGCCCGGCCAGCCCAGAGGAGGAGCTTCCTCCGGGTCCTGAACCTCTCCACCAACGCTGACCGCAGGACTGGACCAGAGGACCGGCTCCCAGACATCCCCACCCTGTGGGCCCCCTCCTTGGACTCCCTGGCAGAGAGAAAGTTCCAGAAGTGCCGCAGCAGGTGCAGGGCCGGGCGGCAGGCCAGACCAGGGCTGCTCCCCCACGGCACATTGGCTGAGCTGGACTCAAACGCCAGCGCCGGAAAGGACGAGCTAAGGGCGCCACCGTCGGAGGCCTGACCCTCAGCCCGGGCCAGCACGGCAGTCGCCAGGTCCTGCGGAGACTCTGCTCTGTGGTGGTGCTGAGACACAGCTGCGGGCGCCCCCCGGGGAATGGCTGGAGGGGCCGGGACACGAGGAGGGAGGCCGGCCCCAGGCCCCATCTGCAGGCAGCAGAGCGTCCCTGCCAGCAGCTGGAGGGAAGGCGCTGGGGAAGCCAGGGGCCTGGCGCCGCCTGGATGGGGCCCTCAGCCACAGGCCAGGTCCGGGCTGCCTGGACCCTGCGGGTCAGCTCAGGCCTGGCAGGAGGAGCTGAAGAAGCAGGGCCGTCTGTATCCCACCAGCGCGTGGGGAAGCGTCAGGCCTCCCGAGGCCAGCAGGAGGGAGGGGCTGCGGGGCCTGCCCCAGGAGAGGAGGGCGTGGACGGGAAGGAGAGCCACGCCCTGGACCGTCCTGGGCGGGCTCCTGGCCCGGCAGGCTCCTGGGGAGAACGGTCGTGCAGCAGCTCAGGGGGCCCCTCACTGCACCAGCAGGGCAGCCAGGAAGGGACCCCAAGCTCCAAGGGCCCAGCCCCATTGGTCCGACCCCCCCGCCACACATCAGGCACCCCATGCACACAACCGGGTGGCGAGCAGCCCCCAGGGCGCCCCACAACTCCCCCGCACCCCTGCCCCAGGCCTCGCTTCGGTGCAGCAAACCCTCAGGATCCCGCGCTGCAAACATCCGTTTGTTTTCTGGGGGTGAAAGGCCCTGCCGAGCGCCGCGGCGAGGAGCGTTCTGGGCTAGAGGCGCCTCGTGGTCCGACAGCCCAGGGGGATGGTCACGGCGCAGACGCCCGCCCAGCCCAGCCGGCCTCAGGCCGACGCCGGACGCTGGTCGCTCGCGGGCGACCCGACCCGTCCTGGGGCAGACCAGCCCGCTGGAGCCACGGCCTAGGTGGGGCCCGCTCCTGCACCGTCTGGGCTGCCACCGGCCCCGGCCCCGGCCCCGGCCCCGGCCCCGGCCCCGGCCCCGGCCCCGGCCCCGGGACAGCGCCAGGCGGGCACCGCGTGTGTGGCGGGGCGTGCAGGGCCGGCAGCGGCACGTCCCAGCTGGGCAGCGCCAGGGAGAACCCGGACGAGCCCGCCCCGCCCGTCCCCACCAGAAGGGCCGGGGCAGCAGCTCCTGGCGCCAGGCCCCTCGGCGCAGCGGCGAAGACCACAGCCCGCGCCCCCACCCGGGAGTGCGGGCCGGAGGCTCTCGAGCGGCAGAGCCGACCCGCAGGGGTCTCGCGCCTGCAGAAGGACACAAGAGCCAGCGCGTGCCTGGGGGCGACGCCAGCCGCGCCGGCGGGTCAGCTGCGCCCGCGTCCAGTTCGGCTGGACCCACAACCCTGCTGAGAGTTAGACACGCAGACGCAAGAAGAGCAAAGATGTTTTCTTTGCACGAGGAATCAAAAGCTCAATGCACCTTCTTGTGTGCTTTATCTCAAAAAGCAAACACCCCAAAACTGAGCAGAGAAATCCTCCCGGGTGTGCCCTGAGCCCTCAGACTGACCAGGGCAACGGAAGGCGTGAGCCGCCGGGTCGGGCTCTCGGGCAGAACGTGGACCCGAGCGGCCCGGGGAGCCCCTGCCTCCCCTCACCCCACCCCTCCCGTCCCCTCCGGCACGCAGCGGGGGAGGCGGCCCCAGGTCTGGACTCGGGCTGGAGCCTGGGCCACGGGCCGGGCCTGGGAGGGGCCAGGCGCCCTTGGTCACCCTCCCTGGGACGGGCCAGCCCTACGCCAAGGCCCAGGCACTCCCACAGGACCGCCCCCGCCCCTTGGAGCTCCCACTCCGGCGGGGACTGGAGATCAAGGTGTCACCCCAGAGCAGCTGCTGCTGAAACAAGCCCAGGAGCGGGGCTGGGTGGGCTGGGGGCCTGCAGGTGGCTGAGGGCGCAGGGGCCTGGAGGGAGCCCGCCGGCGGCCCGGCTGCCCACCCTGCTTGGCCCCACCGAGCCTCAGTCCCCAGAGGCTCTCAGCCTCCCCACGGAGGGCCTGGGGCCATCCAAAGGCAGCTGCGTGAGAATGGCAGGTGAGCCCTGAACTGCGGCTCGCCCCCCAGAAGGGAGGCTTCTCAGGGGGCCAGAGCCCCCAGGTGGGACGGCAGGCCTCCAGGAAACCAGGGCTCTCCGCCCGCCTCCTGCCCCCTGCCGGGCGCGCCCCTGCCACAGCGCCTCGGGGGAGCGGGGACTGCTCTGGCGAAGACGCCAACTGGCCGGGATGTGATCACACTTCTGGGGAGGGAGAGCTGAGCCTCTCTAAGCCGATCTGCCTTAGATATCAAACACCCTTAATGAGATAATAAGGGCCCTTCAATTAATGACTTGAGTGGAGGGATCATTTTTTCTTTAATAGCGAGACTGATTCGCGGGCAGAAACGGGCAGGAGAGACACTGCCAGAGGCCTGCTCAGCGCCCCGGGCCTGGCCTCTGGGCAGGCCGGCCTGATGGACCCGGGGGAGGACCGGGAGCCACGGCCTGGCCGGCGGGCGGGGCTGAGCCAGAGGCCACCTCCCAGCAGGCAGGACAGGCCAGCTCTGTGGGGACACGGCAAGGCACGTGAGCCCCGCTGCTGCAGCACAGGGCGGTGGGGCGCGGCGGCCAGCCTGGGTGCGCGTCACCGGCCAGCTGGAGCTGCCGCCACGCCTGCACCACCGCCAGACCACGGCCCCTCTCTGCCCTGTCTCGGCCAGTGGGGGGCGTCCCAGCGGAGGCCTGGGGTGCCCCCCGACACACAGCATGGGGGGGCCTGTCCCCCCTACAGGGCCAGGCTGCACCTCCCATCAGAGCCCAAAACACAGAGGAGCCCCTGCGGCCGCCGGCCAGCGCACAGGAGTGCGCCACGGCTAACACGGCAGCAGGCCACCCCGGTGCACGCAGGGGAGAAAGGGCGCCCCTGAAACCAGGCGGGGGCAAACCCCGGCCCTGCCCGCTCGCTGGCGGTGCCTGGTGGGCACAGAGCTGGTCCTGCAGGGGCCGCAGCCGGGACCAGAGTGCGCGCTGGCCAGCAGACCCAGGAAGCCAGCCCAGCAGCCTGCACGGGTCAGCGCAGCAGCCGAGCTGGGAACCTCGGCCGAGACGCGGGTTCAGGAAGAGCAGAGATGGCTGCTCCTCCGGCTCCGCTCCGCTCCCCTGAAGCCGCCCGGTGCGTCCAGCACACTCACGGGGACCACGCCGGGGACAGCGGCCAGGGCCATGGGGCAAGAGGCCCGGGTGCACGCCCACCCTGCCATGGCCAGCCCGGGCCCCTGCCCACCCCGCCACCCGCACCGGCGGCCCCCTGTGGCTGCGCGGCAGAACCCCCACTGCAGAGGAGAGCGTTGCTCTGCGGAGACCACGGCCCGTCCTGGCCCATCCTGAGGCCCCCTGACTACCCACGAGCCGGGGCAACAGGGCTGCGGGCTCTGCGGGGGAGGGGGACACATGCCAAGCCCACGCCCACCACCCAGCACCTGCACGGCCACAGCCCAGAGCCTCCGCGCGAGGCGAGGGGGCCGTGGACACAGCAGCGCCCCCCCAAAATCTCCCATCACCCCACAAGCTAAACCTTGGCACACCCCTCTCCGCGGAGCATCAGGCTGGGCTCTTACCTGGAAGTCTCTCTCCTCCAGTATGTCCTTCCTCCACCGCAGGAGGAAAGCGGCGCAGACATAAAGGTGGAAGCGGGAGAAGCCCTCGGGCTCGGCCTGCGGGGAGACGGGAGGGCGTGAGTGCGTGAGTGGGGTGAGGTTCAGGCTGGGCCCAGGGTCGGGGGCGGCCAGGCCTAGTCGGACACGCTGGCTGAGACCCACCCAGCGCCTGGCCTGCCCCTCCCTCCTGGTCGGGCCCGCCACAGCAGCACATCTGCCACCCCCGGCCCGGTCCCCCCGGCCAGAGCCACCTGCTCTCGGAGGACCCCGCTGGACCTCACCCCCCGAGACTGCATCGCTGCCGCTCCTTGGGGCTGGCGCCAAAGACGGTTTCCTCTGGGTACTGGACTTGGCGCTGCGTGCTGGCGGGCCCCGCGCCACGCCCGCCCCGCGCCGCAGCTCCAGCCTCACTCCCCGGGACGCGTGGGCGAGGCCAGCTGAGCTGCAGCCCACGTGGGCGCAGACGGGCCGGCACCCGGCTCGGTGCGGCTCCCGCCTCTCCGTGTTCTGTCCTCTGTGACGATGTCTTCCAAAGGACGCCGGCACCCTTGGGTGGCCGACAGAGGGTACTGCTGGACACACGGCCGCTCCAAGACCGAAGGGAAGCCCCGGCCCTGCTATTTTCTCTAAACTCTCCGAGAAACCCAGTGGCTTACAGAGCCGGTGACGCAGCTGGGCGCGCGAGACGCGATCCTGCGCACGCCGACCCCGGACACACAGACGCACACGTGCGAAGCCGTGTCCGCCCCGGCCCTGGGGCCACCGCCGCCCTCGCCTGCCCCCCCCTCGGTCTCCAGCCCCGGAGCAGCGCCCCCAGGCTGTCCCTGCTGGCCAGGCCGCAGCTGGGGCACACCCACGCTTGGAAGGGCGGCGGCTGCCAGGCGGGACCGCGTGCGACGGAAGCGCCAAGCCGCAGCGAGGGGAGGCTGAGCAAGTGACCCCGGCAGCCCGCTCTCAGGGGAAGAAGGGCCCTCACCCAGGCCCAAGGCCCCGGCGCGGAGAGCAGAGCTCGCGCGCCCTACCGCTCCGCGGCTGCAGGAGGGGCGGGTGCAGGCACGCCAGGTCCCGCGGGAGGCCAGGGCGAGGCGCCCACCGCCTGCCCGAGGCTCCGTCCGGGTCCACAGAGCCGGTCGGTCTCCGCCACGCGCCCAGCAGGGCTTCGCCGTGGGAGCTGGCCTCCCCGAGGCCTGTCTGGGCACAGGGCCGGAGAGGCAAGGGGGCCGACGGGCGGCTGCGGCTCGCAGCAGGCGTGGACGCTCGGCCCTGGGCACGCCGCACCGCCCGCCGTGCCGCGAGGCAGGCGCAGCCAGAGCCGCCCTCGGCCGCACGGCCCCATCTGGGCATCAGGATGCGCACGGAAACCAGCCCCAAAGCGTCAGGCGGGAACTGCAGGCCCCGGCGACCCGGACGGCGGGCGGCGCGGAGCGTGGTGCCAGGGCGCGGCCGGGCGGGAGCACGCGGGCGCCGGGACCAGCAGGCCAGGGGTCTGTCCGGCCAGGGGCCACACGCGCGTCTGCGTGAAGCAGAGGCTCGCAGGCAGAGCGGGGCAGGGACGCCGCCGCAGACGCCGCCACGCTCCCCGCGGCCGAGCGAGGCGGGGCGGGCGTGCCCGGGCCCCCGGAACCCAGAGGAGCCCAGACGGGCCGGGGCCCCCGAGGCTGCATGTGCGGGGGGCTTGGCACTGAGCCCACGGCGGGAACCGCAGGCTGCTCAGTTCGCTGGCCCGGCAGAAGCCCAGCCGGGCACGCCAAGCAGCACGGCTGTGTCCACGCGGGTGGCCAGCAGCACGTGACAGAGACCCCCGGGCAGGCCACGACGGGCACACCACGGCCCGCACAGGGCCCAGGCCAGGGCGAGACAGCGGCTGCGTGGGCCAGGCCAGCCGCACCTCAGACACAGCCCGGGCGGGTGGCCGCGCGGCCTGCAGAGGGGGAGGCTGCAGCAGCGCATAAATCTTGATTTCTAAATAAGAAATAAAAGCACTGAAGCAAGAAGGCAAACAAAACCTGCAGACTCGACAGAGTCCGGTAACGAATGAAGTGACAGGCACACATTTGCTTCCTGCCTCGGCTTTGCTGTGTGCTGGAGACTTTTCACAAAAAGAGAAAGGGAGGAGCTGGGGGCTGCCCTGAGCTTTGCTGAGAGGTGTGCCGCGTGCAGGGACCAGTGGTGTCGAGGCCCAGCCCCGGTGGGGGTTCACGCGGGCCCTGCACCCCAACCCCAGCCCCACCACCTCCACGTCAATCAGGTCCCAGGCGCAGGCAAAAGCAGCCCCCGTCTGTGCCCCAAGGCCCTGTGCACCCCTTCTCAGGCGCTGGCCCGGCCCCACGGAGCAGGGCTGCTGGGACGGATCGGCCCCCCGAGGCTCCGCGCCCCACCGTGGGGCGGCAGGGGCCAGCCGAGCCTCGAGGCCCGACGCCTCAGGCCTGCTCTCCGGCCCCAGCGAGCGGCCTTTGTTTATAAAACGACAAGCCTCCGCGAGCCCAGCTGACTGCACGATTAACTGGAGGCAAATTACTTCTGTGCGACACAGACTTTCGAAACTGCAGGAAATAAGGCAAAGGAGCGGTTCTCCTTCTATTTTTCATAATAGAGAAACTGTAATAAAAGGAACGATTTTTCACCTTTAATTGCACCATTAAGCTTTCCCTGTAATTCCTGGCGCTGGAGTAAAAACGAACGGCCTCTTGGCACCGGCGCGGGGCGGCCCACGTGCTGGTGCGACGGGCTCTCGGCCGGCAGGGTGGGGACGGCCTCCCTCACGGGGCAAGCGCGGCCGCCTCAGCCGAGCGAGCCAGCCCCGCGGTGACCGCCCAGCCCGTCGGCCGCGGCCTTCGCATCCGGGACACCAGGCAGGGAGCCACTGCGCCGGGCGGGGCCGGGCCAGACACGGCCACACCCAGCCGTCTGGACCCGTGGGACCTGCGCCGTGAGCAGCCTGCCCAGGACCCCGCGCCTGCCCCCAGCACGGTCCCGAGGCTGGCGCAGGGCCGGGCTGCTGCTGTGCCTGGGTCTCCCACCGGGCCCCGCCCCGCCCCGCCCAGGCCCACCCGGGCCTGCGCCTGCCACGGCTCCCAGCTGCACGCCCGTCTCCACCTGCGTGGGGAGAGGAAGGTGCGGAGGAGATGCCAGGGCGTCTGGCGAGGCCAAAGCCTCGCAGCGAGTGTCCGTTTTTTGGTTTGTGTATCAGTGGGGTTCTCCCTGGAGGATGAACGGAACGTGTGTGTGGTGTGCGTGTGCGTGTGCGTGTGTGCGTGTGGTGTGATGGTGTGATGGTGTGGTGTGTCGGCATGGACGTGGCATGGGGCTGTCCGTGTGTGTGTGCGTGTGTGGTGTGGGGCGTGTGGCACGTGGTCAGGGTGTGATGTCTGTGTCCACGTCACGGGCCTGCGTGTGCCCGTGTGACAGCCGGCCCGAGGGCTGCTGAGCTGTGTGTGCACGTCACGCGCGTGTCCAGGTGGTCACCCGGGCCGGGGGCAGCGCAGACAGGAGGCCGGAGAGTGCCGGCCAGCGAGCGCCGTCTTTCTCGAGCCAGACAACTGGCTAAAGGGGCTGTTAACTGGCCGGCGCTCAGCGTCCCAGCGGGGGCCCCACGCCTGCGGCTCGTGGACGGCTGGCCCCGGACTCCAGGTAGGGGCAGCGAGTCCCCCCTGCTGGCCACGGCCCCTGCAGCTGCCCGGACGCCTCTGGCCCTCAGGCGCACTGCTCGGGTAGGCCAGGGAGGTGCCGGACGAGCCCACGGAGGGCGCCCGCGCTGCCTGGCCAGACCCACGCTGGGCGGCACTCCTGGCCGCCGGCTGCGCGACGCGCCCTGCACGGCAAACGCAGGTGCCGGATGCGGGCCGGCGCCGCGGGGTCTTCCCCGACGCGTGGTGGGGTGGAGCGCGTGGAGTTTCTGGCGCCGAGACGCAGCCGCCCCGAGCCGTGCCCCCGCGGCCTGAGACCGTTCCCGTGGCCAAACCGCCGCGACCACCGCGCAGACTGGCTTTCGCCGCGTCTGCTCTGCTTCCCGAGGCCGGCTTCCCCCGCAGCCGCAGCGGTGCGCACCGACGGGACGCGCGGGCAGGGCCAGGCCCCCGTCCTCCGGCCCGCACCTGCCCCACCCACCAGCCACCAGGCCAGGGATGGTCGCGGCGGCGGCTCTCCCCACGGGCCCGGGGTCACGCCACCCCAAGAAAGACCAGCCGGGCCACCACGAGCAGCGCACGGGGGGATCCTGCGCGATCTGGCCCCAGAGCAGCCGCGCCACCCCGCCACGCGCCTGGTCCCCAGGACGGCTCGCGTTGCCGGGAGGGGCTGGCGCCGTCACCCACACACCTGCCCCAGCGCCCCCGGAGTTGCCATGTTGACGGTGCCAACAGGAAGCCCCGGACGCAGCTCCCGCGTCCTCCTGCGACGTGGCCAGGGCCAGGGCAGGGCGGGGCCGCTCTGCGGCCTGGTCCCTGCGCCCCGCTGGGCTGGCCGGCAGCGGGCGGGGGGCTGGGGTCACGCGGCACCGTCTCTGTTGCTGTGCTGGAGTCAAACCGACGGCAGCATTTCGAACCTGAATCAGCCCCTTTACCCAGGTGGGAACAGCCCACGCGGCGGGAAGGGAGCTCACCCGTGTCTCCAGCCACACCCCTGCCCGCAGGCTGCTCCTCGGCCGCTCGGCAGCGACGCCACACGCGGAGACGCCCGCGTGCCCCCGGAGCCATCGCGTGGACGCGGACCAAGCGTGGGGTGGCCGGCGACCCCGGAGGACGCCGGTCCCCGCCTCCTCGTCACTCTCCGGCCGCGTCTCTCCACCGTCTGCGCTTCGGCTGTGACAGTTACAAGAGTCTTTCGGTATCGTTTTCCCTGGAATAATTTGTGATCCATCATTTTTATGGCAGCATTAAATTTTAAGAGAGAATTGAGAGGGACAGAAAATTCCTGCATGTTCCAGCCCCAGAGAAAGCCCTTAATAAATTCAGAATTTCCAGTTTTACATTGAAATCTGACCCCTGGACCGCAAAGCCGCCTGCCCCGTCTGTCCCGCCCGCCACAGCAGCGCGGCGGGCCTGGCCTGCGGCCGGGGGGGGGGGCGGGGCTCTCTGCCTGTCGAACCTGACCCGTGTCCCCAAGACAGAGGCTCCCCTCACCCGGACAAGATGTGGCGGGTGCATGATGCGCCCCGCGGGCACCGGGCCCAGACCCAGCCGGGCAGCCACGCCGGCCTCCTGGCCGCAGTGCAGGGGTGGAGACGGGCGGCCGGGCAGCCCAGAGCGGAAGCGGGCCCCAGCCCAGGCGACAGGAAGCTGCCCGTGTCCCCCTCCCCTGCCCGCCCACGGACCAGGCACCGCCGAGGGAAGAGGGTCTGACGGGACGCGTGAGGCGGCCTCGGTCCGAGCCAGCCTCTGCACCTCCACCCGCGGGCTCCTGAGCACCCGGCAGCCCCGTGAGCACACCCCGAGGCTGAGAGCACAGGGTTCGCCGCCTCGGGAAGCGAGGGCCCCCAGGACACAGAGAGGCCGAGGGGGGGCTTACAGCCAGAGGCGCGGCAGGCAAGGGGCGCTGAGCCCCCAAACGCCCGCATGCTCCTGGAGCTGCGGGGTCCCCACCTGCAAGGAGGGCGCCTCCCCACCTGCGAGCACCCGCGGCTCCACCTGCGCGGGGCCAGACGGCGGCAGGAAGCCTCCCCGCGGCCCGCACGCTGCCGGGGCAGTCCCAGGACACCGACCGAAGCCCCACGGGCGCGGGAGGGGACGGGCCGGCACTGAGCTCGCCCTCGGCCCGTCTCACGTGGGACTGGAGAAGCAGAGACAAAAGGCCGGTGCGGCCGATAACCTGGGCCGGGACGTCTGGGGAGCAGGGAGAAGGCAGCCTCAGGGCCCGGGGATGGGGCGGCTGACTGCGGCCCCCTGGCCCCCCGGGAGGCGCACAGCTGTCTCGGGGCCTCGGGCGGCTCGGTTGGGCCAGGGGACCTGAGCTGACCCGAGCAGAGTGCTCACGGCAGACCGGCGGCGGCGGCGTCCACGCGGCGTCAAGGCCAGACCGGAGGCAGCGCCCACAGCCCACAGCGACAGGTGAGGCTGCCCCGGGCTCCGGGGCTCAGGCCTGGACAGCTGGCCTCGCACGGGTCGGCCGGGGGCGTCTGGCCACTTGGGACGCGTGCAGGGCACAGGGGGTCTCAGGACGCAGCGGCGCTCTGGCCGGCCCCTGACCAGGGTCAGCTGCAGCGGCACGAGGCCGGGCACAGCCCCCGGGCACTGCCAGCGGGGACGGCTCAATGACACAGCCGGGCCGATGCGGGGGTGGGGTAGTGGAGCCGGCCGGGCCAGGGGAGGACCGCTCCGGCACCCAGGACCAGCGCGGAGGGACGCGCCAGGAGCCCGTTGTACGCAGCCCGCCGGCCGGCCTAACACCCAGACTCCAGCGGGCGACCGAGTCCCGCCAACTCCTTTTGAAACTTGCTTTTGCAACTTTTCTTGTATTATTAGACTTCTGCAGTCGGCCCCATTTAAGCAATGTACGATGTAATTCGCCACTTACTGTCGTCGAGAAAATTTATGAGCCTGTATCAGCTGCAAAACGGCCCCGACTGGTATTTACTGGCTCTCCTGGACTAAAAATAGGGCCTGGCTGCCTCGGTGAGCCACACTTAAAAAAAGGGACCGTCACAAATAATATGTCTAATTACGTATTAAACTAATTCTCGCCTTCACCTTTTGAATTTCTAAACTCCTTACCTCGTGTATCATTTTAATTATTTTTCCAGTTCATTCCCAGGGAAACTGGCTGATGGGGAATTAATTAATGGGTCCAATAAAGAGGCTGCCGCATTGTTCCCACCAAATCTGAGCCCTGGCCTCATTTGCATGTCTCCTTTTGTTCTAAACAATAGCACTGCTGAGATTTCAGCATGAAATTGTTAGCTCATTAAAGAGGACACAATCGTATCCATTCCCACAGATATTCATCAATTATCACACTCCCGCTACAAGGGTCCTTGAATACAGCAGCCACCTGGGCTCCTGGCCCCAGGGGACAGGGATGGGGGGGCGGTGCGGGAACCTCGGACCTCGCCACCTGATAAACGGGGTGCCCGGGCCCAGGAGGGAGGGCGTGGGGAGGGCACCGCTCAGCCACCCAGAAGGGCCCCCTCTCTCGCAGTGCACCCACTCTGCTGCGGGGCAGGCCCCCAGGTTCAGCAGTGTCCTGGGAGCCCCCAAGTCCACCCAGCCCCACCTCGACCCCAGCGGGTGATGCTACTGGGGCAGAGGGGAGGCGCGGGGCGCGGGCCTCTCCCAGACGGTGGCAGCACGGAGCCGTGCAGCTGGGGCCAGCGGAGCCGCAGAGCGGGCAGCCTGGCACCCACCCTGAGCACCCATTCTGCCCGTCAGCTCCCCCACTGCCGGCCCGGCCAGGAGAAAAAAGCCGGGGGCCAGCAGCCGCCTGAGGCCGGGACAGCTGAGCCACCCTGCCCGGGGCACCTGTCTGGGCCAGCAGGCATGGACACTGGGCCAAGTGTCCACTCTGACCGGACACAAGGACCCAGGCGGCAGGGTCCGTCCTCGCTGTGAATGTCCAGCGGGAAGCACGGGCAGCGGCGGGGAGAGCTGCACGGGGGCCCACAGACGCAGCGTGGGTGGGCACACGGAGCAGTGGAAGATGCAGGCAACGCGCCCCGGGGCTCCCGTCCGGGGCTGCTGACCAGAGAGCACCAAGTGTTCCTTGGAAACAGTGGCCCTGTATCTTCAGGGGCCGCAGGGAGGCCAGTCATGCCCGTTCTGGGCCACCTCAGCCCTCGGTGGCTGCCGGCCACGCGGCCACGGGCTCCAGGGCTGGCCGCCCCACGCTGTCCACAACGCTCTGGGGGTCTCGTCTGCCCGAGCAGGCCGCGCCTCGGAGGCAGGGCAGAGGCCCGCAGCCTGCCGAGGGCCCCCGGCATGTCCCGCAGCAGGCCCGCCACAGGTGGCAGGGCATCAGGATAGCCGTAGACACAGCCGGGAAGCCGCCACGGGCCGGCCAGCCCTGGGCAGCTGTGGGGCAGCCCGCAGACCCCAGAAGGGGCGGTCAGGCGGCCCACACCCCCCAGAGGGGTGGAGGAGCCCAGCCCTGTCCCCCGAGGACCCCGCGGCTCTGCGGGCACGGCCACGAAGGGCCTGCCAGGCCCGGGGGAGGCAGACAGGAGAGCTGGGCCCTGGAAACTTCAGAACAAAGCATGGCTCTGCAGTCAGCGGGAGGGGACCGGCTGCGCCCCCAGAGTTCTCGCCCCGGGGAGGCGGCCCCAGGGGCTGCTGGAAGGTCAGCCGCTGATTAAACTACATTTGCATGTGTATGCCCGTCTTTAACATTCAAGAAATAAAAACTCACGATGGTTTTAAAAAATAATCTGGGCTTAATGCATATTTAGCTATTTCTTTGTGTGCAGCTTCCCCTCTGCTGCTGGGATGGAGGAGACAGACACTGCCGCCCTGGGAGGGGAGCCCGCCTTGCAGGTGATGGCCTGTGCAGCCAGCAGCACCGGCGGAGGCCCGCAGCGTGCTCAGCCTGGCCGCGGGGGCACGCTGTATGGCCGCACGTGGCCCAGGGACGCGCCGGCTGTGCCCTCACGCACTTGCCGGGGCCCGGGGCCACACTCTGCCCCTTGGAAGTCAGGGTCAGCCCAGGCAGGACCAGTGCAGGTCAGGCACAGGGGCTGCCCGAGAACGCACCCCACGTGGCCGGGGCCGGCCCGCCGGGGCCTCTGAGGACGCATCTGCTGTCTGGACTCCCGCAGCCCACAGAGCGCCAGGGCGCAGGCCTAGGCCGGGGCCGCGCAGATCTGCCTCTGTGTGGCCAACACGGGCACTCCCCCGGGGCAGATGCACCCCTGGGGTTTGGCCCCACAACCCTGCAGAGGCCGCAGCGCCAGAGGCGCGATGCAGGTGGGACCTGCTTGCTGGGCCTAGAGCACAAGGGCTTGGCCCCACCTCTGCTCACGGGGCTGAGCCCTCCTCACCCCACTAGCTGCAGCTGGAGACCCCGGCGCAGGCCTGCCTGGGGTGTGAGGCCACGGCTGGGCTCGGGGCTCCAGGAAGATGGGCACAAGCATCACCAGCTGGCTCCCAACGGTCAGCTAAAACCGGGACAGGGCCGGGCGCCCGCAGCAGCACGGCTGCCGTTCCGAGCACAGTGCAGGCAGAAAAACACGCTGGTGGTGAGCCCCGCGGCCCACCCAGCACCCGGCACGCCCGGAGCCACCTGACGCCGTCCCGCGCCCCCTCCCACGCCTGCCGACCCTGCGCCCCTCGCGCCCCGGACGAGAGGCCTGCGCTAGTAGCCGCCAGAGCCCAGTGGTCAGAGGCCCCGCAGGAGCCCCAGGACAAGCCGGCCACGAGAGGGGCAAGAGGCCGGCCCTCAGGAGCCCCCACGGCCACCGCACCCTGCAGCCCAAGCCTTCCCGGAGCTGGGTCTGGCTTTCCCGGCCCAGGCCGCGCAGACAAGTGCAGGCCCAGAGACGCCACCGGTGCCCGCCCAGCCTTGCCGGTGACTGCATGCCAGCGGGGGACCCTGCGGGCACCCCGAGATGGGCCAGGGCACACCCCCAGGACACACGGGGTCCCTCACCCACCCATCCCCGATTCCTGAAAGGGGGTCCTGCAGCCCACGCCCATCTCCTCCTCCACGGCGCAAACAGAACGCCAGAAAGATGCGCGCTCCGGGACCCCCGACACTGGGCCCCCCATGGGGCCGGTGTTCTCTCACTATGCCCAGGCCAGGCGAGCAGGGCGGGCCCCGCCAAGGGCCAGGACACGGCGGACGCGACGAAGCCGGCTCCTGCGGTGCCCGCCGGCCACGGGCTCGCAGGTCTGGCCGCTGCACCAGCCTGCAGGGGCTCCTGGATCTGACCCTGGGCCCAGCTGCGGAGTCCGGAGGGGCAGGCAGCCCGGCCACGGGCCCTCGGGGACCCTGGGCGGCACCGCCGGCAGCTGCGCCTGGGCACCCTGCACCACCCCAGCCGGCCCTCCACCGCAGGGCCCCAGCCCGTGGGACACCCGACGCGCCTCTGCGGGGACGGCCGCCCGGCACCGGCCTGGGGCTGGGCAGCAAGCTTCCGGCCCCTCGCCAGGGAGACTCAGAAACGAGATCGCCTCTGCTCGGAACTCCGCGCTTGGGTGGGAAGGAGGGAGCCGGGAGAGGCTGACGGCCAACCCCGGCCCCCGCCGGGCAGCAGGACGCGGGCCCCGGGGGAGCACTGTCAAGCCCAGCCCGGCTGCAACGCCAAGTCGGGAGGCCAGCGAGGACCCCGGAGTGGCCTGAGACGCTGCCCCAGGACAGGCCGCGGGCTCTGGCGGAGACGCCCTCTCCGAGCGCCGCAGCACGGGCTGCCGGTCTCTGCTCCAGGCCGCTCGGCCGACGGTGACCTGTGCCGCTTCCTGCGGAGGCGGGCGCGAGGGCCCAGCGCCTCGGCATTTAGCGGGCTCGTGAGAAAGCAGCTGTAAGGAGGCCCGCTTCCCGGCTGGCTGGATCAGCCCGACCCATCAGCCTCAGCGCCTTGGCCACAGGGCCATGTGCTGCGGTGCAGGGTGGGCGCCCACGACGGGCACAGCTGGGGTCCCACCCGCCGCCGGCATCAGGGTCGGCTCCTGCGGTGACCCCGCAGGGCGAGCCCAGCAGCCGCCAGGAGCCAAGACAGCGCGGAACACAGCCCAGGGACGGGCAGGCGATGGCAGGAATGGGGCCCCGGTCCCCGGCGCTAGGCGTACCCCAAAGACAAGCCCGACCCCAGGCGGGGCAGGGCCCAATTACTTGGCCCCGCCTCAACCCTGCCCAGTCCGGGCGCCCTCGGCGCCCCACACCAGCACCCGTGGGAGGGCGCGGTGTGGAGTGGCCAGGAGAACCCGGCTGGGCCGCTCTGCGCAACGCCCCGAGGGCAGCGGCCCAGCAGGCGGACGGGCCCAGGGTGCAGGAGGAGAGCACTGGTGGAGCAGGCGGAGCGGCGTGGCTGTCTCGTGGCATCGAAGCAGAGGCCACAGACACAGGCGTCGCTCTGGGCGGGCCGGGGGCGGCCGGAGGCACCGGAGTGTCCTCTCGCGGGCTGGAGGAAGGCGAAGCCCGGTGCCCGGGCGCTGAGGCGAGGACTCGAGCACCAGCTCCGGGGGAGGACGAGGCCCTGGTCCGGCGCCCCAGGCAGGCTTGGCGCTGCTACTGCCCGGCCGAGCCCCAGGCGCCCCTGCCGCCTCCGCCCGTGGCTGTCTGCTCTCCCGCCTGCGCCAGCGGCCCCCTCCCACCACCCAGCATGCGCTGGGCCCCGGTGCTCCGTCTCCTCTGCCCTGCCAGCTGAGAAGCCCACCTGCGCGCACCAGCCACCTGCCTGCCACAGGCCACGCCCCGCCCCTCTGCCCTGCAGGAGTCC
This sequence comes from Galemys pyrenaicus, assembly GCA_019455555.1. Classification (NCBI taxonomy): domain Eukaryota; kingdom Metazoa; phylum Chordata; class Mammalia; order Eulipotyphla; family Talpidae; genus Galemys; species Galemys pyrenaicus. The sequence goes on along the minus strand of JAGFMF010011642.1, from coordinate 2,933,159 downwards.
CAGGTCAGCCCTCACCGCAGGGGAGACACCGGCGTGGTGGTGGCAGGCCCCGAAGCCCCTGCCGTACACCCCACTCCTGGCCCCCCTGGCAGGGCACTCGGGCCCCGCGGCTCACCCGGAGGCAGCTACGCGAGCCTGCAGACACCCACGCTTCTCCACCGGCACCCACCGCGCTTGGCGGCGGTCAAGAGGGCCGCGTGGGCACGGGGGCCGGCGCCTCTGAGCTGAGCTCCCACCGGGGACACAGCCCGGCCACGCAGAGCCAACAGCCGGCAGAGGCTGCCGCAGCCCACAGGCCACACTGACCAGCAGAGAGGCCGGGAGACAGCGTCACACTGACCAGCTGCAGACGCCTGTCTGCAGCTGTGCCCGAGGAAGACAAACCGGGCGGCCTGCCCAGCACAGACGGGCGCAGGGGCCAGCACCGGCGTCAGAGCCACGGCCTCCCCGGGGCTGGCAGGGGCTGGGGGGATCCCAGAGTGCAGGCGCGCAGCGGGGCTCACACCCCAGCCCGGACCCCGTGGGAAGAGCGCATCCCAGCCCCGGGCCCTCGCAGGCTGGCAGAGACGCTGGGCACGCTGGGGCCACCGCCGACTGGGGACCGCGCGAGGGCTGCGCGAGGCTGTCCCGGCAGGCCGTGCGGGTGGGCGCCAGCCCCACGCTGACCCTCCCCGGGACTCGGGGTGGATGCAGCCTCACGGGTGGGTGCCCGGCGCCTGCCCGGCCTGCTGCCTGCAGAGAGGCCCGCTGTGCAGCTCTGCCCCGCAAACACCACCCACGGGCTGGAGGTGCCGCGCGAGCAGGGGACCCTCGAGGGAACAAAGGTGCTTTGTTCCGGAAAACAACCTCCTGGAGAAATAAATCCCCTCAAACCGGCGTAGAAAAGGAGACTTCTATGGCCCTGGGTCTGCCGGTGCTTTCTAAATCATCATCATAAGTAACTCGGGGCACAGGCGGTGGGGGCTCCAAGGTGGCGGCCTGGGCAGCGACAGCTGGACACCGCCGGGCGCAGGCTCCCAGGAGACTGGACGGCTGGCGCCCCCTCCGCGAGCCGCCGCCAGGAGAACAGAGACCGCGCGGGGAAGGGAGCGAGCGCTGGGACACAGGCGAGGACGCTCAGCCGGCAGGCGTCCACGGGCGCACGGAGCGGCGCGGGGGCGGGGCGGGGCGGGGCAGGGCGGGCTCACCTGGTAGGTGTCCCACAGGCGCACGGTGCAGCGCAGGGGCACCTCCCTCATCAGCAGGTTGTTCATCCAGCGGAAGGCAAACTGCAGATAGCGCACCTCGTGCTGGTCCAGGTGCCGGTGCACGGGCTCTGCGGGACAGACAAGACACAGCCCGCGTCAGAGGAGCCCTCTCCAGGGAACCCTCCGGCCCGGGGCCCAAGCCCGCCCCGGGCAGAGACGGCAGCGTCTCCATGGCAGCGTCTCCGTGGCAGCATCTCCGTGGCCGGGGCTGAGCCCACGCCTCCCGCAGGGGCAGACATGCGCTGGGGCCCACGCCCGCCGCGTGCCGTCCAGGTCCCCATCAGCACCTTGCAGGGGTCCGAGAACGGCGTCTGTGCAGGCCTCAGAGGGCGCCGCCCTCCAGTCCTGGGCCCCAGGGGGCAGGGCCAGCGGGCGCCCAGCCCAGAACCCAGAGGTGGCGGCCGCTCATGGCTGCCTGCTGCCCCGCCGGGTGTCACTGGACACGTGTTTCCTAACCGAGCCGAGGGTCGCCACACAGCCCCTGCGCGAGCGGAGACCCCTGCGGCCCGCCCCGGCCCAGGAAGCGCCCCAGACACGCCCCGGCCGGGGCCTCTCCTGACACGTGAGCACCGGCACAGCTGCAACCCGCGGTCCAGAAAAGGACTGCGTTTACAGAAAGGCTCTCCAGGCGGGAGAAGGGAGACCCCACCCCGTGGACGCAGCCGGCGCCGGGACAAGCCGCAGCGGGACGGCCGCAGAGGCCCTGCCCCCGGCGGAAGACAGCGCTCCGCCCCAGCAGGCGGTCGACGCGAGCTGCACAGGCACAGCGCAGCCGGGCCCACTAGCGCCCACACCCCGTCCTTCCACTCAGCGCCGCAGCGGTGCTGGGAGCAGGCGGGGAGCAGCCCAGGGCCGCGCCGGGTTGGCGGGAGGGAGGCTGCATGGACTGCCCCGATGTCACTGTCCCCAGGCCGGGGACACCATTGCCCAGGCCGGGGCAAGGGGCCAGCACGGGACCGCTCAGCTCTCGGGGGTGGGCCCGCCTGAAGCGCGGCCTGCAGGGCTGGGGCGCACTGGGGTGCAGGAAGGGGCAAGCTTCCCCGGCCCCAGATGTGGACAGAGGCGGCACCTAGCTCAAGCCGGGCCGGGGGACGGGGCTAGCATCCTGCCCGCTGCCCGCTGGGCACCCCGCCTGCGCCCTGTGGGACCCAGGGCTCGGGCCAACCTGGTCCATGTCCTCCCACCCCGGGCGCGCCGCGCTCCTCTGGCCAGCAGCCTCTGGGCACGGCCAGCGCCCGCCGCAGAGGGAGCCGCCCTGGGAAGTTGCCCCTCAGGCTTGCGGCCCGCTTCCCGGTGCCTCCTGAGCGGGCGGCCGGCTGCCTGCACCGGTGTCCCCCTGCGGGCTCCTCAGCGGCCCTGTGCCTCCTGCCGCCGGGACCAGAGGCGTGCTGGGCTGCCGGGGCGTCCGGCCGGGGACTCGTCCCTTCAGCGCACGGGGCGACCTCCGCGCACTGGATGACCACCTCTGCCCTGAGACCCGCGTCCCCTGACGCGCGGCAGAGCCCAGCGCCTCGGACGGGGAGGGCGGCTCGTCCATGTCCCCTTTGCCTTGCGCCGCCCGGTCCCCCCGTCACAGTGGGCATGGCGAGCCGCAGGCCGCGTTCTAACCCAGTGGTCACCGCCTGCCCCGCAGCCAGCGCGTCCAGCCAGCCGCCTCCCGCGCCCACCAACCCGCCGGGTGAAGCCGCCCGCACCGCCCGCGCCCCCCGGCCTCGGCCCCTCACGCGCTTCGTTTGCTCCCGCACCGCCTCGCCCACACTCAGGCTGCTCTGGGGTCACAGCCCCTCCTCACCCCGCTCTGTCCCGACGCCGCGCACAGCCCCTCGCCGTGAGGCGGGGCAGGCGATGGCTCGCGCGCTCCTGCCACGCCTGCGGGGGCCCGCGGCGCCGTGACCCGTGTCGGCCCCGAGCGTCTTCTGAGAGGCACCCCGGTCACTTATGGGCGCTCCCCCGTGCATCCTGCGCCCGTGGGCCCACGCAGGCCCGTGTCACTCCCCTGAGAGGCCTCCCCACCACCCCGCAGACGTGCGGGAGCCCCGGCCCTGCTCGTCCAGCGAGGCTTCCTGCCCCCACTCGGAGAAGCCAGTGCTGCGGGGACTGTCCCGAGGTCACCGGCCTTGTCCGCCCTCCTCCTCGCGGCCGGACACGCTGCCCGTGGCCTTCGCGGGAATCTGCCGCCTCTCACGCCTCGGTTCCTCCTCCTCCGGCCGCGCCCCACGCTTCCTCTGGCTCGTCGACCCGTCTGTGCCGCGGCCGCTCTGACCGGGTCCTGTGGGCTCGCTGCTGCCGCCCAGCTCGGGAAGGAGCCACGCCGTCCTCTCGCTTCCGCGCCGCCCACGGCCGTGGGGCTGCGGCGCCAGCAGCCTGTGGCGCTCCCTTTCGTCTTCGCTCTGTTCTGCTTCTCTGTCTCCCGCCCTGGACCGTGTCTGTCACTGCGTCCTCGGGCTCATGAATCTCTCCGGCGACAAGGCCCAAGAGGGGCCCCCCGAACACGCCTTCGCCCTGAAGCGCTGAGCCCCGCGTTGAGCCAGCCTGGGCCCCGCCCACCACGCCCACTGCTGCCGCAGCCGCCCGCAGCCGGGTGTCCTCTGCGAACCTTTGGGCCCTAAGTTGGGGACTTGTCCCGTTGGAGACACCTGGCGTCCTGTATTGCTGCCAACCAGCTTGAACACCGCACGGGACGCGTGAAGGGCCGGGGCTCCTCGGCTCTCGCGGGCCTTGCTCCGGAGCGCCGGGGACCCGAGAGACAGTCAGGCGGGGTCCGCGCGCCACGCTTCCTCGGGGCTCTCTGCCGGCGCCCACGCGGATGTGTCCTCCGCTCCGGCAGCAGACCCCAAACGCCCCCGGTCCCCTGGGCTACGGCGTGACCTGCCCCACCCACCCCCGTGCTACGCCACAGCCTCTGCAGTCAGCGCTCGGCTCGGTCCCCGAGACCCTGGTGGTCCCCAGGGCCCCACACCGCCTTGTCCCCCGCAGCCCAGCCGCCCGGGTCTCCCGAAACTCAGCTCAGCGGCTGCTCCTGTGCTCTTCCCGGCGCCGCCCGGCAGGGAGGAGGGCCGTGGCGGGGCTGGTCCTGGCTCGGCCCTGCGCCCAGGCCGCCGCCGCACGCACTTCTCTGCCTCCTCGCGCTCGGCCACAGGAGCCCACAGAGCGGGCGGCGAGGACGGCAGGGGGGCGAGCAGGCCCCTGCAGGGGCGGCGTGGGCCCGACACCCTCGGACCAGGGAAGGAGAAGGGGCTCCGGGGCGCCCTCTCCCCGTGCGCCGCACCCACTTGCTGCTGCTCCGCGACAAGCTTCCTGGAAGGAGCGCCGAGGCCAGCACCAAGCGCTGCCCCGTCCCCGGCCCTCCTGGCCGGGCAGGACGCAGCAGGGCCCCCCCCGGGCTCCCCGGCTGCAGTGAGGGCCGCGTCCTCATTCAGAGGCTCAACGGAGGAAGAGGCCGCTTCCAAGCACCCTCGGGTGCCGGCTGCACCCGCACCCCCCCAGATGTGGGCTGACCCGGCCTATCGCTGGCCCAGCGTGGAGGCTGCAGGCCCCAGGCCCACGCCCCGGCCTCCCCTGCAGCCGCTCACTTGGCCAGCAGAAGCGGGGTCTCTGGTCTCCGCTGGACGCGGTCCTGCGAGGGCCGCCAGGGATGAGCCCACCACTGGCCCCGGGCTCGGTGTGCGGGGGCCGGACGCCCGCCCTGGCCTCTCACACAGCGGGGCTGCGGGCGGGGGAGGGAGCAGCGCCCAGGCCGGCCGCACACCCAGGCCCCGCTCAGCAGGGCGAGGCGGGGGAGGCCAGCTCCTGGCTGCGGGCGCTCGGGCTCAGGGCCTGCGTCTGCAGGGCCTGCCAGCAGAGACCGGCGCCCCATCACAGAAGCTGCCGTTGCCCCTCCCTGGCGCGGCTGAGGACGAAGCACAGAAGTCCCGGGGCCTGGCCCCGACGGGACCCCCGGCACAGGCGGCCAAGGGGTGGCGGAGCACGGGGCGGGCGGCGCAGGACCGTGGACAGCGGCGGACGGGCGCCTCCTGGTGACAGCGCTTCGCCAGGTCGGGGCGCAACACGCCCCTCGGGCCGTCGCTGACCGGCACCGAGTCTGGCCAGTCTGCAGGGGCGGGAGGACATCCATCAGCACCCCGATGGCGCGTGCAGCAACACGCCGCACACGCGAGCCCAGTGAGCCTGCTGCTGGGGGGCCCGAGCGGGGACCCGAGACCCCACAGCGCTCGGCCGGCATGGGCACGGGCACGGGCAGCGAGGCCCGGACACGCGCAGCCCCGGCCGCGGGCACGCACAGGCACGCCAGCAGAGACAGCAGGTGGGCCCTGGCCCGCCCGCACCGGGCCGCCGCGCCCTGCAGGGCCCTCACCGGAGGCAGAGGAGCGCAGGAGAACGCACGGCCTGAAGCCCCCAGAAAGCAGAGGGACGGCCGCCGTCCCCGACACCTGGCGCGCTCGGCCGAGGCAGCCCGAAGCCAGGAGCGCCCCGCATTCACACCCCACGGCCCAGCAACCCGCCAGCGGGGCAAGGGGCTGGCCAGGGCCGGCCCCCAGCAAGCAGCGACGTCCCCAGCCCCTTGGCCCCGAACCAGCTCTCCGAGGGGGGCCCAGGCGCAGCTGAGCGCAGAGCGGGCGCCTGCCCGCGGCCTCCCCAGGGCGCGGTGCCCCGGCTGCAGCGTGCAGGACATGGTGGGCACCGCCGGCCCCTGCCACTGCACAGACGGCCGGTCTTCTCAGGAAGGGCACGGGGGTGGGCGCGGGAGGAAACAGCCCAGCAACAAGCCTCACTCGCCCGCAGCCCCGCGAGGCCCAGGGCCGGCCCAGGAGGCCTTCAGGGGAGGAGAGACTCTCCCGCGGCCCAGCACCCCCAGGCGCAGGAAAGCGGCTTTGGGGAGTGATGGCAAGGCCAGACTCCGCGGCTGGCACGAAGGCCCGGCCCACTGCTCGCCTCGCCAGGGCCCACCACACCCAGGGAGCTGCTCAGCTGCGGCGTAACCCAAGCATCAGTCCCAGTCCGAGGACAGCGCGGAGGAAGCCCGCGCCCCATGCTGCACCCGGCCCCCCAGCGAGGCACGGACGCCGGTGGGGAGCACGGCGGCAGGGCCCGAGCGGCCAGGGAGGCGGGCCCAGCAAGGCCGTGGGGCCACCGCCGGCGTGGCCAGTCCCCGGCGCCGGCCACGGTGGGTGGACCGGCGGGGCGGCCGTGGCGTGAGGGCGCGCGTCCCGTGGTGCCAGCTCGCCGGCCTGGCTGGGCTGCTGATTTATTCTCTGCGCTCGACGGCTAACCTCGTCACAGCAATAAAAATATTTTCACTTGGGTGGTAATAAAACGAAATCTAGTTTACTGCTGTAACTGAATTCGACTTTGAAAGAATAAGTCAATTTTAACCTTACAATGTCGTCAAGACAGCTTTCAGAGAAACTGCATTAAAGCCGCGTTTCACCTAAATGAGGAAGCACCGGAAGGGGAGCCCACAGCCACGACGCGGGGGCCGGGCGGGGCTCTGCAGGGCACCGACCGGCGTGGGAGCCCGTGACGCCCCCGCGCCGGGGACCAGCTGGGCCCTCCATGGCCAACCAGGGCCGGCAGGGCAGACCTGGCAGCCTGGGCAGCCGCGGGACCAGGAGCTGACGCCCAACGGTCACCCACGGCCACACGGGCAGCCAGGCCCAGCCCGGCAGGGGCAGGCCACGTGACGAAGAGGAGCAAGGCGCTGAGACGGCGCCTGGGCAGCCTGCCCCGGCCGCGCTGGCAAGAGCCCAAGGGCCAGCAGAGCCCTTGGCCAGGACGAGGCTCCTCCTCGCCATCCTTCTGTCAGGCCCCCATCACCGTGCCTGTCGGCGGGGGGCCCCTGTGAGCGGGCGGCAGCAGTTCTGAGGACCCCTCATCCTCCCCAAGTCTGGCCCTCGCGCTGCTCCAGTGAGGCGCCCCAGGCGACCAGAGGGGCTGCCCAGCGCCAAGGCCGCGCCCCGCCCTTCGCCCCGCCCTCCCGGCCGCGCCCCGCCCCTCGCCCCGCCCTCCCGGCCACGCCCTGCCCCTCGCCCCGCCCTCCCAGCCACGCCTGCCTCGCGGGCCTGTCCACTGGCGGCCTTGGTGACCAGGTGTTTGAGTCCAGGCGCCCTGCTGGTCCATTTCCGAAACCTCCCGTGCACAGTAACCTGCTTCCCCCCCCTGCACACCTCCCAGCCCGTCTCCTGCTGCTGCCTCCGCACGCCACGGAGATATCCCCGAAGCACCCGTCTCGTGGGCTTCGCCTCCCCGGCCCGCCGACACTGTCTGGCGCCCAGTGCCCTTCGCACACTCAGGGCGTCTGCGTGAAGAAGTGCAGAAATTCGGGGCTCCGCCGGCCCAGCCCCGGGCCCCCGACACCCGCACACGCTAGAGGCGGGCGAGGGGCGCTGCGCCCAGCACAGCCTGGCCACGTCCGAGGCCCTGGCCCTTCACCCACAGCTCTCTCTGGGCACGCTTCTTCTGGGCTGGCAGCTGCACCATGCTGGGCGCCCCCGGGGAGCTGGTTCCTCGTGAGCAGCTCCTGCTTTCCGGAGCTGTCCTGTCTCCTTCCTCCCTCCGTTCTGCCCCTCCTTCCTCCCACACGCCGTTCGTCCCCGCTTCTTGGCTTGTCGCTGGCATTAAAAACTCACACGCGGGTCCTTCGGGCCTCCCCTGGAGCCCCAGTCTGCAGGCCCACGTCCCCCCACCACGCCTTCTCATGCCCATCCCTGGCTCGCGCCTCCGGCTTTCTCTCCATGCGGTCCGGTCCGTCGCCGCAGCCCCAGGGAGCACGGGCAGCCTGGACTGAGCCGCTCAGCTGGCTTTCCCGCTCGCCATCTCCCCGCTCGGCCGGCCCAGGCCTCCGTCTGCACTCGCATGGCCCCACCGATGCAGCCGGCCCGGAGGCCCAGAGGGCCAAGCACAGCCACACGTGAGCGCAAGTCAGGGCGCCTTTGGGAAGCCCCGGCAGGCCCCGCACAAGGCAAGGAGCCGCTGCAGCTGGTCTCCGCCTGGCCCTGCCCGCGCCGCCTCCGTCCCCCGGCCCATCCCCTCAGCCCTGCAGTGGGACCGGCGGCCTCCCGACTCTCCTCCCTCCACCCCGGGCAGCCCCACGAGACCCCGCTTCTCGGCCAAAGCCCACGAGGCGCGACCCTTCCCCAAGGCAGCAAGCCGCTGCAGCAAGCGCTGCCCTTCCCCTAAAACGCAGAGATAATTTTCTTAAAGCAATTTTTTCTCCCTAGCACATCCCGCCTCTCATAAAACATTTCCAGGCGTTTCTGATGCAAGCCATGAGTTCTTCCTCCAGGAGGCGAGCGGGGGCGGGCTCCCGGGGCTGAGCCCGTGGACATCCCTGCCCCGGGCTGTGGGGGGCCGGCCCGGAGGCCGCATTCCGGCCGCACGCCCTCGGGGGTGCCTGAACACGCTTGTTTTCGAGGCAGCTCATGGCAAGGCCTTGCTATAGTGAGGCACAGTCACAAAGAGACTGCACGGTTTAACCCCTTACGAGAAGGTTGTGGTAGTGAAGGGCTGACCCTTTCAGCAAAACAGCGGGGGCGGGAACGCCCTCCGCAGAAGCGGCCCTGGAAACAGAGGCGTGATTTACGGACAGTGCGGGTGGCGCCTGCCTTGGGCCGCTGCTGCTGCTGCTGCTCTTTTAAACAATCAGCCAGCAAATCCGCAACGCGCTGCTTTCTGAGCTACAGCGCCAGAGAAAATCAATTCCAGCAGCTCCCAAACTGCAGCGCTGGAACAAATGAACACTAACCACGACTCCTACCCTCCACGAAAATATAAAATATGCCTTCTAAGGGGCACCAGAGAGAAAGAAGACGCTGCGAAGAAAGTGTAATTCGTATCTACCGCAAATCATATTTCAAAGAACTAAATGAGACTGGGGAACAGTCGTGAAACCGCTGTAGGGCAAAAGCCCAACGTCAGACACAGAACTCACCGCAAAGTTAACGATAAATGTTCATAAAGGCGGTTACATAAGCAAAAACCAGTGTTTTGAATGGACGGTTTGAAAAACGGCTAACCGTGACCCCGAACAAATGAGGCGTCGCCAGGAGAGCGGAGTGAGACCTCACGGTAGGAGACGGAACCACAGGCACCCCGGGGCCGGCTCCAGTGAGGAGCCGATGGTCACGGCGTCACCCACCAGCCACCCAGCCACCGCGAGGACAGGTGCGGGGAGGGCGGCACAGGCAGGACGGCGAGGGGGCCCAGGCCGCGGGCATCCACGGGAGCTGGCCCGGCGCTCACACTCGGGAGCACAGCCAGCCCCGCCTGTCCTGGCCGAGCGCCGGAGCCCCTGAGCGCCCTGGGCTGGCGTCTGACCTCAAGGCAGCACAGCCAGAGAGCACGCGGGGACGGCCAGCGCTCCCCGTCGGCCCCCTTCTGACCCGACTGCTGCAGAGCGACTGTGGGCGCCCCGCGGGTCCCTAAGGCGGAGGTGGAGTCCTCCAGCCCGCTCAGACAGGGAAGCACGGTCCGGAGTCGCCCGCGCACCCACTGCGGTTCCCTTCGCGCCGGCTGTCACCCCCGACCTGCAGCTGATGCAGTGGTGCGGGAACCAGGCCGCACCCTGCAGCCGAACGACCGCAGGGGCCGGGCAGGGCCATCACCCGGGTCGTGGCACCCCGCCTACCAGCGAGCGCTCCGGCGTGGGGCGCACACCCCACCGCGGCGGCCCTGCGCCCAGGGGGCCCCGCTGCAGGCAGAGTGCCTGCCACAGCCGCCAGCACAGCGAAGGGCAGGCAGCCCAGCGCCACACTCGCGCCCTCGCCCGCCGGGGAGAGCGCCGGAAGCTGGCTTACCGTCGATGCGGCTCACGAGCTCCTCCAGCATCTTCACCTTCATCTGGATCCCGGGCTGGGCGAAGGTGTAGTTGTCCTGAAGAGAACAGAAGGTGCATCAGACGCCCACGTCCGGCGGGGTAAAGTGTGCTGCGGTGAGGCAGACAGCCTGGCAGCTGGACGGGGCCGTGCATGGGCGGGCAGGGCAGGCAGGGCGGAGTGGGCCGCGGGCCGCAGGGTGGCCCTGAAGCCGGCCTGCATAAGGCAGGGTCAGACGTGCCTGGCACCCGGCCCTCCAGCACGGCCGGCGTCTCCCTGAGTGCTCACCGCGTACACACACGCGCACACGTGCGTGCACACTGCACACTGCACATGCGTGCACACACGTGCACTCATGTGCACACGCGCGTGGCGCACACGCCGCCTGGCCCGGCGGCAGCGGCAGCTCTGCGGTGCGGACACAGACGCCTACAAGGCACTTTCCCGCAACTATAAATGAGGCGAGACAGACCCAAGCCCCGCCACCTGGGGACGAGCTCGGCGAGGCGGGCGGCTGGAGCAGGCAAGACCGCGCAGCGAGGCCTCGCGCAAGACACCGGCAGGATGTGTCCCTGGGTGGGTCACGGCCGTGCAGCGGGAACGGGCGCCGAGAGCCGCAGCACCCGGCCCGGGGAGGCGAGGCCGGACTGCAGCTCTTCAAACACCGCCGTGTCAGCACCTGCGCTGACAAGGGTCAGCCTTCAAGACTCGGCGTCCCCGGACGGGCGGGCTCTCTGCTCACGTCCACGCCGCGCCGCGGGAAGCTCCCGCTGTCACCGAACCTCGCAGAGCTCCCACGGAGGGCACACGCCCGGCCGGAGCGCGACTGCAGCCTCGCGGACGGGCCGCGCGTCATGGACCCGGGGTTCGGCCTGACAAGTGCCAGAGCTGCTGCAGGGCGTCTCCGACCCCAGCGACCCCCCGCGGGCAGGGCCCGGCTGGCTGGCCAGGCCCCAGGCTCACAAGGAGCGGCGACCACGCCCCAGTCCCGGGCTCTGCCTCTCCCCGGGGTTCAACTGAGGCGCCCAGAACATCCTCTTCCCCGAGAACTCGCCCCCAGAGGGCAGCTCACCGCTTGCTGCTACGGGGCAGGCAGACAGCCTGAGGGCCCGGCCTGCTCCCCATCTCGCCAGCGGAGCCCCAGGAGGGCTGTTCTCGCCCAGGGCCAGGTCCCCAACAGGGCCGCTCACCAGGGAACGTTATCCCCAGAGGCAAGTGCTCCCTCGGGGAAAGCTGCCCCCAAACTGCCCCGCACCTCCAGAAAGGCAGCTCCCTATGTGCGGACGGCGCCCCAGAAGGTCGCCCAGGGGGACCGATCACCCCCGGCTTGCGGCTGTCAGGGGTGACCGAGCGCAGCAATCTGCACCCAGCCGGCCGGTTCATCTCATCCCTCGCTGAGATAGGATTTCAGGCTTCTCATTTAGAAGAAATAAAAGTTATTCTTCGGTCTCCATCTGCCACTATTCTGTTTTATTTCTCAATTTGCTCAAAGCCCAGGTAGGATGATGGGTTTTCTCAGAAACTCAAACAATGAGAAAACAATGACATCTGAGCACCGCAAAAAAAAAAAAAAAAGCCCAAAGACTGACAGGTGTGACCTTGGCGTCTGGACAGAAGCGGGCAGCGAGACCGGCCCTGCGCCCAGCCTGGGGCCGGCGGCCAGGGAGCCGCGAAGGGCACGCAAGGACACCGGCTCACAGGCGTGCGGAGAGGCCCGAGCCAGGGCGGCCTCCCGGGCCTCGGGCACCTGAGCCCAGAATGCCGCCAGCACCCACCCGCGTGAGCTCAGGGTGGCCCGGGGCGGGCAGGCCCACCCGTGCACACGCGCCCACAGCCCACGGCCCTCAGGAAGGCCAGGCCCTGCGGGGCGGGCGGGCGCGGACAGCCGGGACAGCGACACGCCAGGAGCACAGCCCCTCACGACCCCAGACGTCCCGTCCCTTCAAAGCGGGTTTGATCTGGGACTTTAAAGAACGCGCGGCACAGACAGGCGGTCAGAGGCGCGGGGGCCGGGGACATGGCCGCGGGGACAGCTCCGCTGACGACAAGTCCGTCTTCGCGAAGCCAGATCAAAGCCGCACGCCTGCCCGCCCAGCGTCGCGCGAGTCCAGCACACCACGACAACACACGGCGCGTCCTCCCTCTTGCGAAGGGACGGCGGGCCCGTTCTCCAAAGGCGCAGTGAGAGAAGGACTGAGAAACGGTGGTCGGAGCAGAGCAGCCTGGCCCGCAGGCTCCGGCACAGCCGCAGGGCAGGGGTGCACCGCGGCTGCAGACGCACCAGACCCGAGGGTGCGGCCCCTGCCCAGCCCGCGCCACCACCCAGCCGTGACCTCCTCCGGGGGGCGCCCTGCACAGTGGCCAGGCTGCGGACACCGGGCCCGCACAGACAGTGGGCTGTGCGTGCAGCATGCTGGCCCTGCAGGCGACCGGGCGTGGCGCCACCGACGCAGGCCAGGCGGGAGGCCGTGCGCCCCAAACTGCAGATGGACTTTTCCTACGACTTTCGGCTGTTTAAGGAGGACAGGTCCAGCAGCCCGGGAGGAAGGCGGCTGCGGGCAGGCCACGGGTGGGGCGGGAGCTGAGGCAGGCGGGGTGCAGGCCTGTCGGCGGGCCCAGGAAGAGCTGGTGGCCTGGGCCACTGCCCCGACCACGGCCGGAACAGCAGTGGACTCACGCCCACTCGGAGCCCCCAGAAGACCGGCCGACCTAGGGAGTCTGGGCAGCTGCCCCGCGCCCCACGTGGGCCCCGGCACCCCACGGCTGAGGATGAAGGGGCAGCATCACAAGCACGTCAGCTCCAGGACAGCCGCCGGGACACCCGCATCACTGCTGCCGGGCCGGAGCCAGCTCCTGCAGGAAGTGGCCTTGCCAGGCGGGCAGCGTGACCTCAGTGAGATGGCGGGGCGCCGGCCGTGGCCGGGAGACGGCATTAGAAACTCAGTTTCACATTATGACTCAATGTTTCTCCCAAGAGACGGAAGAACGTCTTAAGATTTGGGAAAAACACGGGACGGTTAAGAGGGCAGGAGTAGGGTCAGGCACGGCGAGGTGAGCAGCAGGCACGTCTCCTCAGACACACCCGGAGCCCCTCGCCCGGCCGGCCCCGCCCGCCGAGAAGCGCACGTCCGCAGGGCCCAACAGCATAGCTCAGCTGGCGCGCCCTGAGCCTCGGTGCGCCCTCCTGAGCCCACACCCCGCAGAGCAGCACAGCGCTCCCCTCCAGCGAGAGGCAGAGCCGCGAGAGGCTCAGGCCACGCCACGCGCAGGCAGGGATGAGCGCCAGGGCTGCCTGCCCACCGCCCTCTTGCAGGCAGAAAGTCCCCTGCACCTGGGCCAGAGGGACCCTGCAGAACCCACCCCACACCGCTCTGCGTGGGCCAGCGGTACCGTGCACGCCCCAGGAGGGCCAGGATGGCAGGGCCTCAGGACATGCCTGCACGGGCTGCCCATCGCCTCCAGGCCCCCGGTGGCCCACACCAGGCACCTGCCACCAGCACCAGCACAGCTGTGTCCAGCGGGAGAGGCCACAGGGCCACTTCCCAGACAGAAGCAAGGCCCTAAGTGATGCCCTGGGAGGGTCCCTGCGTACCCGAGCCTGGGCCTGGGCAGCCAGCACCACCCTCTCGGGCCCCGCCCAGGGACGCAGGGGCCAGCAGCAGCTGCAGATGGCGCTCAAGCCCTGGGGGACGCTCATTGCACTCTGCCAGGAGGCTGCGCACACACGCCTGTGCACCATGCGCCTGTGCACCACGTGCACACACAGGATGCACACGTGTGCCGGCCCACGCACACAGAGGCACATACATGCACAGGTCCATGCACATGGAAATGCACATGTGCACACACAGAGAGATGCACACGTGTGCCGGCCACCCACAGAGACACACACGTGCACGCACATAGGCACATATGTGCATGCACACAGAAGCAAACATGCACTGGCCCACGCACACGGAAATGCACACGTGCATGCGCACAGAAATGCATGTGTGCACCGGCCCACGCACACAGAGGCACACAGGTGCACACACAGAGGTGCACACGTGTGCCAGCCCACAAACACAGAGGAGCACACGTGCACGCACACAGAGGCACACGGACACATGCACGCGCACGGAGCCACACACAGAGGCGCGCACGTGCCGGCCGCGTGGGCCTGGGCTCACCTGGATGCCGTCCAGCAGTCTGCTCATGCACCAGAACGTGTCGGCCTCCACGTTGCACAGCACGTCCGGGGGCACGCGGGAGATGTCGGCGGCGTCCACGTCGTCCACCTCTGCCCGGGCATGCAAGGGACAGCGAGTTACCACAGCCATCACCGCCACGTCCGCGCCCCGCTGCCCCGCCCACCTCAGCACGGAGCGGCTCCCACGTTCACGCCCAGCGAGCTGCGGGCGGCAGGGCCCTGGCCTCCCCGGGCTCCGCGGGCCCCACGCGCCTGGCCAGGCGAGGACCGACCAGCCGCCCCGTCCGGCAGGGCTAGCGGGCCCCTCCCGCGCCGCCGCCAGGGCCTCCTCTGACCGCCGCTTCCAAGGCCAGCGTCCCCGCGCCCGCGCCCGGCTCGGGCTCCCCGGGAAGGCAGCACAGCTGCGTCGCGGAGCAGTGGTGGCGGCAGGGCTCAGAGTAATTTCCTCCCAGTCTAAAAAGCCTAATGAGAAAAGTAACTTAAAAAGCTTTAACGTGCACGACAGATGCCTAATGGAAATGGCCCATCCGACGTTTGAAAAACCAATTTTGGAGTCTCACCCCCCAAGCAAAGACGCGCCATCGCCCTGAAGCACATCACGAACGCTTTGGGAAAACGGCCCCACTTTTTTTCCTGTTTACAGATCCGATGGACGCAGCCTCTCTCCAAAGGCAGATGTCCAGTGAGAGCCGTTCTGCCTGAACAGAGCAGGGAGCACGTAGGGGCGAGACGCAGTCACGCTATTAAAGCCACCCCATGCCCCTGGGGAGTTGGGGTGCAGGGAAAGGGGGCCCAGTGGGGTGGGGAGCGGGGCCCAGGGCAGGCCCTGGCTCACACCTCACTCGCCAGCCCCTCTCTGCTCTGCCTCGCACGCGGCAGAGTGAAAAGTGGGGTGAGTCCAGGCCAGCGCCAGTGGAGGGCAGCCGGCCCGGCCTGGGGAGCCGGAGGGCGCGTCCCGGCTGGGCAGGGTCAGCCCTGACCGTGCACGGTGACCGGTGCCCCCCGTGGGCGCTGTGGACAGACCGTGCCCCCCCGCGGCTCAGCCGGTCCCCTCCCGGCTCAGCCGGCTTCCCTCCCTGGCGGTGCTGGGTGGCTGCGCGGAGGGTGGGTGGGCTGAAGGGAGAACGTGCTCCCAGTGAGGAGACACCACGTGGGGCCGGGGCCACACGCCGTCTGGGAGAAGCACACGCGGCCCCCGCAGCTCCGCCAGAGGCAGGCCGTGGGCACGTGGCTGCTGGAGGCGGCACCGAGAGCCGGCCTGGGCCGCTGCCAAAGAGGGGTGCCCTCCCGGCCTCACGGTCCTTGCCGGCCGGCCAGCTCGCCTGAGACGCGCCATCATGCCGGACAGCGGGCGGGGCTGGCCGCTAGCCCGCGTCTTCCAGCGACAGCTCCGCGGGCCGCGGCCGCTGGTCGTGGGAGTCGCCCGCAGCGGGCTCGGGTCTGGGCGCCGCCCCCACCGCAGTGTGCACAGGACGGCTGGGAGAGCGTGGGGAGGCGCGCGGGCACCCCGGAGCCCTGGCCAATCAGCCACGCCACACACCCCGCCCGTGCCTTGGGCCCAGCACCGTCGGTCTGGAGAGTCCTGCGCGGGTCCAGGGCCGCCGCTGCAGCCGGGGACAGAGAGGGGCTCGGGCGGCTGCTGTCAGGACCAGCCACCCACCCAGCCGCCCGCAGCCGGCAGCAGCCTCACGGAGTCTCCAGGGGCCAGGCGGGCGGCAACATCTCGTCGTCAGAAGCGGCACGACGGCTCCGGGGCCTCGTCCTGCGCCCCCCACCTCGGGAGCCTGAGCTCTTGGCCCACACCCGATGCCGGGGCCCCAGCGCCAGTGGCAGGACGTGGGCTCCCAGGGAGGGGGATCGGCCTGGGCGGGGGTGGCTCACAGCTCAGGACGCGAATTCACAAAACCCCGGCTCAGCACAATCAACAGTTCAGACCAAGGTGCTTTAGCAGGAGGACGCTTAGTTCAAAAAACAACATTCGTTCAAGGCCAGGACGCAGCCGCCACCTCCCACCTCAGCACGATGCTGTGGCTCGGCCAACAGCCTGGAGCAGCGCAGGGGACGCGGCAGGCGGGGCCCAAGTCCAGAAGACCAGGCAGGGCTTGGTGGGGCCTGGACACAGGACCCGCCCACACCCACCAGCCTGCGGCCCTGCCGTGGGGCCAAGCTCCCCTCCAGCAGCTGCCAGCACGCCCCCCAGAGGCGCCAGCCCACCCAGACATGGCCCAGAGGCGCGTGGGGACAGGACAGCATGTGAGCAACTCGGAGGCTGCGGTGACTACACCCAGGGAAAGCAGAGTGTCCCGAGCGCCCGTGGGACCCGCCTGCGCCCCGCTCCGCACCGCGGCAGACTCGGGCCCCGCGCAGGCGCCTGTCCGGCCGTGCGTTCGCCGGCAGCTTCCGTGCCTCTGCGTCCTCGCCTCCCTCCCGCCGAGGCCCACCACGGCCTCACCACTGCCGCCATCGCCTCTGTGCCGCCCCATCCGCAGGGACCCTGCGTCCCAAGCTGCGGGGGTTCAGAGTCCAGCATGCAGAGTTGGGGGCACGGCTTGGCCGTGACATCTGTGGCAGCCTCAGTGCAGCAGCCGGGGCCGACAGACGTGGCGCCCAGCCCCACACGCACCCGGCACTCGGGCACCTGCAGGGGCACCAGCGAGGCCGTGCGAGGCCTGGCCCCGAGGCCACGTGCTCCCAAGCAGACCCCCGCGGGCGAGCACCGAGCCTTCGCCCGCACTCAGCCCACGCGCTGGAGTCTGGGGCGCCACGGTCCAGAGGGTGCCGGCGTGCCATAGGCGGCTCCACCAGATCGCAGGGTGCCGGGCGCAGCGCACCTGAAAAGCACCATTGTCTTCTTTAACCTCTGCTGATTTGATAGACGAAAATAGAACCCTCCCTGGCCCAATCTGCATTCTCAGGGCTTGTGAAGCTCTGCTTTCTAATTACTCGCGTTTCCTACTTTGCATCCCTCTGCTTTTTGCCACAGAGAACTGTCTAAGCAGACGCTTGCTTCCCAAAAGTGCAGGCAAGGGCCGTAAGGACGGGGTCCAGGGGAGCGTCCACCGGCCGTCGGCGGACGCCCAGGGCGGGCAGACACGTCCCGTCCACTCGCTGCCCCGCTGCATGCACGCTGAGCCCGCCGAAGCCTCGGCGCCGTTCCCGAGCGGGCAGGAAGTAATTTGTTTTGCCTGACCTTATTTAACTCCACGTTAGTGTGCTTCTCATCAAATCTATCAATATGTACTCATTAACCCTGGTTTGGATAAGTCGAAATTAACAAGCCACTTCAATGATAAATCAAAAAGTCATAATTGATACTTTAATTTTTTACAAAGTGAGCTACCATGTAACGCCCGTCTGGATATTGTAGCACACCGCGTAATTACACCACAACACACCCCACAGCCCATCCTTCACGCTGTTACTAGACTCGTAAAATACGCTTCCAAAATGAGAAAAAATAGCTGTCAAGAACTGCATCTTATTATTCAACTATTAAACTTTCTTAATCATCCATCAGTTTAATTGCTGCTGACACAGGGTATAAATAACGCTCCGTGGTTCAGTAAAATACCACGAGGTAACCCCTTCGCGCCCAAGGGTGGCGGGCCTCCGCCCGCGCTCCAGGGCGGCGGACACCTGCCTGTGGGGGCCGGCATACCCGCGCCGGCTGGGGAGAAGCTCCAGGCCGCGGGGAACGCGCGGTCCCCTCGGCAGGGCTCGGCGGCGCTGGGCGCTGTCCAGTAGCACACCCCAGGCAGCCGCCTAGGTCGGCCCCTCCCAGACCGAGAGCCCAGCGCTGGGGCTGCCCGGGCAGAGCCCACAGAGACCGGCTCTGGGCCGCCCGCGAAGAGGACCCCCGAGGACAGGCGGGACCGGCCAGGGCCCCACGGGCCAGCTTCCTGGACCCACAGGGCCTGGGGCACAGCCGTGGGACCCGCCCACACGCCCACGCCGGGGGCTCCAGAGAGCCGGGGCGCAGTGCATGTCCCTCTG
Source organism: Galemys pyrenaicus (assembly GCA_019455555.1). Taxonomy (NCBI): domain Eukaryota; kingdom Metazoa; phylum Chordata; class Mammalia; order Eulipotyphla; family Talpidae; genus Galemys; species Galemys pyrenaicus. The sequence continues at coordinate 2,914,920 of JAGFMF010011642.1, read as the reverse complement.
CACCACGGCGGCCGTGCACCTCGGGCCAGCGAGGCCAGGCGGACCGAGGGCACGATGCCCAGCAGAGTCCCCAGGAGGGACCGAGCCCCACGGCTGGGGCCGAATGACAAGCGAGCAGAACGACACGTGCTGGGCCTCCACCACCTGGCCCTCACCGCGGAGCAGAGCTCCGGCCAGCCCCAGGCCTGTGCTTGGCCTCCCGGGCCTGGCCGCCGCCCCAGCAAGGCGCCGTGGCCACTGCAGACTCCGGGGCACGCACTGCCGGCGCTGACCCGGCTGACCCGGGCGCCAGGCGCACGCGGCACCTCGCAGGAGCCGGCAGGAGCGCCCCGTGCCACACGCCTGTGCTCGGCCGACTCCCGCGGGCGCCTGCTGCTCGGGCCTTTGTCCGGAGGCCGGGCGTGCGGCCTCAGCACCCGACAGCACCTCGCGACTCCCCACCCGCTCAGGGAGACGTGCGACAGGCCGCGCCCGCGGAGACTGGCACCGGTGGGTGTGCGGCAGCTCGCCTGGTGGCAGGACAAGCCACCAAGGACCCCTGGATGGCCTCGGGCGCACACCGCTCCCCGGCGCCGGCAGGGCTCCCCCGCCCACCACGCTCGGGCGGCAGCGCACAGCCCTCGGCTGCCATCCCGCGCTCCTGCCCCGGCCCACACACTCCCCGGGCCGGGAGCGCCGGGCCCCTGCAGTTCCAGGCGAGCGCACCCGTGTGCCCTCGCACCGCGCCCGAGCCCACCGGCCCCACGTCACGGCGAAATTAATTTCTCTCATATTCAAGCCTGAAATGAAGTTACCGATGACAGAGACTTCATTGCTTCCTCATAATTCATTCACCCTTAAGGAGAAGTTTCATAAGTAATTAAATTGATTTTCCTTTCTTCGCGGGACACAGATCCGTTCAGAACAGCCCAGGCGTGGGAAGGCTGGCGAGGGGAGGCGCCGGGGGCACCGCGTGGCGGCCTGGGGGCCCCCCGCTCGCTCACCGCCATGCGCCGCGTGCACCAGACCGGGCGCAGCCCCGGCCACGGGGCGCTTACATGCTGATGCCGCCGCGGCCCCCCGGGGCTGCCTGACCCTCCCGCCGAAGCGAAGCCTTGGCACCCGCAGTGACACACCACTGAGCGCGGAGGATGCGGCCGCGGCAGCCACTTCTGATCCCATGAAAGACCCAGAACCCCCGATGCCAGCAGCCGCGCAGGGCCTCTGGAAACCAACCGCGTTGTCATTGAGCGGTGCTTCTCCGCCAAAGGGGATCAGATGTTCCCCCAGGGGAAACACCTCCAAAGGAAGGCGACACAAAAAGCCGCAAGTCAGGAGAGAAGCCGGTGCCCCACCCTCAGCGTGCGAGGCCGTGTGGCCGGGCTCCCCCAGGGGAAGGCGAGTCTGCGGCCGAGCCACGGCCCCTCCCGGCTGGAAGCCCGGCCCAGCGAGACGCCCAGCGAACCGGACCTCAGGTGCCGGGCCTGGACCCCTCAGCTGCGGATACCTTGGGTCAAACACGCACGCACACGCACACACACGCACGACGGGCACCGGGAGCGCCCTGCTGCAGACATGGGTGCGCTCGGCCTCGCTCTGCTCCAGGGTGGAGGAGGGGCCCCCCACTCGGGCCCCGGTCTCCCCGGTGAACCCATCACACTGAAGTCAGGGAATCAGAAAAGGCAGTGGCGGCACATGCCCGCTGCGGCCCACCCCAGGAGGGGACCCAAGACCCCTCACGGCAGCCGCGGGAGCCCACGAACCCACACGCACCAGGAGACAGTCACCACCGGGTTTCTGTCCCTTGTGCGCGTTCAGCACTTCACAAACAGCTGCCGAAGTCAGATGCGCGCACGGCTGAGAAGCTCGCCGGACGTCAACATGGCGCAGAGTTCACCGTTGCCGGCACGGAACCCGCGACCCCAGAGCCTCCTGCTTTGGAGAAGGGACGCCTGCCGAGGCTGTCCGGGCAGCGCCTGCCACCACGCGCCCCCGCCGCCCCGCCCCACCGCCTGGCGCCCCAGCCCGCCCGCCCGCCCTCACTCCACACACACCGGGGTGGCCAGGTGTCGGCAGCCGCCTCTGGCCCTTGCTTCCGCCTCCAAAGCTGCACCTGGAGCTCGCGGTGCCTCGTAGCTATCAGAGGCGCCTCTCGGCACCCCCGGCAGAGGACACCAGCAGCCCACATGAGCAGGTGCCCCTGGCCGCTCCTGCGTGCCTGCCCACCAGCTCTGGCCCTGCCCACTCCTCCACAGGGCGAGACGCCCTTCCTGCAGGCGCTGACACACGAGACGCCACCCCGCCGGCATCCTCCCAGCCGCGGGGCTTGCGCTGGCCCCGGGTCTGAATGCCCAGCCGGCCGCGGCCGAAGACGCGCACGGTCCTGTCCCCATCGGCACCACGTCCGCCCCCGGCACCCTCTCTTGTCATCGTGGGCAGAAAGTAAAAAAATTAAACTCTCCGCTGTGCTCAGTGAAGGTTTAAAGAACAGCAAGGACCAGTGCAAAAATGCCTCCCGCTGCGCCACGCCCCCCTGACCGCTGGGAGACATGGCAAGAAGACAGGAGCACCCCAGGAAAGAGGGGGCGTCACAGGGGACTCTCCTGGAGTCCGCGTCCTGCAGGTTCTCCATCCGCCCCCACCACCCAGGCCTTCCCCCTCCGGTCACTTACCTGTGACTTTCTACCATCAAGCAGCACCCAGCACGGGAGCAAATCTTTTAAGACACAGAAGTGACCCGCCCGCCCCAGGGTCACAGAGGAGCAGGACGGCCCGAGGGGGCCGCACGTGGCAGCTGCAAGGCCAAGTGGGTTTGCTTCTGTTTTTACTCTTTTTCAAAAATAAAGTGGGATCTGGGTCTCGGAGAGCAGAGTAACGCTGTCCACGGCCACGCCCCGTGCGTGTCCAAAACGCCCTCACGAGACGCAGGACCCGCAGCCAGCTCCGCGGGCCTGGCCCCGAGGGCAGCGCCCCCCTCAGTCGGGCCCCCTCCTCGGCCCCGAGCCGCCCGCACCGTGCCCGAGACATGAAGGCCACGCTGGGACGGCCAGGCGCGGGCGTCCACAGACAGGCTCACGGGAACGTGGGCAGAGGCGTTTCTGCCGCGCCGCCGGATTCTCCAGGCCGGGCAGACGGCCCGCAGACCCAGCCCCGGGCTCAGCAGCCAGGGCCCGCCCCAACCCGGCTCTGGGCTCTGGGCTCGGGGCGCATGGGCTCTGGGGACACAGCAGACGCGGTGACGAGGGCATGCTCGCGTGTGCACGCACAGTCACGGGCCGGCGCGGCAATGGAACCACCAGCGAGTCTGACAGCGTCCGGCACCCCGCCTCCAGCAAAGACGTGCGTGTCCCGGCCGACAGAGCCGTGAGCCCGCCCCCCGGACGCCCCGTGAAGAGAGCTCGTGGGCGCCGGGTGTGCAGGCACAGGCTGCGCGCAGGCACGCCCCTCCAGGCGGCAGTGACCGGGAGCCGGCCCGCGGTTCCCGAGGCACTGCGGGGGCAGGGGTCTCCAGCGCGACCCAGAGCAGCTCAGAACCGCCAGCCGCGGAGGCAGCCCCGCCCCACACGGCCCAGGTGGACACGCTACGCTCAGGGGTCTCCGGAGGCCCAAGGAGGGGCTCCCGGCTCTGATGGCCCGGGACCACAGCGTGACGCGGTGGCTGCACCTGGGGCTCTGCCTCCCGCGGCCCTGTCCACCGAGGAAGGGAACCCCAGGGGAGGGAGCAGGGAGAGTGCGGGGCTGCGCTGGGGAGGAGGACACCGCTCTGCGTGAGGGACGCCCATGGGCCATGCTGGGCACCAAGTCACGGGGACACCCGCCCCCCAGCACGGCCCTCCCGCTAGGGTCGCGGGTCACAGAAATGCTGAGACGGGCGAGCCCGTGGCTGCCGGCTGCAGGCTCAGCTCCGGCCCAGTCTCCCGTGGCCCCTGCGCAGTGTCCAGCCAGGCTGGCAGCGGCGCTGCTGGGAGCTGGGGCTGAGTCCTGGGCTGACCACGGCCTGGACAGCAGGGTCACCGCCAGAGACGGGGCCCTGGATCTGGCTCTCATCCCCCGCCCGGCCCAGCGTGTTCTAGCCAGGCGTGGGTGTCCACCACAAGGCCTGCTTCGCTCCTTGGCTAGCTGCCCCGGCTACTCCAGGAAGACGCTGCAGAGACGCACAGAGCAGAACCGCGTCGCTCCTGACCTCAGGGAGAGAGCTCTGCCTGCCTGCCACCAAGACGACCGTGGCTTTCGGGGCGGCCTGCCCCGGGCCAGAGGGGCCGGCTCAGAGCCCAGCGTTTGCGCCAGGGCAGGGTGCGAGTTCTGTCAGACCCTTCTCTACGTCGGCTGCGGTGATGATGTGGATTTTGTCCTTTATTCTGTTAACATAGTGTATTACATTGATTGATTTTCATATGTTCAACCAACCTTGTATTCCTGGAGTAAATCCCATTTGTCACGATGCGTAATCCTTTTAATATGCTGCTCTGTGAATATTTTGTCGAGGATTGTTAGTTACATCTATCTTCGCAAGGAACGTGGGTCTGTGACTGTCTTTCCCGCTGATGTCTCTGTCTCATTCTGGTTTGGGGCAGCACGAGCTGCACGGAACGAGCTGGAAGGCACCCCTCCTCTTCTGTTCTTGGAATCGACAGGAAAGGAGGGGGCGATCATTCCTGGGTGTCTGGTGAAATTACCTGGCCCCAGGCTGTTCTTCGTGGGAATTTTTGAAACGAGTAATTCAGCGTCTCATATACATCGTCACGTGTGTAACACTTTACGTACACACAGACAACCTCAATACGTATAGACGTGTGTACGCTGAGAAAGGGAGATTTAAGAAATCGGGCCAGGTCATGACGGGCACTGGCCAGTCTGGACTTACAGGACCGGCCAGCAGGCTAGAGACGTAAACAGGGCTCATGTGAGACTTTCTTTTTCAGGAAATCTCAGTCTATTCTTGGGGCCGTCACCCTGCTTAGAGGGAGGCCACACACGTGATGGAGGGAAATGGCGCTACTCAGAGGCTGCTACTTTGAATGTTGATCGCGTCTCAAATGTGCCTTCACAGCAGTACCTGCGCCTGCGTTTGACCAGACTCCGAGCAGGAGCGCTCAGCCAGGCCGCCAGAGGATCAATGGCTCTCACCCGCTCCGGTGGCCTCGCGCCTGGAGAACAGCCGCACTCCTCTGCACGGCCCACTCTGGGGCATCCTCCACCGACTGCGTGCCTGACCCCAAAACCGCACTCGATCGTGAGTCTGCCGGCCTGAGCACGCACACGCCACCCCCCCACCCCCTCTCCCCAGCCCCACCCCGTCTAGCTGCGGGTTTGTAAGACTGGCTGACGTTTTTGAAGAGTCAACTTTGATTTTCCTGATTTTCTCGGGCCTTTTTCTGTTTGCTACTTTCTTCCTTTCTGCTATAGTCTTGATTCCGTTCATGCTTCTTTTGGCTTTAGTTGCTCTTCTCTCTCTGGTTTCTAAATTAAAACTTTTTACGAGATGCACCTCCCGCTAGGCACTGCCGTAGCTGTGTTCCGTAACTTCTGGTATGCTGTGTTTCTGGTTTCGCCTGGCATCTCCTCTTCGCTTGCACAGGGCTGTGTTCTATGATTCCCACGTGCTTGTCAGAGGCTTCAGACTTCCCTCTGGCAGTGATAACTAACCCAGTGCCCCTGCGGCAGGGAGCACTCTGTGATTTCTGCCCTTTCAAATGCACGGGGCTGTGCCAGGCGCAGGCCACCCTGAGAGCTTTCCCGGAGGGCCGAGTGTGGGTGCTGCTGCCGCTGCTGGGTGGTCGCTGGGTGGAGGGCAGAGTCTGGCTAGTCCCAGCGTGCCGGGTCTTCTTTCCAGTCCCGTGCGTTCCGTCTCCCTTTCCGATCTGCAGCTGAGAACAGCACATTAGTTTCTTTAAAAGCCACTTTCAAAACGTTCACTGGTTTTGGAAAAGGCTTAGCTACTAGACAGAGGAGGCATTAGCATGTAAGCACACGATGTAATCGCAGTGTGTCCGGCAGAGCAGACAAAGGCCAGAAGGAAACCAGCAGAATTCCCAGGACGCTTCTGGGGCACAGAGCCACACTTGATTGAATTCCCACCGTCTTTACGAGCCCATCACCATCACTTACTTCACCGTCGGAACGTGGCTGGAGGGGAGCGAGGGTGCCGAGGCAGCTGTGCCACGCTGCCACTCCCCGCACGCCGGGCTGGGCCCCACACACATACCCACGGCCCCCACGCCCGCACGCAGAGGGCCGCTGCGGGGAGGCCCACACGCAGACACTGAGTTCACAACAGTCCTGAGTTTCCCGGGGACCACCGGGCACTGGCTGGAATGAGAGTCCACGACAGAGCCATGCGGAAGGTTGGCTGGGGTGTTTTAACAGGGTGAAGATGCACGGAGACACGTTTCAAACGCAGACAAGGACGTTACGACAACAGGAGGAAGAGGCGAAGGGGCCCCGCACTGCCGAAGCCCAGCAGCGCCGTGCGCCTCCCTGCGCCCCACGAGGGACTTGCCCCGCACCAAGCACATGCTGACCCAGCTCTGGCGCCCACGTGCCCTGAGCCCGCGCTAACACGCCTTCTCCAGGCCAGGACGCGCCGAAAACCTCCTGTGCTGGGAGATTCTGCCCTACAGATGGAGGTAGAAGCCAGGGCTCTTGGTGTTCAGAAGCAGGAACGGAGAGAAAACGGCGGGAGAACCGGGTCGGTCCGTGCCAGCACCAGCTGACCACGAGGCGCAGCGTGAACAAGCTCTCGCCTCCCCCGTGAGGTCGGCCCAGGGGCCCAGCAGGAACCCCCCAAGAGCACAGAGGACCAGGAAGGTGGGGGCACGTCTTTATTTTTTGACACACTGAAAATACTGAGTTAAACCAAAATATAATTCTCTGCTTAAATCGCGTGATTCAAGGTGATAGAATAATGGCTCTTAATTTTAAAACCAATTTAACGCTCTTAAAAGGGATGTGACAGTCACTGTTTGAAAAATACAGGCTTTACTTAAAAATTACAACATGCGGGGGTGGGGGGGGGCTGAAAAGAGCCAACCACGGCACGGTTTCCTGAATTATGCTACGTTGTCTCAACAGAACGTCACATGCAGGAGGCAGAAACGGTCTTCACAGAGATTTCTTAATCAAGCCGGGAAAAGCGGACGCTGTAAGGTTCAACGGGAAGGAGCACGAAAGAGAATTTGCTGCACGATGTGAACGCGGGTGCTCTGGATGACACAGAGGACGTGCAGGACGGGAGATTCCCGCCGCCGCCGGGGTGCCCAGCGGAACCCCACACCCGGGGCGCCTTTGCCTTCGGTTAGGGGCGCTGCCACCCGCAGCTCGGCGAGAGGGGCCCGGGAACCCAAGGAGCAGCACGGGTCTGCCGCCTCTACCCCCACCGCCCTGGGACCGTGAGGCCCTCCGTGGCCGCCCAGGCACCTGCGCTCCCGGAGCCTCGAGCGACGGGCCAGAGCCAGAACCACGGTCCCACAGCACCGCAAGGGCCCAGCCGTCCACACCGCACGCCCCAGCACTCTGGGGAGCGGCCGGCCCACACCTGGCTGTTACCAGGCCCCCACGTCCCTCCTGGTAGCCCGGGCATCTAATCAAACGCACCTCTCAGTCACCCGTCTAAAACCCGTCTTCCCGACACAAGCTCCCGGAAGGCAGGAGCCCCTCAGGGACGCCCCTCCCACGCCCGGCGCCCACGAGGCCTGCAGACACGGCGGCAGCACCTGGGGATGCCCAGCCGGCTCCTCGCCCAGGCTCGGCCGGGGCTGACGCGAGGGTCAGGGAAGGCGGGCGAGGGGCGGACACCCTGCCCGGACAGGAGCGCACCCGGCGGTCCAGACACTTGGGGCGCCCGGTCCGAGCCGTGCCCTGGGCGTGACAAAGGTCACCGGGCCTGGAGCCGAGGACCCAGCGCCCAGCCCACCTGGCGCGTCTGAAACCAGGCGCCAAAAACAGCTACCGGTTAGTAGTTCCAGGGTCACCAGCCAGAACACAGCTGCACCGCTCACACAGCCCTTCCGAGCCCCAGCGTGAGCCACGGTGCCCGCCTTCCGTGGGTGCCTGCGTGTGTGTGGGTGCCTGCGTGTGCGTGGGTGCCCTGCCTTCCCGTGGGTGCCCCGCCTTCCTGTGGGTGCCCGCCTTCTCGTGGGTGCACCGCTTTCCCATGGGTGCCCCTTCTTCCCATGGGTTCTTGTGGGTGCCCGCGTGTGGTGGGTGCACCGACTTCCCATGGGTGCCCGCCACCCCGCAGGCGCCCTGCCTCCCCGCATGTGGGCTGCAGGAGGACCACGAGGCTCTGCTGCAGCCCCCCGGAAGACACCGTGAAGAACACACGAGCTGCCTGCTCGCTGTTTCTGCAGTTACACCGGGGCCGGGGCCTGTCCTGGCGGGCTGACGACGCAGGCGGACGCATTAAGGACCGCTTGGGTCCTTACAACGTAAGTTGGTGGTAAAGTAGTTAAGACAAACTTATTCACCACATTCATTAAATGGTCTATTTAACATGCAATATCAAGTCTCTAATCACACCTCAGTTGAACTTCTCCTTCCAGTTAACCGCTCCGCGGCCTGCTGACGGAGGCCCTGCTGCTCTCGGGTCATCAAGAGCACTCTCATTATCTGTCAGACGAGGGAGGAAGAGGCAGGGGCCCAGGCGCAGCGGCTCCCCACCCGCGCTGGCGGGCCCGGCCGCTCTCATTAGCGCCCAGCGAGGGGAAGGCTGCCAGGCCCAGCACGGGCGGCTGCAGGAGACTCGCCGAGTGGCCTCGGGGTGGGCCGGAAGCCACTCAGACGGCAGCGGCCAGGCCCGGGCGGCCCGGACACAGCCGTGAACACAGACAGCCCAGCCAGGGCCTCGGGAGACACCCTGGAAGGGTCTCGAACACAGACGGAGCTCCTGAAGCCCGGCCGTCCCGCCCGCCAGGTGGGGTTTGTGTCTGCAGGCGCCTCTAGGGCGGCAAGCGCAGCCTACGCTGGAATTCTCGGGAAATGTGAAGGGCCTTCACGGCGGGGCAGCTGCAGGAGGTCGGCTGCCCAGGGACGGCGCAGGCCTCAGCAGGCCCAGACCAGCTCCCGGCGGGACACCGCTGAGGAGCGCCGACCTGTGGGCCACACGCCCAGCGGCCCCGCACCCCGAGTTCCCGTGGGCTCGGTGCGCACCGCCCGCCACCACCGCGGGAGCCGCTGCTCAGACCGCGCCCCACCTGCCCCGCGGGCTTGGCACGGCCTCCAGGGCTGGGCTGGGCCAGGGCCGGGTCCCTACGCTCACGGCAGCCTGGGCCCAGCTCTCGCGCCGGGCATGGCGAGGCCACGCGGCCGCGCTGCCCCGGGAGGCCGCACGCTTACCTACGTGCTCGCAGATGAAGACCACGAAGAAAGGGGTGACGAGGTCGTTTATGCCCTGGACGTACCCGCTGGCAGGGTGCCGGATGGCCCAGATGAACAGGATCCTTTCAAAAATCTGAAAGAAGACGGAACGCCGGTGAGACAGACGGACGGACAGACAGCAGAGCCCCGCGGCACACGTGCCGCCCGCACGCTTCAGCCGCGGCGCGAAGGCAAACACAAACAGACCGGGCACCGCCGACGCGCCCAGGGAGTCGCAAGCATCTTCTCTCTGCTGACCGGCTGTGCGCGCAGGGCCGCGCGGGCCCTCAGGAAGGGGCTCTCCGCGGGCGGCGGCCAGCCGGGCTGCCGAGTGCACGGGCTGCGGGGGCGGCCGGCTGAGGCAGCGCTGCGTGTCCGCGGTGGAGGGCCATACGCAGGGCGGCGGGGGAGCGGGCAGGCAGCAGCGTGGACGCAGGGATGGGAGGGGTGGGCTGGGCTGCCAGAACCCACATGGAGGGCGGGGAGCCTGGGCCCCACCTCCGAAAGCCAGTGCTCCAGGAAAGACCTGCCTGCGCCCCAGAGCCACCGCCACAGCCCGCAGTGCCCCCCGGCAGCCGTCCTCGGTCCGCACTCACAACGGGTCAGCGAGGATAAAAGGACGAGACCGCCCGCGCCTGGACGCAGTGCAGCACGCACACGTGAACGTGTGTGCACGCTCACACGCACACGCACGGCTCACGGCCGCCCTCAGCCAGCGCCCGGGACCACCAGAGACCCCTGTCTGCCCGTCCTCCCTCCCGCCCCACCAGCACCCTGGTTCCGCTGCGCCCAGCCACGCCCCTGCGGGGGCTGCCCACACCGCTGCCCCCGCCCGCCCAGCGGTCACAGCCCTCGAGCCACAGCGCCTGGAAGACCACCTGCAGGGCGAGGGGCGTGAAGCACCAGACAGACCGACGCACCTGCCCAGCCCTTCCAGAGTCCACCCGTGCGCCTCGGGTCCCTTCTGCTGGACATGGCCCTGACAGCCTGACCGCCTCCCGCCGGAGGCGCCGGCCCTCGCTGCAGCCTGCTCCAAGCTCTCCCCTGTGGCAGGGTCTCCCGCCTCCCCTGGCACCCACGCAGTGGCGCCGGACGCAGCGCTCAGACCTGCCGGACAGCGGCTCATCCTCCCGCACGCCCACACGTCCCGGCTGCGGCCCTGAGCCCCCACCGAGGCTGCAGGGGGCCGGGCCTGCGGGTGAAGCCTCCCAGCCCAGCGCCAGCAGACGGCTGTGGGGACCCGGCCGCGCGGACACCCCACGGGGCCGCTCTGCACAACTGCCACAGCCACCGCTCTTCCCAGCCTCGGCACGGCACCCGGAACCCAGCGGGCACCGGAAAATGCTGGTGGGGAGACACATTCAAGCGGACTATTCACGCATGACTTCCGTTTTAAGTCAACAGCTTTCCCGAGAGAACTGGATATCTAAACAAGGCGGAAATCGCTCGGCAAGGGGCCCCGCCGCGTGGCCAAGGCCCAGGGCGCTGGGCAGCGCTGAACAAGCAGCCCAGCGGGCAGCCCCGAGGATGGGCGAGGGGGCTCGCAACAAAGGCCCCTCTCGGACCCCAGCCCTTGGCCACAGTCAGACGTGCACAGCCGCACCTGCCCGGGCCGGGGCCCCTTGCAGGTCCTGAGCCAGCGGCGATCACGGCCTGGGCTGGCTGCGGCAGCTGGGGGCGGGCGGCTCTGCGCCAGCAGCAGGAGCCCGGCAGCCCGGCCACCTGGAGGCCGCCCCCGTGAGGCCTGGGAGCCGAGGCCAGAGCGGCAGAGGCAGGGCCAGCGGCACGGGGGACACTCAGCCGCAGCACAGGCAAGGAGCCTGCGCCCCACGGCGGAGAAGCAGCATGGCCCGCTGGCACGGTCCTTGTGAGGGGCGGCTCCTCGAGGGACTCAGCAGGACACGGCTGACGAAGACAAGGCACGGGGCGGGGTGCAGGGCAGGGCTGCAAGCGGACACGACATCACGACCGCACAGACACGAGCAGTGGTTCCGACCCAACAGCGCGAGAGCTGACACGCCAGCCGTGGCCGCAAGGGCCCGGAGCAGCAGGGCCCAGCAGGGGGCATGGGCCTTCCTCAGGCTGCTGCAGCCCCTGGACCTGAGGCCCAGGGCTGAGGCGAGGGGCTGCGAGGGGACTAGCCAGTTCTGGCCTCGGCCTGGCCGCAGAGGGGCCAGGAGACACACGCAGGGCGAAGGAGAATGGGTGGGGGCGTGGCGGGCAGGGCACGGACGGCGAGCCGCTGGGGCACTTCCCGCTGCAGTGACCTCCGGGCCAGTGGGGATGCACAGCGGACAGCTTGAGGCTGGCGTGACCAAGAGCCGCAGCCAGCGCTGACACGCCGGTGTCCCGGGTGCCCTCGACTGAGCCCGGGCCCTGCCAGAAGCCCTGGGGCAGGAACGTCATCGTCCACTGTCTGGAATGTGGCCGCAGACCCAGGGGGCCGGCCAGCCCTCCCCAGAACGGAGAGAGGGACAGAGGACCAGAAGCCAGTCTGCTCAGAGCGGCCACAGGCATCGGGCCGGCGACCCGGGCAGAGGCAGCATGTGGCCAGGCCCCGGGCCCGCTGAGCCAGAGGCCTGCCGCTGGACACCCGCCCGGCCCCGAGCACGGCGCAGGGAGCACAGCGCAGGGCGCGCGACGGCAGTGCAGCAGACCCGTCTGCACAAGGTGTGCACAGCGTGCAGCGGCGGGTCAGCCCCCCCATTCACACCAGAGCGCACGCTGGCACAGGGCACCCCCTCGTAAGCGCCTCTGGGGCCTGCTCCACACCCAGCGCCGTGCAGGGCTCGCCTGGCTGCCCAGCACAGCCTGCAGAGGCTGCGGGCACTCGGAGCCAGGCGGCCCGCCGCGAGGGGAGCTGTCAGGCAGGCGGGTTATTCAGATCTAACTCCACTCAGGCTGCTGAAGAGCCTGAAAATGACATCTCTAGGACTGTAACCCCAGAAACGTGCTAACAAAGGCACGGCAGCCCCAGAACCAGGCGGCGGCCAGCTGAAAGGGCGGGAGCACAGTCCGGTGGAGACAGGCCAGGCTCTTGCGCAGGCGCTAGGGGCCGGCAGCCGGCCAGACCCGGAGTCTGCAGGGAACAGCGGCACTCCGTGCCACCCGGGGCGGCCCCCATGGTCCGCTCCACTGCTGCCCTCTGGCCCGGCCCCGCCTGGGCACTGGCCAGCAGCCCTGGTCTCCTGCCCCGCACAGGGCAGCCACAGCCCAGCCGCCGTCCACCCGTCAGCTCCGGGACGTAAGACTCAAACACAGCCCTGGCCAGCCTCCTCGGCCTGGCGCTACCCCCACGCTGGCACCTCCGCCTGCCGCAGGGCCTTTGCACTGGCCCTTTCTCTGGGAACGCCCGACAGGCTTCCCGGGCACCACGGCCTCGCCATCTCCTGAGGCGCCTCCCCCTCCACCGCGCCGAGCCTGTGGCCAGAAACCTCCGCACACGGGCACAGAAGGGCCTCCCTGTCTGTCCACACCCTGCGGGTGCTGCTGAGACAGGGCCGACATGGAGGGCCAAGCTGGGACCGTCAGCCGGGCCCCACCTCACCGTCCTCTCTGCTCCCGGCCCTCCCCGTTCCCGCCCCGCCAGGTGCACAGCAGCTGGGGTGCCTGGCTTGGCCTCGCCCGCCGGCAGGCCTCGCCGAGGGGCACCCAGAGCTGGCTCCTCGGTCCCCACCGGCCAAGGCAACGCGTCCGGGAGGCGGGCGCCTCCGCACAGGACAGACAGGAGCGCAGCCTCCTGGAGTGCACAGAGCAGCCGAGGCAGGGCTGCGGCCGAGGAAGAACACCCCATCGCCGGGGCCGTAGGGCGACAGCGGGGAGCGGGGAGCCTCCCAGGGGCAGCTCGGCACCCCTGGCCTCGGCTCCGGCGCCCGCCGCGGCCACTCCTAGGCCTGGGCTGTGGGCTCCGCGCGGGCGAGTGGCCGACCCTGCCCAGAGTCCCTGCCGCAGACCCGCCGCGCCCAAGGGCAGGCGGAACAGCCGCTGCCTCTCACCCCGGGCCGGGCCGAGCAGCCGCAGGCGACCAGGCCCACCCGCCCGCACAGCCGTCTCTGGCTTTGCCTTCGCCATGCCCAGGGCCTGGCTGTGTGCGAAGCCTTTCCCGAGAGGCCAGCAGATGGCCGGGAGGCCCACAGAGCAGCAGAGGACACCTGCCTGGCAGGGTCTCCGCCCCAGGGCCCGAGCCTGCGGTGGGCGCCCCTCACCCACCGCCTGCCACCCCACGGCGTGCGCACCAGGCCCGGGCCCACGTGCCCGGAGCAGCTCTCGCGGGCAGAGGGGCAGAGCGAAGCCCAAAGCCCAGGCGGCCCAGCCGGGTCTTGGCGGGCAGCAGCCTCGCTCCACGGAGGGGCCTTCACCCCAGGGTGCGGGAGGGCCTCCCCCCAGAGAGGCTGCTCTCGGGGAGCCGGGACGTGTCCGCTGGCAGAGAGACCAGTGTGGGCGAGTCTGCGTGCCCGCCACTGCCCACAGGCCGGCTGGCCACCCTCAGGACCACGGCCAGCTCCGCGCGGCCGATGTGCACAAATAACGCGCTCTCCGAGGCTGGCGCGCTGCGTCGTTCCGTGTCTGCTTAAACCTCACAAGACGCCGCTTCTCCACGGGCGACTGGACAGGCATCTCATCCCCCTAACTTGTGACACTGCTCCCAGAAGCAGATAACCGGGGCAGATGCCACGGGTGACACAACGGCGCCGGGAGAGGACGGACTATGGGGACGAGGCAGCGCCGCCCCAAGCTCGTCCGCCGAGGCTGCCGGCCCCGCAGGCCGACTGTCGCTTCCGAGGACTCGACCAGGGGCCAGCACGGGACGGGACGAGAAGGGCAAGCAGCCCAAACGCCGCGACGTGTGCTTTCAACCAAGAGAGTCGCTAACAGGGTGAGCGCGAAGGCCCCGGCTTCCGGCACCCAGAGGCGGCAGGGCGGGGCCAAGAGGGGGCCAGAGCAGAGCTCCGCAGGGCTCTGCCCGGCTCGGCGTGAGCACCGGAGTCAGGGCCCAGTCAGGACGTCCAGCGGGCCTGCTCGACCGCAGCTTGGCGGGAAGGCGGGGAAGCGGGGGACAGACCCCCCCATGCTTGGCCAAGGGAAGCAGTGCAAAGCCCAGGAGGCGCCTCACAGGGCAGTCTCGGGGTGCAGTGTGAGGGTGACGCGTGATAAGGGACAGAGAGCGCCGGACCAGACCTGCGGGGAGGAGAGCCCGGCGTGACCCGCGGCGGGGCGCGCGGGGGACGCAGGGCTGCCAGCAGCGGGCTGACCGCGTGCGTGAGGCCAGCGTCACACTGCAGTGGGCCGGGTGGGCCCTCTCGGAGGGTGTGGGGAGGAGGCTCTGGCAGTGCCCCCCAGCCACACGGGAGGGCTCGCCGCGCCCGAGCCCCTCGAGACGGAGCCTGCCTGCGCTCACAGCCACGGAGGAGAGGCGGGGTCACGGCAAGGCCGTGCCGGGGGCGGCTGGCGGCAGTCTCTTTATTAAGCAGGCAGGCGGTCTCCGGCCGCACCTCAACGGGGCAGTTTATTTCCTCGGAAAGAGAAGCAGCCCACCCTCGCCTCTGCCCGCCCAGCTCCCAGGCCACCCTCGCCTCTGCCTGCCCAGCTCCCAGGCCACCCTCGCCTCTGCCCGCCCAGCTCCCAGGCCACCCTCACCTCTGCCCGCCCAGCTCCCAGCCCGCCCTCACCTTTGCCCGCCCAGCTCCCAGCCCGCCCTCCCCTCTGGGACCCCCTTCACTTCCCACCCGTTTATTTTTATTTCGTTTGCCCATTTAACTGCTTAGCTTTCTCCTTTTTTCTTAGGTTCCTTCTGCAACTAGAGGCCTTTCGCGGTTCCACGTCAACCTCAGCGTCTTTGCTCAGCGTCTTCGGAAGCCTCCGTGGCACCCAGCAGGCCGTAACCCCGCGCGCCCTCAGGCAGGGGCCCGAAGCAGGGGCTCCTCAGTCCTGGACTCGGTCCTGAGCAGTGCGAGCCCAGGCAGCCCCGGGGAGGGGGGCTCAGGTGCCCTGCCCCAGCCAGGGAGGGGGAGCTGGTGGGAGGGAAGACGAGAGAAGACGGGGAGGACGGACGGACTTCAAGGAGGCCTGGGGAGGGCCGGAGCAGAGACGCGCTCCGGGGGCTCGGGAGCACGGAGGGGCACTCGGAAGAGCCGGACGCGGCCGGGAGCCCGGGGAGGGGACGGAGGCGCCTTCACCTTCCCCAGCTCCACCTGCCCCTCTCCTCCCCGCCTCCGCCCCTCTCCTGGCGGGCTCAGCCTTGGGCAGGCTCTCGGCCTCGGGCCGCTCTGGGCCAGCCTGCTTGGCCGGCACCTGCCCACGAGGGGAGGCCACTGGGCTTTAAATAAAAACTAGCTCAGCCCACGCTCTCCTCTGTTGTGCCCGACTGCACCGAAGCCCTCTCCTCTGAGACCCCGCGCCAGGCTACGTTCTGCCGCAACGCGGCGTGGCAGTGCCCACTGAGAGCAGGCGTGGGGTGCTGGGGCGCCCCTCCTGCCCCTCCCGCCTCAGCCCTTTGGGACACCCTCGGCCGCCGCAGGCCCACTCCTACGCCCGGCGGCCCAGGCGTGAGGGTCCTCAGTGGCTTCTGCTCCCACCTCCCGCTCCGCTGGCTGTGCATGAGGCCACGGTGGTGTGGGGCCTCCCTCTGCTGGCCCACAGGGCTCCTGGGGGCTCCTGCGGGGACTCCCGCGGCCGTCTCGGGGGCAGGCATGCGACTCCCACAGCGCAAACAAGGCACCTGCCCCAGCGGCGCCCAGTGGAGCCCGAGCCTCCCGCTGGATCTTCAGCTCAGCTCTCGAATCCTTTACATCCATTCACCAGTGTTCTCCCAGCCTCGTCCCTTAGCTGTTTCCTCACCCCACCAGCAGTCCGCGCTCACCGTAAGCCCTCGCTCCGCGAGCTCTCCGACCTGCTGGACTGAGTCCCGGAGAATTTCTAGGTCCCGCCACACGGCCCCCTCCCCTCGGCTGGGTGCAGGAGGCAGGAGACAGCCTGGGCTGTGCCGGGACTCGGGCCCTGCCTTCCGGCTGTGCCTGCCGGTGGGCGGCGCTGCGGGGGGGGAGGCAGGGGCCAGCAGCAGGGCCCAGAGGCTGCTGCTACAGAGGGGAGAGCTCAGCCACCACAGCCTGCAGGTGCTTCTGCAGGGGGAGGGCCTGCGCTGACCCCGCGGGCCGCGCAATCCTCCCGGACAGCCGTGGCCCAGCGCCGTCTGCAGGGTCTGTGACCAGCAGTGCCCCAGGGCTGCGGGCGGGCTCAGGAAGTGGGGGCGCCGGTTAGAGAGCAGACAGGCTGCGGTTCCGATGACACCCTCCGCCGGGGCCCGGGCCGGCTGCAGCAGGGGTCCCAGGGCCGGCAGCCCCGGGTCAGGGCTGCAGGGGAGCACGGGCCCACCTGGCCAGCTCCGCCCCGCAGCGCCCCCCGCTGCAGGCTGTGGAGACCCCTGGACTTGGTGCCTGGATCTCAGAAGGGAGGGAGCTTGAGGCGCGAGCCGTGAGCTGAGCGGTTAATGGTCCCGCCCCGGATGAAACAGCCCGGTCAGAGCTGTCGGTGGTGCCCCGCGAGGAGGTAAGGGGGGCAGGCGCCGGCCTGGGCTCCCAGATGCTGCCCCGGGACCGCAGAACAAAGGCGGCCGCCTGCAACCGACCCCAGGGACCGAGAGGCTGAAACGCTGCGCAAAGGAGCCCGAGGCCGGGGCCTCAGGGGCGTGTGGCGCGCCGGCGGCTCGCGGGAGCTGGCAACACGGCGCTCTGACACCGCCGCCTGCTGGGGACGCACGACTGGCCAGAGCTGCCCAGCCTGCTGACGGGCAGCCGGCCCCGCGCGGGTCACCTCTGGGAGCGGCCGGCCACCCAGCACCGCCGCCCGGGGCCGCTGCCCCCGCCGCTGTCCGGCTCAGCGCCCGCGTTGTCCAGCCCAACCTCCGGGCTGGGGCTGGCTGCCGCGGGTCACCCCAGCGGCCCGTGAGCGTCTCCAGCCGCGGGGGCCGGACCCTGGCCCGCTGCTTGCCCCCGCCACGCGCCGCAGGCCCTGCTGAGGGGCCCGCGCCATCTGGACGCGCGGCTTTTGCTCGGGACTCTGGCCACTGTGGACATGAGCTGGGAGAGACAGCCGCCAGCTGCGGCCTCGAGACTGTGTCCCCACGTTGTTCCCTGAGCCTGTGTGGTGAGAACCCACACAGGGCAGCCTGTCCTACTGGCCACGTTCCTGGACGGCAGCACCCAAGATCCCTCTGTTCCAGCGTCACTTGTGAAAGATGGTGTCCCTCCCGACCCTGTCTCCAGCTTGTGCCAAGAGGGAGCCCCAGGGGCAGAGCCTTGGTTGGGGTCTGCTGCCAGTGGCTCTGGCTGACTGGGCCTTAGTGAGGTGCGCAACCTGCTCAGAGACCACAAGCATGGGGTGGAGGTTGTCCTGGCAAGAGCCTGGGCACGGGGTAGAGGTCGTCAAGGCAAGAGCCTGGGCACGGGGTGGAGGTTGTCCGGCAAGAGCCTGGGCACGGGGTGGAGGTTGTCCAGCAAGAAACTGGGCACAGATTGGAGGCCGTCTCGGGAAGAGCCACGGGGTGGAGGTTGTCCCGGCAAGAGCCTGGGCATGGGGTGGAGGTTGTCCCGGCTAGAGCCTGGGCATGGGGTGGAGGCCGTCCCGGCAAGAACCTGGGCACGGGGTGGAGGTTGTCCCGGCAAGAGCCTGGACACGGGGTGGAGGCCGTCCCGGCAAGAGCCTGGGCACGGGGTGGAGGTTGTCCGACAAGAGACTGGGCATGGGGTGGAGGTTGTCCCAGCAAGAGCCTGGGCACGGAGTGGAGGTTGTCCCGGCAAGAGCCTGGGCACGGGTTGGAGGCTGTCCCGGCAAGAGCCTGGGCACGGAGTGGAGGTTGTCCTGGCAAGAGCCTGGGCACGGGGTCGAGGTTGTCCGGCATCAGCCTGGGCACGGGGTAGAGGTTGTCCTGGCAAGAGCCTGGGCTCGGCTCGGGGTCAAGGTTGTCCGGCATCAGCCTGGGGTGGGGCGGGGTGGAGCGCAGGACAGGAGCTTTCCGGGACCACGGTCTTCCTGTGGAGGAGCCATTACAGCAGGCCCTGGAGGCTACGGCTCACGTCCCTGACCCAGGTCTCCCCCGGACCTGCTGCCAACATTGGGGGGACGCAGGCTACCAGTAGCCATGTGGTGAGCGTCCACGGGCAGCCACAGGGCAGGGCCGGTGGCCGTGAGCACTCAACGCAGGTGTCTCCTGGGGACCGCTGTGTGGGCCACCCCTGCTCAGGCCCCACGTGGCTCCCGCCAGCCGGCGTGCTGCCCCGGTGAGGGTCTGCCCACGCCAGCTGGCGGGCCCCTCTGCCACACAGCCCGGTGTGGGCAGTTCCCCCAGAGCAGCTCCGTCTTGCAGCTGTCCGGTGTGGGCCGTGCTGTCCCAGGCACGTCCGAGCAGAACGACACTGCACGTGCTGCCCACTACCCCCGCCGCCCTTCCCGAGGAGCACACGCCTCGTCGGCCCCTGCAGGGCATCTCTACGGGCATTCTGCTGCTGTGTGTGGTGGGCCTGGCCTCCAGCCGTCCGCTGTGTCGCTGAACTCCTGCCCTGTCCTAAAAGGGGGGGGGCTCGGACCCAAGACCCCACTCCATGATGCCCTCAGGGTCAGCAGGCCCCGGCCCAGGCAACACAGCTCCCGGGGGCAGAGCGCCATCAGCCGCGAGTGGAAGCGGGTTACAGCGGCGGGCAAAGTCCAGCAGACACAGCCCGGGGACAGCGAAGAGAACAAAGGCGCGGGCCGGCGCTCGGCAAGGAAGGAGGCGGCTCCGTCACGGCACACGCCCCGAGGGCAACCTGTGCGTCGGAGCCCTCCCGGGCAGGGGCTGGGCAGGGATCGCATGTCCGGCAGCCCTCTCGTCCCCGGCGTGGGCAGTACGTGGCGGCTGCGGGCAGACACATGCACCCGGCACTGTCTCCACGTGCCAACGTCACACGGAGCACCTGAGGAACAGCCGGCGGCTCCTGCGGGCGGCTATGCCCCGGGCGCCCCCAACGCCACCCGTCCCACGGGGCGGCAGCACCTGGCCACGGCAGACACGGCCCTCTGCGGGGAGTTCCGGTCCCCGCTCTTACCTCCGTCACTTTGGGCTGAAGAATTAGCGCCTCGGGGCTCATCCGCGGAATGTCGATGTGGATCTGGGGACGGGAGAAAGACACGCTCAAGTTACAAGACAAGCATCATCCAGCCCAGGGACGAAACGGGGACACGGAAGGCTGCCACGGAGCCCCTCTAGGCCGGGCCCTGCTCCCTGGGCCACACGGGATGGGGAACCCGCGCCCTGGGAGACGGCAGTGCGGTTGCCAGGCAACGGGGCCCCCAGCAGCCCTCAGCTATTTAGCAAAGGGATCCATAGCAATTAGCAAGCATCGATCCCAGCCTGACGCGGGCGCCCCAGCGGGTCGGCGGTGCACAAGTGCTGCTCCGCGGCCCACCCATCTTCCCACTAATCCTCGGGACCCTAGGGCGCTCCTCAGAGGAAGCTTCAAAGAGCTCTGCTGGCGCGGGCGGCTCCCCGCGGGACCTCCCGTCGGCAGTCTTAAAAGCCCCACGCCACAGAGGACCGCACCTGGGGCAGCAAGTGGCCGTGCGGGCGCCCAGGGCTCCCCACGAGCAGTGCCCACTGCCAGCACCGCCCACCCATGCGCCAGTGAACAGCCCAGAGCAGCCAGGCGCTGGGCTCCTCGTCACCGCCTTGAGGGGCGCCCGCTGGAAGACCAGGTGGGGCGGTGGCTGAGCAGCCGGAGCGGCACATGCGGGGCTCGGGAGGGCCTGGCAGACCCAGGGAGGGCCTGGCACACACCCTGAGGCCAGCATGAGCCGCTCCCAGCCCGCCCAGGCCACCCGGCAGGCCTGGTGACCAGCGAGGCCCAGGC
This sequence comes from Galemys pyrenaicus, assembly GCA_019455555.1. Taxonomy (NCBI): domain Eukaryota; kingdom Metazoa; phylum Chordata; class Mammalia; order Eulipotyphla; family Talpidae; genus Galemys; species Galemys pyrenaicus. Next base: position 2,894,707 of record JAGFMF010011642.1, on the reverse strand, counting down.
CTGCTGAGGGCGACACGCCACGCAGGCCTTTAACGCCAACAAGATGCTTAAAAATCAGGTGCACGGCACAGGGGGGGCAGGGAAGCAGGGCTCAGACACCCCCCGGGGCTGGCGGTGGGCTCCAGGGTCACTACCACGGCAGGAGGACCCAGGGCGCCTGCAGGCCAGGCCGGCTGCAGCCCGGCACGGCCACGCTCAGCGCTACCCACGTAGGAACGCTGGGGGATTCGCGATCACGTGGAAGCTTTTTATCACCTATCACGGTAACTGAATAAAGATGTATGCCGCCCGTTTTTAATTAACTTTCCCCTAAGAAACACAGAACGCAGCCTAGTAAATCCTGGGATAGATGCCGGCGTCATGCTGCAGAAGCCTCTCTGCCGAGTGAGGAGGCCGCAAAGACACGGCCAGACCCACACCGACCTCACCCTCTCCCCACAACGAGTGCGCGGGACGTGCGCCGGGCACACGGCGGGGCACCGGGCCACACGGGCACACGGGCACGGGGCCGCTCCAAGGGCGCGGGGCGGAGGCCAGGCCTGGGGGGCACTGGCCCCGCCTCGGAGGGCTGCTGCGGGGGCCCACTGATGGCAGGAGGCTCTGCTCCCCGCCAGAGACGAGCCCTGCACTGGGCCTGTGCGACAGACCCGCATCACGCTGACCGGAGCCGCGGCCTCCGCGCCATTCGCCTGAGGCAGGCTTCCAGGGCACGGCCGGGGGCAGGCTCGGAGACACGGCAGCTCCGCCACGGCCACCGCCTGACGGGCAGCGCTGACGTCCACGCCGCAGACGGCGGGAGGTCTGAGCGCCGGACACCGCGGGCGAGCAGGGAGGGCCCGAACCACGCCCCGCCGGCTCGGGCTGCAGGCAGCTGCACAGCACGCGGCGCCACCGGCTCTCTGGCCGTGGGCTGAACTGTGTCCCAGACCAAGGGGCGCAGGGGCGCCGCCAGGAGAGCCAAGGGCCGAGCCCGGGCTGCGGGCCCAGAGCGGGCCAGGCGGCAGGGCCAGGCGCCTCCATCCGGGAGCCATGCTGAGGGGCGGGGCCCCGTGGGCGGGCCTGAGCTATGGCTCAAACACCCTCTTCGCTCTGGGGAGCGGCTGGAGCAGAGCGGAGCACGCTGGAGAAGGGCTTCGCGCTTCCCTGCAGCACCTTCTGCTTGCTGGAAGCTGGCACGGGGCCCAGCAGGGAGGGGTCGGGGCGCACCGCCCCACAGAGCACCGGGCACGGCCAGGAGCGGGCGGCAGGCACCCACCTGCCGGTACGTGTCCTGGTGAGCCTCGTCGTTCCGAGAATCGTAGTAGCGCTCGACGAACGCGAAGTACTCCTTCTGCTTCCTCTGGAGGGTGGCCGGCCTGCGCTCGGCGTTGGCGGGGAGGTAGCCCTGGGGAGGCACACGGTCAGCACAGTGGCGGCAGCGCCGCGGCAGAGGCACCCCGCCGTGCTCATGGGGCGGGGCGCGGGTCACCAGGGAGAGCGGCAGGCGACGGGTCCCAGCCCTGCAGCCCCGCAGGCGCCTCGCTCCCGGACACAGGGCCGGAGACAGCGCGCCCCTCCAAGGCCCTCCGAGCCCCCACGGTCCCCGGCGGCCCCCACAGCCCCCGCAGGCTCTCGCGCACCTGCAGGGCGCCACAGGCTGCTAACGGGTGACTCTAGTGCACACCACAGACGTGTGTGTTCCAGGCACACGCTGGCAGGCACGTGTGCGCAGGGGCCCGTGACACCACGCACACACACACACATGCACACACGGGCTGCCTGGTCTCCGGGGCTCCCGGCAGCTCCAGCCCTAATCCGGAAGGCAGACGCAGAGCCAGAGAGGGCGGCGCGGGGGCCGAGGGGCCCTCGGAGGCCGGGGCTGTCTAAATTGGCGTCACTCAAGGCCTGTGCATGGGCGCCCCAGACTGGGCAGGGCAGACAGCTGTGACCACGGAGCCGGGGAGCCACAGCTGGCCCCACCCAGGAGCGGCCCTGGGGGTTGGCTGCTCGCTGCGGGCGCCCACGCCTCCGGGCTGCCACCACAGGGCCCCCCACCCCGGCTGCCCGCACACAGATCCCGCTCCTCAGCGCAGAGCCCGGTGGCCAGCAGAACCCGGAGCCGAGCGGCGCCTGGGCCAGCGGGCGTGGGAGCGCCGGGGGTCCCAGCTGGGCAGCGGCGGACATTGCCGGTCTCACCTCCCAGCCCAGCGCTCCAGGCGCACGGACCTCCAGCAGCACAGAGGGCAGAGCTGCGCCAGGCAGGCACCCAGTCGCTGGCCGCAGCAGTCTTCCCCAAAGAAGGGACTCCACAGGGCGCCGGCCCAGGCACAGGTGGTGGGGCGCACAGAGGCCCCGACACTCAGCCCCCGCCCACAGCCGTGACCACCCCCCAGGGCCCGTCCCACCTGCCGCCCCCCGCCTGCCACTGTCACTGGCGCCGGGCCCACTGGCGAGCGTCAGGAGCGCGGGGACGGGCCGAGCCGGCCTCGCACATGGGCCGCACGAGTCCCCCGTCTGCCCATCCCGGCTCCAGCGTCAGGCTCTACATCTTCATGAACCTTCACACCTCACCCGCTGGCCCCTGGTGCTTGCCCGAAACGCCTCGAGCCCTGCCTGGCCGCCCCGCCTCACTCCAGGGCACCGCTCGCCCGCTACCGGCCGGACCGTCACTCGGCGCATCAGCAGCTCCCGCACGGCAGCCCCCAGCCCGCACACGGCAGCCGCGTCTGCTGGAGGAGCCCGCGCCGGCCAGCGCAGTGATGAACCGCGGGGGGTGCTGCTGTCCAGGGCGCCAGGGCCCCGGCAGACCCCGTGTGCCTGCTCGCCCCGCCTCCAGCCCCGCCCTGCCCCTCCGCGGGAGGGCGACCACACCACCCGAGGCCGAGGCCGCGGCCGCAGACCCACGCCCGGCGCAGCTAAAGCCGCCCAGCCCTCTCTGCCGCCCGGAGAAGATGGACGCGCCAGGGGCACAGCCCGCAGGAAGGCCAGTGGGAGGGGCTGTGCACGTCATGGGGTGGCCGCCCTCGTCTCCCACAGCCGGACCCTCTGGCCCTCCCAGGACGCGCCTGCGCCCGAGACCCGGCTGGCCTCCAGCCGGCCCCTTGGGGTGGAGCGGCACCGCGCCAGGCCCACACCTCTGCGAGGGCACCTCCGGCACGGCCCGCCTCGCGCCTTCCTGCGAGGCCCACAGCCCAGCTCGCCCGCAGGCGGCGCCCCCACCACGCACCCACCGCGAGGCCCGCAGCAGCCTGCTCTGGGCAGGCAGCCGTGGGCCCAGAGCGCAGGCTCGGTCCTCCGTGTGACCCCGTGCCATCCAGCCCGCAGGCAGCGGCACCCGCCTTCACGGCAGGCTGTCCCGGGGGGAGCGGGCAGTCCCGGGGGCTCTGCCCCTTGCCCGGCAAGGAGAGGCCACGCCGCACCGGCCCCGACGCCTGCCCGGGAGAGGACGGCTGTCCACAGGGCCCCGCTGCACGTGGGGAGCAGCAGGCCGGGCCACTGCCCCACCTGCCTCTGGGGCACTCACCGCACTCGGCCCTCAGTCTAAGTCCACGGCTCCACTCCAGCCCGGCCCCTTTGCTGGGCCCTCCACTGGCTCCGGGCCCGCCCACAGCACACTTCCAGAACCCGGGGGGTCGCGGGGGTGGGGCGTGGGAGGCCCCACAAGCACAGGGGCAACCACAGGGGGCACCCTACAACAGCCTGACCCGTGGGCGGCTGGCAGGAGCCCAGCCTTCAGCCAGGGCAGTGGGGCAGTGGGGGCGGGGAGCCAAGGAGGCTGCGGACCGCTTACTGGGGTTGTGGGGGACAAGGACTCTGGAATTCTCCCCAGCCCCCCAGTTTTGACTTGACTTATTGAAATGGTAATTCCAAAAGGCAAGTGTGTCAGGATGGGAGCACAGGCAATAAAAAAGCCCACACAGACTCCTGACACACCCGTCCCTCAAGGAAAACACACATACGCAAGTTGAGGCCTTTCGATAATTAAGCAAGACTAGAAATTATGCAAATGAAATATATTCAAGTATGCAATGAATTTTAAACGACAGAACTACAGAAAACTTAATTGCTGCATTAGCATGCTATAAAAACACTAATCATAAATGTAAAACAACGCATGCACACACTGATGTGGAAACGTCCCGGGACCCCAAGCCGAGGTCCCCACCGCGCCCCCGACCCCCCACGCAGGGAGCAGCCGCCGTGCCGCCGAGTCTCACGTCATTTCCAGCCGCTGCGGCCACTGTCCCAAGTCTGAAACGCTCAGCTAGCGCTGTTCAGCACTTCTGCAGTCGTCACTCAGAAAAGAGCCAAAACGTGATTTCTGTAGTGCTGATCTCTAAAAACTTCCTGCCACGCCTGCGCGGGCCTGAGCGGGAAGCAGCACAGGAGGCTGACGACAGGCTCGAAGCAGCGTCCACGCGGGCTCTCCCGCCGCAGAGCCAGGGCCCGCTGTCCCCGCTCAAGGCCGCCCCCACCCCACCCCCCGCGTGCACGGGCACCACCCCAACCCCCACCCATGTCATGGGCACTGCCACCCCCCCACCCTGCGCATGCGCACGGGCACTGCTGCTCCTGGCCCTGACAAACCCCAGGGGGTGGACCGTCCACAGCGCAGCCTCTGTGAACCGGCCGAGGCCTCTGGGTCCCACACCTGGCTGGTGGCCCTGAGCAGACTGACCGGACACCCTGCCCCACCCAGCCCTTGCTGGCCCCTGGGCCCTCGGCCCCAGCCCGCGGTGCCGCCCCCGGGACACCAGCACCTGGAAGAGGGTGACCGGGAGTGTTGCAGCCCCGTCGCCCACCAGGTTAGGGCGTTCACTGACCTCCCAAGTCAGCACAAACCCTGAGGCCCGGTCCCCCCAGACTCCGACTGGCTCTGGGGGTGTAGGCATCCGATCTGCGGACGCCCCGGGACCGGGGAAGCAGCTGCGCGCCGAGGCGGAGAACGGCCGAGGGGCAGCTTGCAGGACCCCCTCGCCCTGAGGGCCGGCTGGACCGGTCCACAGCTGCGGACCCTGAGCAGGACCCGGGAGGGGCGAGAAGCACGCCGCCCAAGGGGCACCCCAGCCGCCTCACAGAAGACGGTGGGGGCCGCCGTGCTGGAGGCTGAGAGACAAAAGACCACACCCGCGGCCTCCCCAGGCCCTCGGAGCGTGACACCACGCACTGATGTACTCGGCCGAGCCCAGGAGGCCAGCCTCCGCCCCGCTCCTCCGGCCCCTGGGTGGTCACCGGCGGGGGCTGAGGACGAGAAGTGGGACGGGGAGGCCGCAGGCTGCCGGCTCCACGGGGACACGCAGACTCACCCCAGCATCCCACAGTCCACCCCGGCAAGCCTGCAGCCCATCTCGGAGGACACTGGAAAACCGGCTATAAACGTTTAAAATTAAAAACCCCAAACAAAAATATAAGCAATTGTGGCAGGTCTAATTTTAATTGCATGAGAATATTTGATCGATAAATATTCACCGCTCAGAGCCGCATCTGCATTTTGGATTACGAGGCACTAAGCTGCAAATTTATTAAGACTCATTAGCAAGAAGTCTTTTAAATACTGAAAGTCAGACCCAATTTAGAGTAAACGCTCTGCGTTCCCTATTGACTGAGCTCCGGAAATCATTAAAAAGGCAGAGGAGAAGCTGTCGATCGCCTGCGACATTCCAGCAACGCTAGTTCCGGCCCCGGCGCCATCCCGCCCGCTAGCTGGCCACCCCGCAGGCTGGGGCAGACACAGCCAGGCCCCTCTGGAGGCAGCGGTGGAGCCAACCTCCTTCCTTGCGGTCCTCTCTTAAAGCCCATGATCAAACATATTTCCCCGCCCCTGATTCCTGAGCTGGAATGCTCTGTGCTGGAATCCTTCTATGCCACGGGTTGGAAACATCACAAAGTTTTTTTTTTTTTTTTTTTAGTAACAAAAACAGAGAAAAAGAAGCATTTCACAAGCGGTGGGTGACTCCTCCCCCGCCGGCCTCCCAAACCCAGCTGAGGCAACAGGAGGGGCCACGTCGCCCGCCCGTGCAGGGCCACGGCCACACAGGAGACCTGGTGCGGCTGCGGGATGGCCACCCCACGGCCCAGAACCGGGGCGCCCTCGGCCACACAGGAGACCTGGGTGCGGCTGCGGGATGGCCACCCCACGGCCCAGAACCGGGGCGCCCTCGAGGCCATGACAAGAGGCCGGAGCCACTTACCGAGAGCAGCTTCCAGGTCATCGGGCGCACGGGCTTAGGGATTCCCGACCAGCTCAGCTTCCGCAGCTCCTCTGTGGCCAGAAGGAAGAGACAGGCGTTAGCAGACTCCCCAGGAGCGGAGCCTCTCCCTGCTGCGGGGCAGTGAGCCCCACACACGAGCGCACACAAACCTGGCGGAGGAGGACTTCAGAGAGGGCCCTTCTGCAGGGACACAGACTGGACGTCAAGGCCACAGGGCACAGGCCGAGGACAGAGCCGGGCAAGGGTGAGACCACCCAAGCCCGCGTGAGCTTCGCGTGCCGAGTGGCTGGAGCACCCTTTCCATCGGTAGGAGCCCGATGCCCAGTCGGCCCCCACGGCGAGGCGCTGGCTCCCTCCTTCAAGTCAGGGACCACCCTTGGGTGCCTGTCCCCACAGCTTCGAGCTAATGATTAATACCAGGCACAGAAGGAATGATTAAAGAGGAGACTTTGGTAATATAATCAAGAAAATACAAAGTCCTGACATCTCATCTTTTTCCAATTACTAAAGTCTAAGTAAAGTAAGTACAGAATAATTGGGCCATAGTTCCAGCAATAACTTGCATTTTACAGCAATCTCAGAAAATATCAAATCTTCCCTGGTTCCCTGCGGATATTATGAAAAGCAAGAACCTAATATCTGAACACCAATAATGCAATGTTTACCAATCACGTCCCGTGCCGCCCCGGCTGCGTGAGTCTGCTTTTCTGATTACGGCTTATGAGCCAGGCGGTGAGAGACCTCAGCGCGGACGTCCTGGGGCCCGGCCCCCGAGGTGGAGCCCGCACGCGCGGGGCCTGGACGGCCAGCGTGGGCAGGCCGGCTCTCCCGGGCTTGTGTTCGCAAAGAGCTCTCGTGCGCACCTGCTTCTCCAGACAGCTAGAGCTGTCAGCGCACCAGCCCCCTGGGAGAACGGGGGGCGGTCTCAGCGACACCGGGCGAGGCGCCCCCGCCCCATCTTTCCACCTACCAGCTCTCGCTATTAAAAAGGCTTCCAGGGGCCTCCCTGGTGGTGCAGGGGTTAAGCACCGCACTGAGAAACATCCGCAGCCACAGCAGCGTGAGTTCGATCCCTGACGGGGGGAGGTGGGGGGGGGGACCCCCATGGCGCAGTAGGACTCTGCTGTCTCCCCGCTGCTCCCCTCGGCAGTGTGTTTCAGTCCGTCTGCCTGTTCTGCTCCCCGCTCTGGTGATGTCCCCACCCCTGCGCCTCTGGCCTGAACCCCAGCCCTTGTGTGCGTAAGTAAGTAAATCTTTAAAGAAGAAACAGCTTCTCGTGACACGGACACCTAGGGACGCGGACAGAGGTCCAACATGAAGTTCAGCCGGTCAGAGCGCAGCTGATGCTCAGAGAGGCACCAGCAGCGGCGTTTCTCGGGCACGTGGGGGTGCCCCCCCCCGGGCGTCGGCCTCACTGAGGCGCTGGACGAGAAAGAGGGACACGTGTGCCCAAGCAGCTAGGTGGTATCGGTAAATTTCTCAATATTAAAGACACCCCGACCAGCTAAGCATCAGCGCGAATCCCAGCACAGACACGTCAGGCAAGAGGGCGCCGGCCCGCAGGCCGCAGCGAGGGGCCCCGGGGGCTGGGAGAGGCCGGCTCCATGGGCAGCACCGCCGGCCTCCCTTCAAGGAGCCACTTCCTCAGGGACAGCAGCAAGCGCGAGGCACGGGCTCAGAGGTGCCTGTCATGGTGACCAGGGCCAGGAGCCCCCAGGTCCACCCAGGAATCTGGTGCGCCCCCCGGGGTGGGGCCAGGGCTGGCTCAAGGCCGTCAGACTCGCCTGCCGGTGGCCTGCGGTGCGTCCACAGAGCTCGGGTCCCGCGGCCTTCGCCTCACCTGACACTTGAGACCCACCAAGCCAGCCTGCCGGGGGGCCCCATCCCGCACCCCACTCCCCTCCTGTGCCGGCCGAACCACCCAGGAGGGCACCCACCGGGGGCTGGGCTGGGCACACCAACTCACCGGCTGGAGGGGCGGAGCCCGGGGTCCCGCTGGACTGTCCTGTCAGCGCCCTGCACTGACCACTGGCGCCGAGAAAGCCCGGTCTGCCCGCAGCCCCGTGAGCGGCTGTCCTTCCTGAGGCCCAGTGAGCCCCCGCAGGACACCGCAGGCCGTCTCCCTTCCCAGAGACTCCGGGCCCTCCGAGTGGCCCCTGTGCCGCCTGCCCCGAGCGCCTGCTGGAGACGGCTGCGCGCCCGGCGGTGGGGCCGTGTGGGCCGACGGCCGCCCCTCCGCGCACGGCCGGGGGCGCGTGGCCGCTGCCCTCCAGCTGCTCCCAGCGTCTGGGTCACGTCCAGCCTGCGCCGCAGCTGCTGGCGTGGTGCTGGGCTGGCGGCCGGGGCCGTTCGCGCGTCCCTGGAGGACCGGAGGGGCGAGACTGGCACGTCCACGCAGCTGTCCACCGCACGCGGCCACCTCAGCCCACGGCCGGCCCGCGCCCACCCTGGGGAGACCTGGTGCTGTCGGCACACACCTGCCCTCGCGGTGGCCGTGGGGAGCCCGCCGGCGGGTGATGGGCGCCGCGCGAGGACCGATGATGCCGAGCGCGCCACAGGCCATGTCTGCACCTCTGTGGAGTTTATGTTTGAATCTTTTACCCACCTTTTTATTGGGCTGCTCATAATTTTATTATCAATCCGGGGTCCGCTTCTAGTGAGTGAGCTCTCCTCTGATTCGGGGTGACATTTTCCTGTCTCGCTGTTCACTGTTACACTTTTACCGACCGCCAGATGCGCCCGTTGTCAGTTTACTGCCTCTGTGATCACGGCCCTGGGTCCTGTAAATGTCTCTCCTCGGCCAGCTGGCACGCAGCTCCCCTTCCGCGGCGCGGGAAGGGGCGCTGTGAAGGGAAAGGGGCTGGCCGCCGGGTCCCTGCCACACCAGGCGGAGCGCGCCGCCAGCTCAGCTCCTGCAGCGCGCGGTCGGCTCTCCGGCGCGGCCCCCTCCGGCGCAGCCTCCTCCGGCGTGTCCCTGGCAAAGCCCCGTGACTCCCCTTCTCCGAGGCGTAGGTCCCGAGCCAGGGTTTCCCCACCGTCCAGCCACCAGAGAGCGGGACTTCCGGCCCCTAGCCCATGGCAAGCGGCAGCAGCCGCACTCTGCAGCCTGTGAGCGCGGGGCTGTCTGCGCGCTGCTCCCGGGCTCCCTGCCCTGGCCACAGAGCGCAGCCCTCCGGCGTCGGGGCGGCACCGAGGACCCGACAGTCACTCAGCAGACCCTGCGGTGCCATCTCCACGGCCCTCCTCCCAGAACCCCGCACCACACAGTCTGTCTCACCTCCCACAGCCCACCCTGACTGCCCAGCTCCTCAGGACCCGGGTCCAGGCCGGGACCCAGTTCAGGTCGGGCTCTGGGGCTGCAGCCTGGAATCTGCTCCCCGCGTGTTCCCTGCACTCGGGGTCCCCTGCACCCCTGCTGCCACGAAGGCACTCACTGCCTGGGCCTGGCCGGGGTCCCGCCGTGTCTGCGAGAGCCGGCAGCCCCTGCCAGCGCTCGGCCTCTGCCTCCACCTCTTCCCGTCGCACCGTCGCTGCGAGGCTCTGGCATCACATCGCGCTGCCTCAGTAAAATGAGTTGCGAGCGTTTCCGCCTCCTCTTTGCAGAAGAGAACTTTCGGGAACTGCTGTCACCCTGACGCGTGCGACAGTCGCCAGGGAAGCGTCTGGCCCTGGGCGCTCCTGGCGGAGGCTCCGCTGCGGACCTAAACTTCAGACGCAGCGAGAGGCGGGAGAGTCCCTGGCCTCCTCTCGGCCGGTTGCCCGGCCGCGTCTGCAGAGCGCAGTCCTTCCCAGGCGAGCCCGACCGGCCCGAGGGAGGCTGCGGCGCGGCCCCGCCTCCTGCTGCACCTGTGCCACTGGCCGCCGGCCTCTCTCCGACCCACCGGTCAGATGGGGAGCGTTTTCAGTGATGGCTTCAAAGAATTAATTTTGCATTTTGTTGATTCTTGCTCTTCTTTATCCGTTTACCGGTTTATTGATTTCCAGTCTAATTTCATTTCCCTCCTTCCACCGGGTCTCGTCTAATTGCCTCCACTTTTCCTAACCTCCGAAGGTGGCAGCCGCGATCGCCGGTCAGAAGCGCCTCTTCCTCTCCGCACGGTCTTGGAAGCGCGGGCTCCCTCCCGCGCCTGTTAGAGGTCGCCGGATTCTGCTGGGTGTCGGCGCCATCATTCAGCTCAAAGTACGTTTTCACTTTCCACGTGATGTCTCCGCCCCGGGCTGCTCCGAAGCACCTCCACAGCGCGCTGGGGGCTCCCGGGTCTCATGCCGCTGGGCTGAGCCTGACCGCGGGGAAGATGGCCGGGGCCGCCACCCTCCAGCGGAGCACGTGCCTGGTGCGCCGGCACTGCGTCCTTGAGGAGAAGGTGCCCGCCTCAGGCTGGATGTGGCATTTATAAGACAGCTGGCTCCAGCTGGTTAGCGGTGTGATTCATAGCTACATGCGTACTGGCCCGTTTAGAAATCCGCCTGTTCTATCAGTTACGGGGGGTCGGGGTGTAAAGTGCCTACGAGGTGATGGGGCGGAGACATTCAGGGGGGACAAACCCACTCAGTGACCTGACCCTCCCAGCGCACAGCAGCTGTCCTAGCAACGCCCTGTCGCGGCGGCCAGCCCTCCCTGGCGCGTCCGGCCTGCCTCTCGGCCTGTCCCGGTGCGGGAGGCCCGAGCCTGCTCTCCTGGCGGTGTCTGGGCCTGCAGACACGGGGCTCCCACTGGCCTCTGGAAAGCTAAACCATGAGGTGTCCAGTGAGCAGAAGACAACAGCGTGCGGCTCTCCTCCAACACGGGCGGCCAGGCCTCTGGGAAGTAAGAGTCTGAGGCATCTCGGGAAAGCACTGGGATCGCGGCTCCGTATCCGGCAGAGCCTCAACGGCTGAGCTCCCCAGCAAACCCCGGGAAGGGACCACAGAGGGGGTGGCCCAAGAGGCGATGCAGGGAGGAGGCGCGGGGAGGAGGGGCGCAGCGGCCGGGAGGCTGGAGGCCGCACGGGGCCGAGGGGCTCCCAGGAAGCACACGAGGCCGAGGCAGCGTCGCACACAGGAGCCCTGGCGTCGAGCCCGTGCCAGCCCACGGCCCAGCTGCACGCCGAGCACACTGCAGCCAGCCGGGCACCGTGCGGCCCAGCCCGTGCGGGCAGCCTGCGACCCCCAGCACCTTCTTCCGGAAAGCCGGAGTAACAGGAAAACCAGCCCCTGGTTTACGGCTTCTCCCCGGTACTCGTCTCCTTTTAGCGAGCTTAAGTCTAACTTTTTGAAAACTTGCACAGCAGCATCTGAGCAGCTCTGACCACAAGCAAGCACCTGTCCAGTCTACCCACTCCAGAGAACCAACTGGAAGGCACAGTGCAGGCCGGGAGGGACGTGGAGGCAAGCAGGCTCCTTGCTCCTGAAGGCCCCGTGCAGCGGGTCTCATAAATACCCCGTCCGGCCAGCATCGCCGAGCGCCCCTCCCTGTAAGCCGCCCCGGGGGCCGAGCCGCTTAGCCAACCCCTGGAGGCAGCTCCGGCATGTCTGTCCACACGGCCACTGGCCAGATGGGCGCAGGAGTCCTCCTCTCTCAGCGAGGCCCGTCCCCGCCCCCAGGGCTCATGGGCAAGAGGGGTGTCACGGCGGGAGCAGCACTGAGGGAGGCCGGGAGGCCGGTGACAGGCCCCCAAGCCACTGCTGGAGCCTCACCTCTGTCCCCAGCCTCCCCAGCATGGCGCAGCAACGACGCTGCCCACAGAATGGGGCGTGGGGAGGAGCAGGGCAGCGGGCAGGGCACCAGCCGCCAGGGAAGGCGCGGGTACTGCCACAGGCCGGCCGAGGAGAGACCACCACCTGCAGCGGAAAACACCCGGGCCCTGCAGGCAGGAGACGCCTTCCAGGGAGGCAGGAGCCCCCCCCAAAAGCCAGCTGCTACTCCAGGTGAGCCGCCAGGCGAGCCTCACGCCACCGCGAGGTCCCGACAGCCAGCCAGCCCCGCTCCCACGGCCTCTCCGCCTCCCTCCTGCCCCGGAGCAGAGGCAGCCCGGAGGAGCCCAGAGCGTTCAGACAGACACTGAGGAAGCAGCAGGCGGGGAGGCAGCAGGGCGACGAGAGCACGGCAGGGGCTGCGGGAGCCGAGTCTTAAGTCACGACCTCACCGTTACCCAGGTCCCCGGAATCTGTGGGGCGAGCCTGTCCCGCAGACAAGGTTACGTCGCGGGGCCAGGGCACACGGTGACAGCGCGTGAAGCCACGCGCAGGTGAGCGTAGCTCACACGGGGTGCGGGATGGGGGTCACACGGGGCACATGGGCGTTCTACCCCAGGGGTGCCGCCCAGCTGGGGGTGGTCACCCCCGGCAAGCAGGGATGCAGCCCAGTGTGGAGTCCGCTCCCCAGGCTAACCGGCCCACAGCCAGCTCCCCGCGGCCCCTACACCCCCAGGCTGGTCCTCGCGGCGGCCAGCTAGAAAGAGCCACCGCCAAGAGCTGAAAGTCTGGATATCAACAATGAAAAACACAAATAACCCAATTAGAAATGGACCAAAGGCTCAAAGCGGGTACTTCTTCCAGGGAGACACAGCCAGCCGCGGGCAGGCGGGAGGACGCCGACCTGGCCCACCGCTGGGGAAGTCAAAGCCTCGCGAGACGCCCCCAGGCCCCAGGGAACGGCCAGGACGCGGCCGCGCAGACCCCACTGGAGGGGAGCACGGCCCACAGCCCACGCCCGGCACCCAGGTGGTGAGGGCCCGCCCAGCCCGCCAGCCGCAGCGCCCACAGGACCCCGCTGGCCCACCCCAGCCCGCCGGTCACCTGAGCAGCCCAAAGGGCACGGCGGAGCCGGCACACTGCTCAGGGGCCACCCGGGAGGCGCCTGGCAGGCCCAGAGGGGGCGGGCGGGCTGCTGCCATCAGGCTTCCTAGGGTCTGAAAGGCCGTGGAGCCGAGGCTTGTCAGCGCACATACTGCAAACCGGGCCCCACGCCGCGCAGAGCTGTGCGGCTGGCGGGCCCAGCCAGGCAAAGAGCACTGGAGCGTCTGGGAGGCCGCCCCGAGCGGTGACTTAGCAGCTCGCGGCCTCCTGGGGCAGGGCGGTCGCGAGGGCGGGCGAGGACAGGCTGGCCCGCAGTTTGCACCGGCAGCTCTGCGTGGAGGAGCCCTGACCCTGGAGGGCCCAGCCCCTGGGGTGGCGGGACAAGAGCCGGAGCCTCCGGGCCCCGCCTTCCTGACTCACCCTCATGCCCGGCAGAGGCCTGGAACTGGTGAGGGGAGCCTGCCAGGAGGCCCCAGGACCGCTGGGCCCTGCCCCACCCGCCCCTGGGCAGCCGCGGAGGTCAGGAAACACCTCAGCCCCCACTGACCACGCGAGAAGGGTGTGCGGGTCCTAGAGGCCAGGGGAGCGGGCCCCAGCTCACACCCCTCTGAGCCAGCGCCGTTTCTGGACACCTGCCCGAGGCGCAGCCCCAGTGCAGACCAGCGTTCAGGCGCGAGGGCGGCAGGGCGGCGTGGCCCATCGCGTGCCGAGACGCTCCGAGAGCCCACAGGGCGGACTCGCCCGGCAATGGCCGGCTGGTACGGGAACGCACGGGACACCGAAGGGGGCGCAGGGTGCGATCCACCCCGAGAGCCAAGCGCAAGCCGCCTGGAGCTGCGCAGGCCCCATGAGGGAGCCCCGTGAGCCCCTTCGCCGCCTAATTACACTGTTTTCCCTTCAATACCATCGATCCCGGCCAGGGCTTCACGGCGTTTAATTAATGGAAAGGCTGCTGCCATCGCACGTAAAACCTGAGTCCTCTGGAGCACAAGCGAAGCTGGAGGGTGCACTTGGCTCTCCAGGAGGGCGCACTGAGGATGGCCCTCGCTTCCCACAACGTCGGCGTGTAAGAGCAGGAACCGGCACACGCGGGTGCGCCTGCCCGCGGCTGCGGCTCCTGACGGGAGGGCAGCCACGGGCCGGGCCGGTGCTGCGCTGCGCTGTCACCACATCCGTGGGGCCACCGCGCCCTGGACCAGGCTGTGCGTGCCCTGGCCGGGACCCTGGGCCGGCCAGGCCCGTGCATACCTGCTCGGCCAGGCCGCACCTGCCACCGGAGCAGCCAGCCCACCCAAAGGCCCTCGGGAAACACAGAGGCGGCGGCTCCCCACTCTCCCCAGAGAATCCCTTTGCCCACCCCCTCGCAGGGGCACAAAGAGCAGCCAGCACCTCGACAGCACCCGCCGAGACAGTGCGGCCGGAGCAGGACCTGCCGCCGCCTCAGCGCGGAGCTGGGGGCCGGGAGTGAAGCGTGCAGCGCACCCCCCGAGGCAAGCGGCGCCCCCCGCGTGGAGCTCCTCCCGCAGACACACAGCAGGCGAGGAGGGGCCAGCTCCGGCTCCCCACGCCCCGCACAGGGCAGAGGTGGCCTCGGGCCCGCCAGGACGCCGGCAGAGCTCTCGGGGTCCCACGGGTGCAAACAGCTGCAGGGTCTCAGGTGGTGGAAACGTCCCAAAGCCACCCACCCTTCGTCAGCCTGCTGAGCAGAGCGCGCCCCGACTGCGACTGGCCGCCCGCCGCCCCGCCATCACTCCCCATCTGGCCTCCGCAGGCAGCCCCGCCCCTACGGGCTCTCGCCACGGCACCCAGGGGCCTGACAGTCTGGGCCAGGTGGGCGCCTCCTAAGCACGTGTCCCCCCAAGCCGGCCCCAGCGCCCAGCGCCTCGGCGGTGCCCGGCTGTGCGGCAGCAGGAGGGGCACGGGCTCGGGCTGACCGCGGCCTCAGCGTCCCGCCCTCCGCGCCGCGGCCCCAAGGCAGGGACGGGCCCAGCCGGCGCTGAAGCCCCCGCGCCACCAGCACATGACCGTCGCTCTGTCACTTCCCAATAAAAGAGCCTAATATTTTGAGCATAATGATTTTAAGGAGCTCAACAATTTCTTTGCATGCATTATTCATTTTGTGACACAAAACTGTTATTTCACTGAGATTACTGTAAATCGCTACATGAAGAGCTGGCTTGCATGAACAATTAAATGATAGACATGATAAACTAGATTTATAAGCTTTACGTTCCTATAGCATGAATCCCTGGGATGATTTAACGCGCGGAGCCAGAAACCTCCTGGCAGGAGCCTGGCTGGTGGAGCCGCAGCTCCCCCCTCAGCACGCCCCGGAAACTGACTGAGGCCGCGAGGAAAATATTTAATTAAAGGTTTGATATTACTATGGTAACCACAGCAACTGGTTTCAAAAATGAATAATGGCTCTGTGAGGTGCTTCATTAAAATTTTTTCAGCCCAACACTGCCCTTGATCGTCTCAATGGAACAAAAGGCTCGCGCGGCCCGCGTGGGGCGTGGAGGAGCCGGGGCACGGGGCCACCCCACTAGCCCTCGCCCTCGCCCTCGCCGCAGCTGCCGGCAGAAGGCCCTCACCGCGGCGGAGGGAGCGCACGACCCCAGGACAGTCACCGGACTCAGCACTGGCCGCCGGGCCGCCCACACTGCCCTGACCAAGCCCCAGCTCCAGGCCACACGGCCGGAGGCCTGGGGAGGCCCGGGAGCTCCCGCCCTACCTCTGCAACTGGGGAGGCCTCCTGGAGGCCGAGGCCCCGCCGCTGCCCGCTGCGGTCCTCGGGGCAGCGGCTGGCTCCCAGGGTAGCCTCCCACTGGGCCAGGACCAGCGAGGTCCCACGAGCGGCCACTCAGCGGAGGAGGGCCCGGCCACCCCGCCGCGGTCCCTGGCTATGCGGTGTCCTGCCTGCCACCCCCCCGGGGCCCCAGGCAGCCCGAAGCTCCTGGCCCTCCCTGGCGTGGACACAGCACGGCCACAGCCGGCCTCGCTCGCTGGCTCCGGGCGGGCCCAGCCCACAGCGTGCTGGTGAGCCGGTGCCCGCCGCACGCCCAGGCCTCCCAAGCGCTAGGGAGCGCGGGGGAGGTGCACAGCACACCCTCAGTCCCGTGGCCCCCATAGGTCCCCAGCCGTGCCCAGGACGCATGGTGGGACCAGGTGCTCCTAGGCCCTGGCCCGCCCACCAGCCCCCACCTGCCTGCCAGCCCCGCCCGCCCTCCGCCCCCCCCCCCCACTGCCTGCAGGGCTCCAGCAGGTGCCACAGAGGCACCAGCAAGATGCTCTGGGAGGGGCGTGACACCTGCCCGGAGCTGGGCCGCCCAGGGCACGCGGTGTCCATCCTCGTCCTGCTTGTCTCTGGGGGTGTGTGCGTCTCCGGGACCGACGTCGCCTGTGGCACACAGACCCGGCCAGCGGTGTCTCCCTGGGGCTGCCCGTCAGCGTGCCCCGTGTCCGGGGCAGAGACGCTGACACCCCAGCCGCCCGCCCCCCACGGCCCCCACGTGGACACGCCGCCCTCCAGACGCCCGAGGCCCGCGCCCCCGACGGCCACGCTTTCCTGGGGCTTCCTCCAAAAGGTGACCAGAGGGCCCACGGCACCGTTCACGGACGCGTCGTTTCCATTTACTTTGACTTCACCTACAGCCTTCGGCCCAGAGCCGCTGGGCACGGGCAGCTGTGATCAAAGCCGCGGCACGGGCGTCGGCTCCGGCTGCCCACGCCATGACCAGGGGCGGCCAGGGCAGGACGCTCGAGGGGAACGCGTGTTGTCTTCCACAAGCCCTGCACCGATGTGCTCTGGCTGGGCAGTTGCTGGCGAGGTCGGTGCGGCCCTTCCGCAGGACCCGCTGGCCGGCCCCGAGCGGCCCGCTGTGGCCCCGGGATCTGCGGCCGGGAGAGGCAGCCGCCCCAGCCCATACTGCAGGCGGGGAGAGGGCTCGCTCGGGCTGGGACCTGGAGGGCAACTGGAGCGCCGGGGGCAGGGGAACCCCAGCTGCAAGAGGGGCAGCCGGGCAGTGCGGAGGGGACAGGTGGAGCGGTGCACCGAGAGCCCAGCCCTGCCCTGCTCTGGGGAGGGCGGCACGGCCCTGGGCCTGCGCAGGCTCCGGCCTCCAGCCGCCGGGCCCACCCGTGCCGGCAGCAACGCGAGCAGGGTCTGCGTGGAGCACAGCGCTCAGACACGGGGTGGCGGGCACGCGTCCACCCCGCAGGGCTCCTGAGCTGGCACACACACCCGTGCACCTGCGAGGTGCGGCCAAAGGGCAGAGGTGAGCCCACGTGGCAGGTCGGGCCGGCCGGAAGGCTCTGGGCTCGGCCCCAGGCCAGGAAGCTGAACTTTGCACCGAACTCCAGAAGGCCACGGGGAGCCATGCTGGCCGGACAGCACAGAGGACCGCAGCGTGCCAGCTCTGCCCACGGCCCGCCCCCGGGGCACAGGCGCTGCCTGCACACCGGCGGGAGGGCCCGCACCAGCCCAAGGCCCGGCCACCCCCGAGGCCCCAGGGCAGAGACCCGCGCACGGCCAAGCGCCCCAGCACGGCGGCCAGGCCCCTCTGCCGCCCCAGGCCACGGAGCCGCCCCAGACGCGAGTGCGGCCACCGGGGGCGCCCCGGATGCGTCGACACGCAGCCCCTGGCACGGTGGTGCCAGCGCGGGTCCTCGGCTGAGAGGGGGCGCGGACGAGGGACGGTCCACCTCAGGCGCGCCCCTGCACCGAAGCACGAAGGCCACGGCCTTCTG
This sequence comes from Galemys pyrenaicus, assembly GCA_019455555.1. Lineage (NCBI taxonomy): Eukaryota > Metazoa > Chordata > Mammalia > Eulipotyphla > Talpidae > Galemys > Galemys pyrenaicus. The sequence continues at coordinate 2,876,990 of JAGFMF010011642.1, read as the reverse complement.
AGGACGACCGAGGCGGCGTGGGGGGCGCCCCGCCAAGGTCAGAGGACGGGCAGGGCGGCCCGGCCCCCGGCGCACCCACCTGCCCGGGGCGGGAAGTGCAGGCCGGGCCCAGAGCGGCACCGCGCGGGCTATAAATAGACCGCGGAGAACATTTTAACATAATTTGCTTTCCAGGCACAAAGAACCACGTCAATCAGCCCCACGACACGGCAGAGGCGGGAGTCTGCCGACGGCTCTCTGGCACAGGAGGAGACAGGCTCACAGCGCGCCGGTCTGTCGTACAGCGGGGCCGGGGCCGGACCGTGTCCTCGCGCGCTCACCGACCTCCACCGCACCGGCGCGGACACTCAGACACGCCCGGCTCCAGCCCTGCACGGCGGCGCCTGTGCACCGACGCGGGGCCGACGGCCGGTGTGAGCAGGGCACCGACGGCCGGTGTGAGCAGGGCACCGACGGCCGGTGTGAGCAGGGCACCGACGGCCGGTGTGAGCAGGGCACTGACGGCCGGTGTGAGCAGGGCACGCGCCGGGAAGCGGAGCTGCAGCTGCTCCGAGAGCAGCCCCAGGAGCACGGCGCAGAGACGCGACTGCGGCCTGCGCAGAGGGAGAGGCCCAGGCAGCCAAGGGGACCTGGGCAGGGAGCGGGGGGCAGGCGCTCCTTTCGGGCTCCCTGACCCAGGGGCGGGGCTGGGGCTGGGCTCAGCCCGTCACAGCCCGGAGCCCCAGAGCGCGGGGCCCTGCCTGGTGTGCTCGGGCAGCATGTGCAGGGTGCTGCCAGAGGGCCTCGCAGGGAGGCAGCAGCCAGACAGGGCGAGCCTAGAGGGCACAGCGGCCGCGCAGGGGGAGGCGGCACCTTCCCGAGCCCGGAGCGCAGGGGCACCCCCAGGGGACGCTTCCGGTGCGGGTGACGCACAACGGACCCCACGCCCCGGCCACAAACATCCTGGAGCCCAAGCACGCGGGGGTGGGGGAGCCAGCCTCCGGGGGACGACCCCCAGCCAAGGCGACAGAGGGAGGTGCGAGCGCAGCGTGGAGAGCGGCCAGGCACCAGGGCGAGCGTGCAGGCACAGGCCGGAGCAGCCAGAACCCGAGGCCTGGGCCGGGAGGGGCAAGGCGTGGGGGCAGGGGCGAGGACGGGGGAGACTTGGCAGAGCTGCGCGCAGAAAACGCCTTCTGCGGAGCCCCTGGATGCGTCAGCCCACCCCGCGCTTCCTCTCACAGGTGCACGTGCCGCGGTCAGCAGCCACGGCTCTGGCTGACCCTTGTCCGCCGCGGCCCCCACCAAGCCAGCCTGCACGCAGCCGTCTGACCCCCGCCGCCGGGCTGGCTCAGTCTCCATCACGGCGTGAGGATCCATGCCGGGCCAGGGCCGCCGGCCCGAGCCCGACCCGCAGGAACATCACCGTGTCCCCAGAGCCAGCGCGGGAGACGCTGAGGAAACAGCCTCCAAATAAGAGAATAAATCAACGGGCAATGGCTGAATTAATGAGGCACGGGAAGAATGAATAGATAATTAGAGTGAGAAGCGGCTCTCACCTTGCCCGAAGCGCCTGCTGACCTCAGGAGCCTCCAGAAGGGTCTGGGCGCAAACTCCTCGGCCAGCCAAGCCGACAGAGGGTAGGGGCACCCAGCGTGGGGGCGGGAGCGGTGACCGCGCACCAGCAGTGGGGATGGGACCCAGGGCTGGCGTCACCCGGCAGAGCGGCCAAGGCGGGCGCCTCAGCCGGCATGGAGCACGAGGCTCGCAGGGCACGGCGGGCGTCCAGGCAGCCCCACAGCGCCAGGCCAGACTGGGCTCGCGCCGGAAGCAGTGTACTGCTCCTCTCCAGGGGACGCTGACAGCGAGGGCCTGCGCCCCACGCACCCAGCGCGGCCGGCTGAGGCGACCCCACGAGCACGCGGAGACTGCAGCAGCGACCGTCGCCAGGAGCGAGCCCACACTCGAGACGCAGCGGGCTGGCCAGGGCGCAGCCCACCACGTGCCACCGTGACCGGCCGCACTGCAGACGGGCACACACAGGCCACTCCCGCCACATGCACACCCCGCACAGCACAGAGGCGCGCCCAAGAAGCCGCAAGCACGGGAGCCCAGGGGCGCAGGCGGGCGCGTGTGCACGTATAGACGCATGACGGTGCGGGCAGAGACAGGCCTGCGTGTGCAGAACGGCACGTGTGAACACGCATGAACACAGGCCACGCGTGCACCGACCCGACCGGCAGCTGGCCCGCCTAGCATGGCCATCCGGCCTCGCGCAGGACAACCAAGCCCCACGCGCGCCGCACAGGCAGACAGCCCCGCGTCCAGGCGGCCGTGGCCGATCAGTGCCGCCAGCCGCAGAGCCACGGGCTGCTCCCCGGCCGGGGGTGGGAGGTGGCGACAGAAAGGCAAAACGAAAATAAGCTCTTCCTCCTTCAGAGGAGTCGGGCACACAGGCCGAGGTGCATCCGAGACCTCGTCGTAAGCCGCGCTGAGTCACGCACGTGAGCGCCAGACTAGCTGCTGAACGGCGCTCTCTCCCCGCTGCCAGGTCGGCGCTGAGAGCTGAAACGAGGCCGCATGCCTGCCGGTGCGGGAGGAAGCACGAGACACGAGGGGCCTCCAGGCCATGCCCACCCAGAGGGACCCGCAAGCCAGGCAGCGGCCGGCGCCCAGCCGTCTGGCGCGCGCCCAAGCAGGTCCAAGGGCCGGGCTGGACGCCGCAGCCGGCAGCAGCAACATGCACATCCGCTGGGCCCCGTGCCCGGACACGGGCAGCAAGGCAGGGGGAGGGCTCGGACCCGCCCGGGCACTGGGACACATGGACACACCCGGGGGCGGGGCAGGCGGGCCGTGCCGGATAGAGCCGCCTGCCCTGGCCCACCACACCCTCCACAGCCCCAGCACCCGACCCCAGAGCCCTGCGCACGCCCGCGCCCCCTGACCACGCAAGGCGCGGGCCCAGGAGCGGAGTGCGCGGCGGGCACGCGAGACGGCCAGAGGCCGGCAGGCACGGGCAGGGCAGGCACACCGCAGGGTCGGCCCGGGGCTGCCGAGGACTGGAGCGGAAGCTGGCCGGGGAGGAGGGGCCTGTCAGGACTGCTGTGCGGATCTTACAGCTTCTCTGTGCGTTTGAAATTATGTCAAAATGCACGTTGAACGCACCTGTGTGTGAGCCCCTTGGGGGCAGAGAGGGAGCTGGGAGAGGGCAAGGACCCCCCTTGTGTGGGTCGGAGCCTGTAAAGTGAGCACCCGCAAAGCGCAGAGCGACTCAGAAGAGAGGCCTCAGAAGGCAGGCCAAGCCCCCAGCCAGGCTGCTCTGGCTCCCAGCCACGCGCCACAGGCGCCCCCTGCCGGCCGAGCGGGGCCCTGCGCCGGCGCCGAGCCCTCCCCTGGGCGAGCAGGCCTGACCCCAGAGCCGAGACCAGGCAGCGCCCACCGGCACAGAGGCCAGCGCAGAGAGCACAGAGGTGAGGGGCGGCTGGGTGAGGCGGGCTCCGGAGGGCGTCGCTCCGCGCCAGGGCCAGAGGAGCGCGGGGCCCGGCCCAGCGGCAGGAAGCCCCGAGCTACAGCGGTGAGGTGCTGGGTCCCGCCCGAACCGCCAGGGAGCAGGCACGCGCCGGGCCGCCCTGAGGGGCCTGCCAGAGGGCACGACGCGGCCAGAGAGGACGGCAGGACACCTGGGCCGGCGGCCGCGAGAGGACCCGCCCGCGGCAGTGACCGCGTGAGAGGCCGGTCGGCCCGGCAAGCACGCGGTGAAGGCCAGTCTTCAAGAACCTGGTCCCTTCCAGGCAGCAGACGCCACCCGCGCCCCACGCCGGCTCACCGAGGTCCGTGTTGGGGCCCGCGAGCAGCTGCCGGAACTTGTCCAGCCGGGAGGCCAGGCGCTCACTGCCCGCTGAGCTGCCGGCGACGCTGGGGTCGGACGTCCCTCCCAGGGCGGCGGCGGCCGAGTGGGGCAGCGACTGGGACCTGTGCAGGGGGACAGCATCGCTGGCGCCATCTGCAGAGAGAGAGCAGAGTGAGGCCTCCGGCCCGGGCCCGCGCAGCCTGCTCGTGCGGGTGCTCCCACGGGCACCGGCCGCCAACGGCCTGCCTGCGGGGCTCCAGGCCTGACTTCCGGGCAGCGGCCGGCACGGCCCCCACCGCGGCCGGCAGGACCTTGCAGCGAGACAGGCACGGTCCGCACAAGCAGGCTACAGGGCAGAAACCCCAGCCCCGGCCCCTCGAGCCGACAGGGGAGAGCGTGGGGGCCGGAGTCCCGGGGCTGAAGGTGGAGGGAGTCCACCAAGGGGGATGAGACCTGAGGAGGGGCTCCCCAAGTCCCTGCGAGGGCCACCCCGAGCATGCAGCCGCCTGGCCTCAGGAGCAAGGGGGCAGACGCCAGCGCGAGGGGCGGCCTGCTGGGGCCACGGGCCAGGTCACCGGACAACGAGCCGGCCGGCGCGGGGCTGAGCAAGAGGCGTGGGGGCGGGAGTCTGGGGAGCGAGCACCCCCCATTCAGCTGCGAAGTGGAGGGCGTCAGGAGGCGGCAGCGGCCAGGGTGGACAGCTGACCGAGGCTGCCTGGCGCTTCACAGAAGCCTCGGGCCAAAGCAGCACTGCCCAGCCGGGCAGAGCCAGCCCAGCAGCTCCGGAACAGCCTGGGAGAGGGTGTGGCGGACTCACCACCCTGCCTCCCAGGTCTGGGCAGGGATGACCGCGGCCTGAGCTCGGGCAGGTCTGGAGGAAAGGCAGGAAGCTGGAGGAAGCGGTGCGGTGCCCGGGGCCGCTCCCCTGGGCCTGGCACTGCCCGTCAGGCTCGAGCAAGGAGCCGAGCAGGGCACCCCAGGGCAGCACGGCTCTGCGGGCCTCGGGGTGGCTGATGCGGCTTCCTCACCACCCGAAGCCCGACGCCCGCGTGGCTCACCTCGCACTCCCACTGCCAGAGGGACAGGCAGCCCTGGCCCCAAGGACACAGAGGGCCCAAGGGCGAGGCTGGCGGCTGCCGGCCCCTTATCGCCCCGCGTGCCTGCCCACGACCCCCACGCAGCCTCTCGCCACCTGCCCAGGGGCCACCCAGGGCAGGGCCTCCGGCCGCCAGCGAGACGGCCAGGCCCGGCCGCGCCCACCTGCAGGACAGGCCGCGTGACTCTCGCTGACGGACTTCACCAGCCGCGGGTCCCCGCTCGGGCCGGCAGGGGGCTGTGCTGGGGGCACTGCGGGGGACGCGGGCTCCGGCTCGGGCGCGGGGGTCCCCTGCAGCCGCTCCCGCCGCTGGCTGTGGTTGCGCAGGACGCGGTGGGCCGTCTCCATGACCACCGCGCTGCTGAGGCTCTCGGCGGCCATGGCCAGGAGCTCGTCGTCGTCCTCGCCCGCGTCCCAGGCGTCGCTGGTGTTGCTCTCGAACTCCTGGAAGGTGCTGCCTCTCTTGGCCTTGACCGGCGTGGCGGGGGCCTTGGGTGCGGCCCGGAGCAGCCTGCACAGGCAGAGGCGCTGTGACTCGGGAGGCCAGGCCCCGAAGACACGGCCACAGCCGCCGCCGACCCCCCGCCCCGAGCAGGCACGAAGCTGCAGGCCAGTGGCCCACAGCGAGCAGCACCCCAAGGCCGAGCGGCAGCAGGTGCGTCCCGGGAACACACGGACGGTGCTCGGGCCCCTCCTCACCCTGCCCAGGGCCGGGCCACCGCCCTCCCTGTAGCTCGGCCAGCCGGCCAGGCGGAAAGACGAGTGAGTCACCGCACCAGGCCCCGGGGGCCAGCTGCTTGACCAAAGGTGCGTCCCGAGGGCCACACGGCGCTCGGAGGGGCCCAGCACGGGGAGACAGCAGCAGGGCCCGAGGGGGCAAACCAGGTGTCCTCAGCAGGCCCCAGGGCCACCGGCACAGGGCAACGTGCTCTCTGCCTGGGCCGCAGGCTGGCCGCTGCTACGGAACGGCATCCCCGCTGCCCGCGGGAAGCCCGGCCCGTGCCCGGGCGCAGAGCCACCTGGAGGGCCCAGGCCTCACTTACGTGCCATGCAGCAGCGGGTCAAAGGGGGGGTGCTGGGCACCGTACACGTGCTGGATGCTGTGAAGAAAGGGGAGACAGTCACCTTCTCGTCAGCCGCCAGCCCAGGGCTGACGCAGGGAAGGCCCAGTGCCCGGGCTGCTGGGGAGCAGGCCTCTTGGGGCCACAGCCACCGCCGCCAAGCCAGGGCCCCAAGGCCCATCTGGAGAGGTGAACAGCACCCCAAGGCGGCCCCCCAACTAGCAGGTGGTTGGGCCCTTCCCACGAGGCCCGGCGCCTCCAGGGCACAGGCAGGCCGGCAGGGCACGCTCCCGCGTCGGCAGGGGCAGCTGTGAGTTCGCAGAGCAGATGCTCGCAAGGGTCAGACCAAGAGGAACCGCACGTCGTCCTACTAAATCACCTTTGTGTTTGGTCTCACACAGCTACAAAAATACAGGCTTCCGCCAAAGCCACCTAGGAGAGTAAGCGGCAAGAAACACGCCCACCTCACTCCACACGCCCGGACCGTTCTCTAAAAAGCATTGACCAGTAAGCCTTCCGATACACGACGCTGTTTCAAGGGGCTACAGTAACGCGGTCTTTAAAACAGAATCTGGAGCTGCTTGTGAAAAAGCAGCTAAGTCACCCCCTTCCAGGCACCCCGAAACCTGAGCACACGCACACCAGCGAGGCGTGAACACGGAGGAGGAGCCCAAGAAAGCCCCAGGGGCCGCCGCCGACAGAGTAACAGACAGAGCGGGAGACCGGCAGAGGAACAGGCGGAGCGGGAGACGGGCAGAGGAACAGGCGGAGCAGGAGACCGATGGCGACCGACCGGCATGGCCCCCACCCAGCACTCAGCTGGAGTCTCCGCGTGAATCCCCAAAAAGAGAAAACAGCCCTTCAGAATTGGGAACAGGCCTCAGGGAGAGTCCCGCGAGGCGCAGGGTCCCGGTGGTGGGACGAGCCAGGCTGCCTGTCCCCGGGACCCCAGCCCCGGGTTCTCTGGGGACGGATGCCGGGGTAAAGCTAGAGCAGCGGCTCGCCTCGCCGGGAGGTCCCGGGACGCAGGGCTGGCGACAGGCGGCCGGGCATACAGCGACGGGCTGGGGCACATCCCTTGGACCTCCGCCCCCAGCCCAGCGGGGAGGCCCGAGCTGCCTGAGTCCAGGGGAGTGCACCGCTGGCCGTGCCGCTGCTTGGCCTGAGCGCCCCGTCTGTGGACGGCCGCGTGGCACCCCAGGGCACAGCGAAGACCACATGGCAGACGCCCACGCGGAGCCAGACACGCAGGAAATAGGACGTGGTGGCGAGGGTGCCACCGCGAGGCCTGCGCCACCTCGACTCTGGGAGCAGCACGGACACCTGCTCTGGATCCCCACTCGGCCCTCCCCAGACCCCAGGAGTCCCCAAGAGAAAGAACACGGGGCTAGAGGGGCCTGCGCTCCCAGGGCTGAGCCCGGTAGCAGTCCCCCCACCCACGCCACCTTGTCTGCAGAAAACTGGGAACAGCGGGGACCTCCAAGCGGGGAGCAGGCCTGCGCCCCTGCTGCACCCCAAATGAATGGAAGCCGAGCAGCAGCCAGGACACACTGGAGCCGGCCGGAGAAGGTGGGGTCACTCCCGGCCCACCAGGGGGTCACCGCCTTCTCCCCGCAGGCCGAGATCGCCAGCCAGGAGGGACCCTGCCACCTTCGGAAGGCCCCCCAAGCGCCCACTCGCTCCGTCCACGGCTCCCAGCCCGCCCCGCCGGGTCAAAGCTCCCTTTCAGCTGGGGGCGCGCCCTCGGAGACTCTCCTGACCACCTCCATCCCCACTTGAGATCGGCCCGAGTCTAGACTTGCTGCGCTGACAGACACGAGAGAGGGAGAAGACATGACTCACGTTTAACTTGCTTTAAAGTGTTTCCAGACAACATGAGAGGCATTTGACAACAGGAGCAAAGCAAATAAACAGCTGGGCGTGCAGCAGACCTCCCTGCAGCGGGCACAGCAAGACTGGGTCCACCAGAGGGGGCCCGGTCCCCAGAGCCTGGAGAGGGGACACTGCAGGACAAAAGCGGCAGGACGACACCGCCTCCCAGCGCCTCCTGCCAACGCAGCACCGCACGGCAGACGAGGCCACAGCCGGCACCTTGGCCACAGGGCCAGGCCCGCGACCCTGGGCCCGCAGCGGGCGCCACACCCGGGGGGCGGGCACAGTCCCGGGGACTAGACGCACTCGGCAGAGACGACCGGCGAGTGGCGGGCCTCAACGGTGAGGCCCACCGCTTCCCGCAGCCCGGCCCCGCTGCCTCAGCTGCGCCCTCCCGTGCCCACCCCACCACGGAGCGCGGGAGGGACCAGGGAGTCACCCACAGGCCCCGAGGGCCCCTGGGTCCTGCTTGCCTGGGGCCGACCACCTGCGGGGCCTTCTGCCCCAGCTGCAGAGCGCCACAGCCCCCCACACACACGGCCCCGCGTCCCATGCAGCAAGTGGTTGGCTCCGCGCAGGCCCTGACGCTTCGCTCTGAAATGAAGTAACATCCCCAACACTCATCACCAGCTAGGGCGGAGGCAGCCTGCCAGGTGCACAGCGGGCCGCTGCCCCGAGCGGCGCTGCCAGCTGGGAGCTGCCCCAGGCGGCGCTGCCAGCTGGGAGCTGCGGGCTGCAGCCTCAGTGACTGGCCTCTGCCCCAGCTAGCCCCAGCACCCCGGCCTCGCCACACCCAGGCTTGGCCTCTCTGGCCACCGTCCACCCACAAATACTCCCCATGCCGTCCGCTGGCTGCCCTGTCACGGCGCCACCAGGCAGAGCTGTGTCCAGCGGCCTGTGTCCTTGCGCCGTGGGCGGGCTCCGACCTGGCCTTTACAGGGAAGCGTAGCAGGAAGGCCAGCGCAACTGTGGCGGCGGCGGCGGCCCTGCAGGAGCCGGCCACTCCGAGCAGGCGACCGGGCCGCCCTCTCCTGGTCCTCGCAGTCTCTCGTCTGCACGACACGCCCAGCCCAGCAGCTCCCCGCCACCCTGGGGCAGGCCCCCACCCCACGACCACCTGCCGGGCTCAGGCCACGGCCTGGACCCTGCACCTCGACTCAGAGGCAGAGAAGGGCCTGCGACACCCCCGGCAGGCTGGCCACGCCCCGCTCAGAGCCACGGACCCTCCTGCGCTCGAGCCGAGGCTGAAGTCCAGGTCTGCACGGAGGCCGGGACCCCCAGCCCTCGCCCGGGCCCAGGCCTCCCTGCCCGGCACACACCAGCATCGCTCCCCACGCGGGGCCTCCCTTCTCCCGCCGGGACCCTCCGCTCAGCCAGGCGGCGGCTTGTTCCCTCGTGCCCTGCAAACCTGGCTCACAGGTCGCCTCCTGCAAGGGGGCCCGGCCAGCGCGTCACGTGGAATCCCCCGCTGCCCCTGCCCCGAACGACCCGGCTGCCCCACTGTCTCCGGAGCTGCCCCCCAGGGGCACTGCCAGGCCCACCCCGGCCGCGTGAAGTCCCCGCGGGAGCACGCTGGGCCAACTGGTCCCCGGCGGGTCTCAAGGCCAGGCGCGAGGCCTCTCGGGCTCATCACAGGCTCGGCCGGGCCACACCAGGGCTCCTGTCCATCTCGGCCTGGCAGTTACTGCATCTCTGCCCGCCACACAGGGGGACGCCACTGGGGAAGGGCCCCAGAGATGAGGAGAACAAAGCCATGGCCCACCCTGGGGCCTGGCATGGGTCTCCCCACCAAACCTCACATCCTGCACCCGGCACCCTGAGGGCACAGCGCTCAAACGCCGAGCCCCTGGGCACGCGCACGAAGGGCTCTAGTAGGCCCCCCCCACCCCCCTCTACTCCTCCCCCCCGGTGCACCACCGCTTCCCCGCACTGATGGCAGAAAGGAGGCAGCGCCCGCAGAGCCCGCTGTCCAGGAGGAAGACACCAGCGAGTGCGGTGCTGTCCAGGCCGCGGGACCGGGCAAGGCCTCACCAGGACGCACGGGGCGGCCCGTGTGGACATCACAGGAAGGAAGCCAGGCCAGGGCAGTGGCGGGAAGGAGCGCACTGGGCCCAGTCCAGCAGCACCCCGAGAGCCAAGACCAAGGCCAGGGGCAGGAGACGGGCCAGGACAACACAGCCTGCCTCTCAGCACGGGGCGTCAGGGAGGACAGCGAGGCCCCCACCGCGGAGCACGGAAGGCAGCTGGCAGCAAGGAGAAGAGCAGGGAGAATGCCGGCCACACTGTCCGAGGGGACGGCCAGAGCGGAACCCTGATTATGACGGGCTCTGCTACAGAACAGCCGCTCAACGCCCAGCCCTCGGCAGGGGTGCAGCTCTCTCCAAGTTTCTCCGAACTGCAGTTCACGCTTAGAAACAAAAGAGGTAGCCAAACCGAGGGAGACTGGGCACCCGGAGGCCGGGCAAAGGCAGTGCGAATCCACCTGTCGGCCTGCGCTCTTGCAGCTAAGCACGAGCATGTGACCGCCGCCCACCCCAAGAAGGTCACGCGCTAGCTGACCGGAGAAGGCCACCCTCTGAGCGCCCCCCGCCACTCCAGGCAGCAGCATGGCCAAGGCAAGAGCCCGGGAGGCCCGAGCGCACAAACAGCAGTGCGGGTCTGCCCGGTGGCCCGACCCCTTGTTTGCCCCACCGTCTCCAGGAACGGCTCTAGCAGTTCTCCAGGATGCCACCGAAACCCCTAACTACAACCCGTGGGTTGCTCTCGAAGATACCTAAGGGCCTCCCTGGTGGCGCAGTGGGTTAAGCGACGCACTACGAAGCAGACCACAGCCACTACAGCACGAGTTCGATCCTGCTGCCAGCCAGGGAGGGGACCCACATGGCGCAGCAGACCTCTCCTGCTGTGCCCACTGCTCCCCTCAGCAGTGTACTTCCGTGGATCTGCCTGTTCTGCTCCCCGCTCTCTGTGGTGAATCCTCTCACCCCCCCCCCACACACACCTCTGGCCTGTACCCCAGTGCTTGTATGCATAAATAA
>JAGFMF010011642.1:2852479-2862876 GCA_019455555.1 Galemys pyrenaicus | reverse complement strand
AAATCCACAAATACCCTACCAGATCTAAGCAATGGCGCGTTGAGAGCTGGCTCCGAGTCGAATGAGATGGCTCCGAAGGAAGGGGTCTGGCTCCTCCGTAAGAGGGAGGGACCCCAAGCTCATCTCTGGTTTTATAGCCAGCCTGGCTGCTTAACTCCACCCTCAGGTCCCAGTGATCCACTCTTTGATAATCATCTTATCGGATTTGTGGTTCTGGAACACTGATGGTCTGGAGTGGGGGTTGGAGTCCACACACCCATAATCCATTTAGGACCACCTTTCCCCCTAACAGTACTTTCCCAACAAAGTGAGGGTGAAAATGTCAGTAACTTTTGTTGGTTACATGGTGAATGACAACACCTGGATAGGTTAAGTTCAATAAAACACAGCAGCGCAGTTACATTCACATGGGTGACTGTTCCTGCGGGAGCAGAAGGCTTGTTAGGCATGCGTGTCCTGTTCTTGGGCTGCAGACCAGACCTAAGCGGTCAGGCGCTGGTGCCCCCTGGAGCTGCGCTGTTACTTTGGGGGCTCCTGGACACACCTATGCCCATTCTCTTTTGAAATAAACATTTTTGGGGCCTTCCTGGTGGCGCAAGGGGTTAAGTCGCAGCACTATGAAGCATCCTCAGCCACTGTAGCACGAGTTCGATCCCCGGCCAGGGAGGGGACCCACAAGGTGCAGCAGAACTCTCCTGTCTCCCCGCTGCTCCCCTCAGCAGTGTGTTTCAGTGGATCCGCCTGTTCTGCTCCCCACTCTGTCTCTGGTGAACACTCTCATACCCAGCACCTCTGGCCTATTCCAGTTCTTATGTGCATACATAAATAAACCTTTAAAAAAAAAAAGCAGATTTAAACAGAAGAAGAAATAAGCACTTGCTATTGTTCTCTGGCTAGAGCGTCGCCAGGCCGCCCCGCGTGCTGACCGGGGACAGTGCTCAGCGCCTGCTGTGGGCACTGTCACACGGTGCTTGCACATGGCATAGCCATCACCTGCCCGCCGTGGCGTGCTGGGACTTCCCTCGGCTCCTGTGCCCACCCTACCGGGGCCTGACTACATTGCCTCAGCACACAACTGGTGAGACTGAGACACTGGTCCAGCCCTCGGCAGGTGGGACCAGTGTCTTACTCCCGCCCCTCCTCCCCCAGCCCAGCTGGTCACTCAGGGAGCTGGTGCCAGCCCCGCGAGCCCTGCTCCAACACCCAAACCCCCACCTCAGAGCACTCACAAGGCCCTCCTCCCCAGTGTTCCCCAAGCCACGGGCATCAGCTCACCCTCCTGTAGACCACACCAAGTGGGTGGGAACTCCTGTGCCCTAGCAGGCAACTTGCTGAACACACACCCGCCCTTGGCGTGAGGGGCCCTGTGAGCGCAGGGGACACAGCGGCAGGCAGCCAGGAGCGCCACGGCAGACCAGCCTGGAGGAGGCGGGCGCTCCTCGTCTGAGGTATGCGCAGGGAGGTGCTGGGGCAGCCTGGGCCGGGCTGGGCATCCTTCAGGTCCTGCCCCAGGGTTTCTGCCACTCAGTCTCCTGCCAGCTGCCCAGCACCTGCAGGACCGCTCTTGCCTGGCTGGGGGGAGGGGGAGGGAGGCAATGCCGGTTCCTGGCTGCAACCTGCAGTGTCACCTGTGTCTCTAGGTGGCGCAGAGGGACTCAGAGACCTGGTGCCCACAGGCAGGAACTGGCCTTGTACTGGCGTAGACACAGAAGGTCGATGGGAGGTGCCTGGCCCACAGGGCGCCTCAGAGTCTGAGCCAAGACACGGGACACCTGGACAGTCTGGGAGCCAGCGGGGGCCCGGCCCAGCTCTTCCCAGCACCCGGCTCTGTGCCCTGGCGCGCAGCAATCAGGATGCCCAGGCTGGCCTTCTGCGTCAAGCAGAGGCAGAAGCCCAGGCCAGACAAGATGCACAGGGGGTCTCACGGGGGCCCGTGACGCCAGGTTCCTCCGAGCCGCGGGGCTGGCAGTGCCCAGCTGCCCAGATGCCTGCTGAGTGAGGCCGTGCTTCTGCCGTGGGCTCCCAGCAGATGCAGCTCCCGCCCCACGACCCCACCACCTCTGGGCCGCTTGGTCAGCGGGCCTCCGGATATACGTGTCAAAAGAAGTAGATAGAAATGACTGGAAAGAAATGGAGCCATGCAAGCCGGGGCTGCCACACCCCAGAGGGCTGTGCAGGGCCTGGCCCCCTGGGTGCTGCTGGGCCAGCCCAGGAGGGCTCCCCACCAATGAGGGGACCTTTGCTCCCCAGCTGGGCCAAAGAAATCAGTGACGCGCCTAGAAGCATCTCCGCTGGGGAAGGCCCAGGGCCCAGATGCGTCCTGTTCTGGGGCAGACGTGGTCGGGGGACATGGAAGGAAGAGGGCAGCATGAGCAGGCCCAGCCCGCATCTGTGAAAGGGGGGGCCGTGGGAGATGGGGGGCAGGGGGTGTGGAGGGACACAGGACACCTGGACGGTCTGGGAGCTGCTGGGGGCCTGGCCCCAGCTCTTCCCAGCAGCCAGCCGGGAAGAGGGGGGCCTGATGGTCTTCCCCCAATTTCAAGCCCCACTGGGCTGCAGAAGCCCTTAGGGGTTGCTGGGGGCCCCGCGCGGCTCACGGCGCTGTCAGAGGCCATGGCGGCTCCGGGCTGGCGGCCAAGGTCAGGGCTTTGAACACCTGTCGCTGGCCCCACGCCCGCGCCCTGCCTGCTGCTTCCGCATTTCCTCGTTTGCTCTTGTCCGTCGCTGACCCCAGACGCTCCCCACGGCTGCCCGCCTTGGCCACACCCAGCGTCTGACCAGCGGGCACCCTGCCAGGGCGGGCTGCGGCTGGCCGCCGCGGGGCCCAGATGGGCCTGAATCACCACTCCCGCCCCGGGGAAGGCCGGCCGACAGCATTCAAGGGCGCAGCAGCGGGGAAAGAGGAACCGGTCATGGCTCAGTACTGGGGAAGATGTCAGCCTCCCCCAGCCCCACTCATCACTCGGGGAGCCAGCTCCAGCCCAGCCCCCACGGCTGCTCACCCCAGGGCCCTGTGTGCCCCAAGTCACAGGCATCACCCCTCCCCGCCCTGGTAAACCTGGAGACAGGGCCTCCCTGGTGGCGCAAGGGCTTAAGGCACCACACTGTGAAGCATCCGCAGCACTGCAGCGCAAGTTCGATCCCCAGCCAGGGAGGGACCCACAGGGCGCAGCAGACCTCTCCTGCCTCCCGCTGCTCCCCTCAGCAGTGTGTTTCAGTCCATCTGCCTGTTCTGCTCCCCGCTCTGTCTCTGGTGAGTCCCCTCACCCCTGCACCTCCGGCCTGCACCCCAGCTCTTGTGTGCATAAGTAAATAAAGCTTAAAAAAAAACGCGGGGCAGCACAGGCGGTGGGGATGCCGGCACAGGCCCCAGCTCCCCTCTGGCCTCACCTCCTGTGAAACGGGGTGGGTGGAGTGGCAACCCGGGCCTGTGTCGTTGGGGTTCATGGGGTGAAAGCGCAGCGTCTTCCTGGCCTGCAGACGGGAGGGGAAGTTCTACACAGACGAGGGAAGCTGAAGGGTCACCCTGGAACCGGGCTGACCTGGCAGACGGGCCCAAGTGACTCTCACTGAGGCCGGGACTTCCGCCCAGCGGAACAGCCCAGCAGGGGACAGCCCCGAGGCAGGACTCTGCCGGCCACTCCGGCCCCCGCCTCCTAGCAGCCCCGGTCAGAGAACAGGCAGCGCCTGGCGCCTCCCCCGGCCCCCGGCCCGCCCCGAGCGTGACCAGTGACTCTGCCTTTCCTGCCTTCCACCCTCTCCTGGGGGCTCCCCCACCCCGAGAAGCCAGCTTCCCGCAGCTTCTCCCCAGGGATCAAAGGCGCCTTCACGAGTGTGGCCACCACACCAGGTCAGGGCATCTCATTTTATTGGCTTGGGGCCAGAGTCACCTGCGCTGGGCCCTGCTCCCTACGGCCTGGCCTGACTCTGGGGCGGGGGCCTCGGGCCTCCATGGGCATCGGGGCCTCTGTGGGCACCTCCGACATCCTCTGGGGGTACTTGGGGCATCAGTACACAACTGTACAGCCCCCTCACTTGTCAGCCGCAGCCTGGCCCACAGGCCCCCGTCCCAGGCGGGCTCCTGCCTGGCTGGACTGTGGGCCCAGCCGCAGACCCCTCCCCTCCTCCTCCGGGTGACTGCAGGCAAAGGAGCAGCCCTTAAACATCGCCCCCAGAGCTGAGTCCCCACCGCCTGGTGGGCATGCGCTGGCTTCATGCCTGGGGGAGGGAGGAGTCACGAGGGGTGCATTCCTGCAGGAGTTTAGGGGGAGACAAAGCGAGCTCTGTGCCTTCAGCCCAGGCGCCCCGTTCTGTGGAGTCACGCAGAGTCCCCAGAACTGGAGCAGCAGGCCCCTACGTGCCGTGTGCGCAAGGCAGGCTGAGACCCAGAAACTGGATTCAGCCCAGCCCCTGACCCCCAGCTAGCGAGTTCGGTGGCCCCCTACTCCTTTGACAGGAAGCAGCCCCCCAAAGGGAAAGAGGGAAGGCAGAGGGAGGCAGGGCCGGAGCAAGGCTGCAGAGGTGGGGCCTGCAGGGCCTCCTTTGGGGGTGCAGGGTCAGGGCCTCTGTGGCAGGAGCCAGCAGGGGGCCAGGAAGGACCAGCCCGCCTGCTCCACCCACTGCTGCTGGGGAAGCTCAGCGGCCTGGGCCCTGCCCACTCACCTGGCCTCCGTCGTATGTGGGGGCACTTCCGCTGCCCACGTCAGCAGGAAAGACCATCTGCCACCCACGCGAGGGAGTGGCCCGCGTTCCCCTGCAGGCCCCCGGGAGCCAGCCTGGGCTCTGCACCCCCCCACAGCCTGTCTGTGAGGCCAGATTCGGGGTGCACAGAAAGGCTCAATCAGGCTCGCCACAGTGGCCCTGCTGCCGGCTCCAGGCCAGGCCAGGCCAGGCCCCTGCCCCTCAGATGGCTCCAAGGTGGGGTGGGAAGCAGGTACCTCCAGCCGCAGGTCCAAAGCAGCTTCAGGCCCTGGACCCCCGACCGTAAGGGGCAGATGAGTCGGGACCCCGCCCTGTGCAGCCACGCAGCGCCAGGTCCACCTGTCACCAGGACACCCGGGGAATGTGGGGCCCTGCAGGGTCCCCCCACTCACCCACCCAACTGACCCGGCATCTCCGGGACCCTGCTGCCCCTGCCCCCAACACTCTGGCTCTTGGCCCGGGCACCAGCAAGAGGCGAGCTGGACGCGCCAGGAGCAGGAACCTGCCCACAACCCTCCCCCACCCCCACCCCCCCCGCAGAGACGCACCGTGGAATTTTCCATGGCAGTGATTTCCGCCGGGAGGCTGTGGCCGACTTGCCCCGGCCGGCACCTGCTAATTGGCGCTGCTGTTCTATTTCTGCTCCGGGCCTGAATGAGGTCACCCATCCCGTGTCGCCTGAGGTGAGCCAGTGCAGGGAGCGGCCTGCTGCCTGCTGCTGCTGCCAGGAGCTCCGAGGGCCATGCACTGAGCTGTCCCGGCTGCCCAGAGTGGACAGACGTCCAGGCCCGGGGGCCTTGGTGCCCGAGTCGGGAGGTCCGAGCATCAGGAGGAGAGGGTTGCTGCGGCCGGCCAGCCTGCCCTCGGGCAGCTGCTGGCTCTGCTGGCCTTGGGGGCCCTTGGTCACGGGGGAGGCTCAGCCCGTCACAGAAGCCCGTCCCTGCAGCCTCCGACCTGCCGGGCCACGGCTAAGCCAATCTCACCGGCTTCTAGGCTTCCCGCCGTGCACGCTGTGGTGCCGGTGACGCACCTGCTTCTGTCTGTCCATCCTACCTGCCCACCCACGCATGGTGGCCTCCGAGGACATTGTCCACGGGCCAGCTTGTCCGCGGGCTCATTTACCTCTCCAAAGCTGTGCGCTGGGTCTCTAACTAAGATCGAGGTGCAGTTCGCGTCGTTTACACTCTTTGGGCTGAGCTGGTTTTCGACTCAGCGCTCATCCTCCTCCCCCACGCTGGGGGCGGCCTGTGCGAGGACCTTGTCATCCCTGCGTGTGACCCCCAGGGGTGCGCGTGTGCCAGGCTTCGAGCAGGCTGGCAGCACACCGGGCTCACCCAGGTCTGGCCCTCCAGCCCGTGCCTGCCCCCTCCCCAGGCTGAGCCAGGTGACTGGCCCCGGGGCCTCAGCCAGTTCTTTTCTTTTAAATTGCTCTCAAAAAAGGGACTGAGATGGTGGTACACGGGTGGAATGGTGGTGGGAACTCCCTAGGGAATATAAATGATGTCACATATAATTAAATAGATTTTTTTTAAATCGCTCTAAATACAAAAAGGCGTATAACATACCAAGAGGCGCCACCTGCTCTCCCCTTAGTCTCTGAATCACTTTGCAGCTGCTCCCGCACTGTGGTCACTCCCCCGTCCCCAGCAGCCCAGGCACGGGCCCATCCCATCCCCCAGGATGGGCGAAGGCCGCCTGCAGGCCCCGCGCTGGGTGACAGCTGTCACCCGGGCTCCCCGGGGCACCCTTCCCCAAGCCTCCAAACAGACGTAGCAGCCCCCACCGCTAAAGCGAGCTAGGCACAGCACCCGAGCCAGCCTGGGCGCCCCCGCAGCTCCTGCAGGCCCAGCTCTCTCCTCACCTCCAGCAGCCTCAGGGGCTCTGCACTGGGACCCTGCCCGGCTGGCCAGTGCCCCTCCAGCCACAGGGGCTAGGAGACGGTTTGCCCCCTCCCCCCTGAGCTACCCAGATTCACCCAGCAGGAGTGGGCTTTTGCCCCAGGAGGACGGCACCCCGGGCCTCACTGCCCAGTCTGCTCCCCAGCTGCAGAGGGCCCCAGAATGAGGTCACCTCAGCGGCCAGCGGTGGAGGCAGCCCTGGGAGCCCACGGCCCCGAGTTCACCCCAGACCCACCTCCCCTGGCAGGGGACGCTGGCGCAGGCCCCTAACCTGCCTTGCCAGGGCTTACCTGCAGGGCAGCCGCTCACCTGCAGGCAGCAGCACCTGGAGGAACAGCGAGTGCGTGCTGAGAGCCGTGACGGCCTCCTTGGTGCCCAACCGAGGCGGGAACGGCAGAGTCCAGGCCAACCCCAGCCAGGCGCGGCCCTCCCGGCTGTGGTGCAGCCCACAGCTCCCGGTACGCGGGCGGCCCTGACCCGGCCCCTTGTGTCATTCGGGGCCAACCCCACCTCACCTGCCCTTCAGCTGGGGCCACTGGCCCGAGGGCCACCCCCCACTCATGCCCGGGCCAGGGCCGTCCCACCGGGCAGGTGAGGCCTCTGGCTTCCAGCAGGCTTCTGGGTGGGGGCAGCCTGTCCTCCTGCAGGAGCAGGACGGCCTGTGCGCCCGGGGCGGAATGCTGGCCCTGGACCCCGGGGTGCGGTGGCCGGGCCTGCTGAGGCACAGGCTGCGGCCCGTGTGGGTCCCTGGGCTCGCGGGACAGCCCTGCACCCCGCCTGACCGCCTGGCTGTAAGTGTGAGCATGTCAGGCTGGCTCTCGACCTCCTCTTCCGCCTGTCAAAGGGGCAAACGATGGCGGCACCTAGGGGCTGTGGCCGCAAGGGTGGCACGCTGGCAGAACGACAGCCGGCCCTCCGAACGCAGGAGCTGCAGGGCCCAGGACATTTCTCCGAGGCAGCCGGCCTGGCAGGGGCAGTTAGAAGTGTCCTCGTGGGGGGTTGGGGGGCAGCACTACTGGCAGCCGGGCAGGTGCCTCTCCCCCAACCGGGGCTTCTGACGTCAAGTCATGCGCTGACTTCCTCGGACAGGAAGCCTGGGAGATGAGCGGGGCTGCCACAGCCAAGCAGGCCAGGGAAAGTAGGCCAGAGGCCACGGAGGGGACAGCGCTGCGGGCCGGGGTCCTGCGGCGGCCAGCGCCCCGTGGGCAGGAGGGGCCCCTGGCACCGATGCCCCAGAGGGCGGTGGGTACTGGGTGGCCACACTGTGGCCTGCACCGCACCTTGGGGCCCGGGCAGCCAGGGGTGCGATGGCCGGGAGGCACAGTGCAGGGCAGTGGTGCCCGCTCGCACAAGCTGGCCAGGCCGCAGCGGGCTGCCAGGAAACGGCCCCGCCCGCAGACTGGCCCGGAGGAAGCAGGTGGCAGGAGTGCCTGGCTGTGGGGCTCCAGGCTGCTGGCTGTGCTCACGCCGACCTGGCAGCCCAGGCGAGTCCAGGCCCTGCGCAGGGCTGGGGCCAGCTGCGTGCACCAGGCTGGCGGGGGGCCAGGCCCCCCAAGCCCTGCAGCACCGCGGTGGCAGCAAGGCCAGGCACAGGGCAGCCTGGGGGAAGCCCCACGAGGGAGCTTGCCAGTGTGCTCGGTAACACCGAGGAGAGGGCCAGGAGAGGTTTCCAAGGAAGACACGGGGAAGGGCATCTTGGCCCGAGACCAGCCAGGCGAGCCCGGCGCGAGGTGGCCGGCAGCCCCGGGGAGCGAGCCCGGGCTGCCTGTGGAGGCTGTGGTCCGGGCCTCAGGGGGCCTGGCTGGCCTTCGCCACTGCACGGCTGGTGCAGACAGGCCAGCAGGCAGTCTGCCTCCTTCTTCCGGTCCCCCACCCCGGCCTCACCCCGCGCCCAGCTGTCTCGCACCCAGCTGGCTGCAGGAAGCCTGGCTCTGAAAAACAACATGTACTTCCTGACCTTCTCCTGGGGGACACAAGGGTGGGGTCCCATAGGCAACCCCCCCAGCGGGGCCCAGGACTACAGGCCTCCCAGGGCAAGGGGTCCCCACACTGCCCCCTAGAGGTGAAGCGTCCCACCATGGCGGCTTAAGCAGCGGGAATTCCTTTTCTGGGTTCTTTTTAAAATTTTCTCAAGACTTTATTTATTTACACATACAAGAGCTGGGGTGCAGTCCAGAGGCGCAGGGGGGCAGGGAGAGGATTCACCAGAGACAGAGTGGGCAGCAGAACAGGCAGATGGACTGAAACACACTGCTGAGGGGAGCAGCGGGGAGGCAGGAGAGGTCTGCTGCGCCATGTGGGTCTCTCCCTGGCTGGGGATTGAGCTCATGCTGCTGTGCTGTGGATGCTTCATAGTGCTGAGATTTAACCCCTGCACCACCAGGTGGCCCCTTTTTTGAGTTCTGGTTCACAGAGGCCAAGCCCCAAGCATGCGCCGGCCGGGCTGGTGTCCTCCGAGGCCTCTGGCTGAGGCCTGAGGTTCCTTGGCCTGGAGACTCCTGTCTCACTTTCCTCTTGTTCCCTTAATTTGAGGGGGCAGATGCTCCCCATTCAGCCACATGGACCCTGAGACATCAGCCCTGGCCTGTGGACGGCAGGACGCGCGAGGGAGACTGGGAGGAAAGGCAGAGCCTGGGTCCTCTGTGGGCCCCACGCCAGCCGCGGCGTCTTGCGAGCGGCTCCGTGACGCTGAAGGGTCAGCAGGATACCCAGGAGGCCCTGCCTACGGCCACCTCCCTGCCAAGCGGCAGGGTTAGAAGCAGTGCCAGGCCAGCCCGCCTCTGCAGGCCCAGAGCTCGCAAAGAAACTTCACAGCTGCAATTCCTGAGCCTCAGGGCAGCAGCTGAGGGAGGAAGAGGCTAGGGAGGCCTTGCCGCTGTCCACCCCAGCAGGCCAGGGGCCATGTATGGCTTGGGCTGGGAGCTCAGATATGGCTTGCTCAGGGTGGAGCTGAGACTCGCCCCCTCCCGCCTGCCCTTGCTCTCCACACTCCTCACACAGGCCTGGACTTCAGGGAGCAGTGAATCACAGCAAGGCAGGCTAGGACATGGCCACGGCTCATGCAGGCTCAGGAAGGGCTCCTGTGGAAGAGCAGAGGCAGGGTGGGAGAGCTGAGGCGCTCCCTTGGCCCCAGGGACACCCCATCCCTTCTGAAGGCTGCGCCACTGCTGGCAGGCGCTGGGCTCCTCAGGCCCCGGGGGCGTCCACCAGCCTGGCACCTCCCTGCCCAAGCTCCCGCCTCGGGCAGCTCTGAAGATGGACACAGGGGAGATGTGGCCCTGTCCATGGCCCCAGCAGTGCCCCAACTGAGAGGACAGGGACAGGCCTGAACTGGACCAGGAGCTGCGAGACCACCTGGATGCCTGGTCTCAGAGAGCAAGACACATACCTCTGAACTGGCTGGGCGCCCCTCCCTCTCCCTCTCCCCCCTCCCCTCCCTTTCCCCTTCCCCTCCCCCTCCCCTTCCCCTTCCCCATCCCCCTCCCCCTCCCCTTCCCCTTCCCCATCCCCCNCCTCCCCTCCTCTCTTCTCCTCTCCCCCTCTGCCCCAATGAGTGGGCACCCCCCCCCAAGAGAGGGCAGCATTTCTGCTCTGGCTCCCTCATCCCCTGGCTTTTCAGGACACCCACCAGGGAGGCCCCACTACCAGGAACTGGCCAGACCCGGTCCTGGCCTGCAAGGAAGCAGGACCCACTTCCTCCTGCGGGGTCCCGGCTCCCCTCAGGGATCCATTCTTCTCCGCCAACTGAGGCTCCTTCCCCAGCCTGCTCCTCCTTTGTGGCCCTCAAAAGTCCCCTGC